>CM056490.1:34723246-35230746 GCA_029783415.1 Anisodus acutangulus
TGTTATTGTTCCATAAATTATTCTACTCCTAGTAGTTAAGAATATACATGTTATTGGTTCCTATGTTAAAAATATGTCTAAATATGTTCTTAAGTCCTTATTGAGGCATACAGAAAAGATGTTGATATTCACAGTGTTAGCCAAAGGTACAAGGATATTATGTCATCCGATAAATTCAGAAAATATTTTATTGTCATTCATGCATTTTCATTTGCATTATATTCATATATTACCTTGGACCCACTTGTGCTATGCACACTACTATATGGTAAATATTGTATATATGTAGGAGATATGGGGAAAGGTAAGACGTTATATACGCACACCACATGCAGCTGGTACAAACTATCACGAAAGAGCCCGAAGAGGCTAATATTGATGCCCTTGTGTGACCAATATGATAATGAAATGATGACCACAGAGGCTATTATGGACAGGAAGATGCCCTTGTGTGGCTAATATTTATATGTATACCGCATTTGCATTGTGCATAACATTTAGGCATATGTATTAGGGCCCTCAGAGGCATTTACTACTGGTCAGCTGTTTCTGTTTCAGTTGTTGTTATATCCCTATTATGTTGTTATTCATGTCCGACATACTCAGTACATCAGTCGTACTGACATTCCTTCTGTCGGGGGACGCTGCGTTTCATGCCAGCAGGTTCACGTAGACAGGACGATGATCCACGTTAGTAGTTTGCTGACTCAACGGATTTTGGAGCACTCTCCTTGTTTCGGAGTGTCGGTCTAATCTTGGTATGATATATTTTTGCATGTATCGATGGGTATGGCAGGGCCCTGTCCCGACCTTTTGTTGTTGTGTACTCTTTAGTCTTGTAGACATGTGTCTTGTGTGTAGTAGTCTTGTATGGCCTTGTCGGCCTTGGTATGGGTATGTATATATATAAGTTGGTTATCTGATTTTACATAGTCCTTTTTCGTCTTAGTCCGTATTTAATTATGATTAGGTGTTAAATGTACGGCTAGTGGTACCCGACGGGTAGGGTCCGGGTGCCCGTCGCGGTCCTCCGGTTTGGGTCGTGACAGGTACATTCTGTTAGAGATGTTAAACTGGAAAAACTAATTATTCACTTTGCTTTTCCAGTCATGTATTTCACAAGGCTAGGAAAATTTCCCCTTGCTACCTAATATATGCATTTGATTAGAGCTATATGGCTTACAGAATTGCTTAAATTTTAGTCAAGACATTATTTAAATGAATGATTTTTCTGCATTCGTTGCAGGTGGTTTTGCCGTAAAGCAACAAATGTTGGATGATAGAAGATTTCCTAAGGTGCATCTTGACTCGCAGCGCCTCCTCCAGGTAGCTCCTTAGTCTTGTCAATGTGATATCTCAAGTGAAGAAAAAGGTGAAACCATTAGTTGTTTTTCTTTCTCCTAATTAAGAAAAGATGGAAACATAGTTATCATTAAAAGAGAGAGTACATCTTTTTATTTTACACCAACATTGTTGTGTTCTTGGTATTTAACTATTGTTGAGGGAAGTCTAGCTCAATCAATATCAACAAGGTCTCGTGACCACTTAGGTTTAATTGATTCTGTCAAGAAAGAAAAGAGGTTTCATGGATTCACTAATTAGTATTTTGTTGTGCCCGTAAAAGGTTACGGGCGGCATATACTAGAAATTTCTAATCTACCCTTGTGTGATTCCTGTTGAAGCATATACTCGGGGTACTCCCAGGCATGGTGGGGTATTGTGATCTCCTCCATCTCTGTATACACGTCCAATATATATGCACTAAAACAAGTAGAAAGAAAAAGTGTAGTTGAAGGAAGGAGCAAGAAATGAGAGGTCTAATGATAGTAGCTAAATAGAACTTTAATGACAATTTAAACCAGAGAGAAGTTTTGAAAGTTAAAGGGAAAAGTACTAAGGAAAAGGATTGAGTAAGTAAACTTTGTTTAGTACCTATGATCCCTTATTATCATCATTGAGAATTTGAGCTATATATTTGGTAATGTACATTGGCTCATTCCTCTGATTCGTGAAGTTTAAATGGGATCTAAGATATAGACATATGTCTCATTTCGTTAGTTACTCTAACTGCAGGTTATTGCATATGGGGAGCAAGTAATTCCAAGAGTAAAGGAGAAGTGTTCTTCAAAAGATTGGTTTGTCAGTGATGACATTAACACCCTTGAAGAGCTAATTGGTCAACTCAAAAGTCTGAAAGAAAATGTCGGGTTTATAGCGAGTCGAGTTACAGGAATTCAGGCTGGTCTTGAAAGCTGGCAGGCTGATAAAATAACTGGAAAACTATACAACCTTTCTTTCCTCTCCATCATGTTTCTCCCCTTGTCTGTAGTAACTAGAGGTGAAATTTCTTAATTAACCTTTGCCATAATTTCATCTATCATGTTTCAGTTAAAGGGACCCTTAGCGCAACAGTAAGAGTTGTGGTCGTGTGGCCAGAAAGTCATGGGTTCAAGAGACCCAATGTGGTCCGGCCCTTCCTCAAACCCCGAACATCGTGGAGCTTAATACATCAGACTACCTTTTTTCAGTTTGAATCGTTATATTTGCATGCATTAAGAAGCATATGATTTTCACTAACATTGTCTAGTTTGGTTTATGACAGTGTTTGTGAAAGTATATGTATGTCCTAAAGACAGTCATTATTAGGGACAAATGTACTTGAACACATTCGTATTATTAATAAGATTAATATTTATGGCATTTGAGATTATTGAACTATTATTTGATTGTTTGTAATTATTCATTAATGTGCATCCCTTGAGCTTACGTTGTCATTAATAGAGTGAGATATTGATGATAGAGCGTAACTCTAAAATACCCTCGACTAATGATCATCAAGAATGAGATATCGATGATATGTTATAAGTCGACATGTGGTCTGCATCACATTCTTAGAGAATATAGTATGTCTCACCTGCTACTAGTAATGGTTACTAGTGATGGACACATGGGTACTTTTGGAAAGTATCGGTATACCCTGCTGATAAACTATTTGTTAGACATGTCTAGAGTATTATCAGCGTGTGGTATATGAAGGTCCTTTGACTTGAGGTCAATACGCAGCTTGTTTATAGAGTAATGTACTTTGACCCTATCCTAAGCTTAAACTCCTTATAGGATAAGATACGGCTTGTGTGGGGTGCATTATAATGTAAATTAAGGTGGTAATTGAGCCAAGAATAGCATTCCTCGATTGGATATTCGAGAGAGCATTCAACTTCTCAGTGATATTAGGTCGACCAAGTCATTGGCCAATGCAAGAAACATATTTGGAATATGGTCTAGTTGTCGACTAATATAGATGAGATAAAGTGATCAAGCCATTTGGATAGACACATGGAAAATCCTAGGCTTGATCGAGTGTGTCGCGAATGAAAGAAATTTATCATCTTAGATAATGGTTATGTTTGCTTGATTCATTTAAACGTACTTCACATATTGAGTTCGTCATACGGCGCAGTCTAGGAGCTCCGTATGGACCTTAATTGGATTAGTGTCGATATGTGAAGGCCTATAAGGTCACACTATGTCGATTGTCTTTTCGGTCTAAGGGTGTATTGAGAGAATATTAAATATTCGATTTGGAATAGAGATATTTAAATTAATAATAACTATGACATAATTTCTATTAGATGGAAATTATTTAATTGAATCAAAATTGGATTTTGGATTTAATGTGCTGAATATATATATTAAATGAAAACGGGAACCAGAAATTTACGTAAGGCGTCACGGCGCCTGCTAGGCTGCGCCGCGGCGTCGACCAGGCAGTGGGCCCAGTTAGACTGGCCCACTACACCTCGATTTTGGGCCAGGCTTGGAGCCCAACCCTAATATGATTTGTTGCCCTAATTTAAACTATAAATACAACACTAATCTCTAGTTATTTACACACAAAAAGAATACTAATTCTCATAAACAATTCTAGAATAAAACTCTCACAAACCTCTGCCGAGATTTCCTGGCTTTCTTGACAAAGGAATACACCGTAGCATTGTGCTTGCAGTCGAAAAGGGAATCGCGTGTCCACCCTTTAGTAAAGACTCCAGATAATACAACCTGTAAGTGTTCATGCTTTATGTTACTGAAACATCCCGTACTTTCAGGTCACGGTTTGAACCGCTAGGCATATGTAAAATCGCTAGTTGTGTGTAAATAGACCAGAGCATTGGGAAAATTTATGTTATATTTACGTATGCTAATAAAAAGAGATTAGCATATAAAATGGATTAAACCCCGAAATAATTTTGGACATATCAAGTGTGACGACGGGGGAAGGAAATAAATTTGGTGTGTGCATAAAGAGATTATGGATTAGTGTCATATTAGGAAATTATAAAATTGAGTATATGAAAGTATTATAAGTTATTAAGACTTAAGTGAATTAAGATCAGAAAATTAATTATGTATGTGATTGATTAAACTGTGGGATTAATTAATCTTAAGGTGGGACAAAGTTTAGTTGGAGATTACAGGTGGCTCACGAGAAAGTCACCGAAAGTGACTAAGGCGTGAAAGTGTGTGTACATTAGCAATTAATTGTTAGTGGAGGACATCATGATTAGGATTCATTAATGGTAGGTAATGATTAATGTGAGGTCGTGTGTGTGTGAGATAGTTATTCCTATTCAATTACACGTACTAGGTCAGTATGATTAGGATAGCATTTAGCATTTCATTTGAGAGTAAGAAATAGGACTAAGAAGCAGATGCAAATCTAGTTAAACTTTTCTTTCACTTTGGAGAAACAAAGCAGTATACTTCCATTTTGGAGTGTTCCATTTTGAACACCTACGTTCATAGCAAAGCATTGGGGAAAATTGCTTTTAAGCAGCAAATGATTCCTATTATCCTTTTTAATATCAAGGTATGTTAAGGAAATTATTTCTTTATTTTGGCATGTTCCATGTAACGAAACATAACCGTGATATTGCTCCATAATTTATTCTACTCCTAGTAGTTAAGAATATTCATATTATTGATTCCTATGTTAAAAACATGTCTAAATATGTTCCTAAGTCCTTATTAAGGCATACGGAAAAGATGTTGATATTTACAGTGCTAACCGAAGGTACAAGGATATTGTGTCACCCAGGATATGCTATTGTTATTCATGCATTTTCATTTGCATTGCATTCATGTTTTACCCAAGACCGTATATTGGGGATGGGAAACGGGAAACGCAGACCACCTGATCAGTTGGGATATGATAATGATAAAGCATGTATGGCTAGCCTGTGTGGCTTAATGAAGGAAGATGCCTGATGAAGGGCCAATATATATATATATATATATATATATATATATATATATATGTGTGTATGTGTGTGTGTGTGTGTGTGTGTGTGTGTGTGTTGTGGTGAGGAAGATGCCCTTGTGTGACCAGTATATATGTATTTACCGCATTATGCATGACGTTTAGACATATTATGCCCACAGAGGCCGATATAAAGTGATGCCCACATAGGCTGTTATGATAAGGAAGATGCCCAATGGGGCCGATGTATACGTATACCGCATTGCGCGTGATATTTAAGCATATGTATTAGGACCCTCAGAGATACTATTGGTCAGTTGTTTATGTTTCAATTGTTGTTATATCCCTGTTATACTATTATTCATGTCTGACATACTCAGTACATCAGTCGTACTGACGTCCCTTTTGTTGGGGGACGCTGCGTTTCATGCCCGCAGGTTCAGTTAAAGAAAGTTACGGTTCACGCTAGTAGGTTGCTGGTTCAACCGATGTTGGAGCACTCTATTTGTTTAAGAGTTGCAGTCTGGTCGTGGTACAGTATTTTTGCATACGCATACGCGTATGGCGGACCTGTCCCATCCTTGTGATGTCATGTATTCTTCAGAGGCTTGTAGACAAGTTTCATTTGGTTAGTTGTCATGTATAGCCTTGTCGGCCTTGGTGGCCTTGGTATGGGTATGTATGTATGAAAATTGGATTTCTGGTTAAGATTTTCTATAATCTTTTTTGTCTTAGTCCATATTCAATTGTGATTAGAATTTGGTTGTACGATTAGCGATACCCGACGGGTGGGGTCCGGGTGCCCATCGCGGCCCTACGGTTTGGGTCTTGATAAACTTGGTATTAAAGCATGTCTGTCCTAGGGAGTCTACAAGTCGTATCTAGTAGAGTCTTGTTTATGGATATGTTGTGCACCATGCTTATAAATAGGAGGCTATCTGACATTTAGAGATGGTTTATAATCTTTCATCTCATAAATCGTGCAGTAAAGCTGAGTCTTAGGAATTCGAGTTTGACTCGCGCCTTATACCGTTTCAGTAATGTCGGTTACCAAAAAGACTTCGGTTAGTTTGTACTCGTAGCCAGTAAATGAGCAATTTCTACCAAGACGATGGATATATCAGAAGGAGCAGTATTATTGTTAAAATTCGAGATTATGAGAAGTTGTCTCACTCATATACGAAAGATGGAAGAAATAATGCAAGCCTGTAAAGCGAAATGTTTAGTAAGGTAAATGAAATACTAAGCATCGGAACGCAGGATATTGTAAGGATTTTTCTTTGTAGACCTTATCATATTTACGATTACAGCAGTACATTCTTCCAGAAGGATTATGATTAGCAGGGAGATTGAAGTTGGATTGAGTGTAAATATGAGTGCTATGCTGACTATTGAGGACGATAAGTATGACACAATCAAATGATGGTGGTGGGGAATATGAAAACAGTTAATGGAATGATATGATTAAGTATCAAGGCAGAAATGTCTTCCGCTTAGTGACGAATAGAATGAAGGATTACAACAAGAAGGATAAAGGTGAAGGAAGTTATAGTTATACAGGTCTCACAAAGGTATGATTATTCTAGAACAGTGTAAGGATCAATGGTGGAGGAGGGACAGAAGGAACTCTTCGGTCAAAGGGGGCAATTCTCGGGTGTTCAGGAAGGGAGTATGAGAGGTCTGATGTAGTGATGTAGTGATGTATGAAGGTAGTTGTATTTGCTGGTTATGCGACAAAGATCAGATATGTCACCCCAACATTTGAGGATGAATGTTTCTAAGGGGGGAAAGATGTAACATCCCGTACTTTCGGGTCACGGTTTGAACCGCTAGGCATATGTAAAATCGCTAGGTGTGTGTAAATAGACCCGAGCATTGGGAAAATTTATATTATATTTACGTATGCTAATAAAAAGAGATTAGCATATAAAAGGGATTAAACCCCGAAATAATTTTGGACGTATCAAGTGTGACGACGGGGGAAGGAAATAAATTTTGTATGTGCATAAAGAGATTATGGACTAGTGTCATATTAGGAAATTATGACATTTAGTATATGAAAGTCTTATAAGTTATTAAGACTTAAGCGAATTGAGATCAGAAAATTAATTATGTATGTGATTGATTAAACTGTGGGATTAATTAATCTTAAGGTGGGACAATGTTTAGTGGGAGATTATAGGTGGCTCATGAGAAAGTCACCTAAAGTGACTAAGGCGTGAATGTGTGTGTGCATTAGCAATTAATTGTTAGTGGAGGACATCATGATTAGGATTCATTAATGGTAGGTAATGATTAATGTGAGGTCGTGTGTGTGTGTGATATAGCTATTCCGATTCAATTACACGTACTAGGTCAGTATGATTAGGATAGCATTTAGCATTTCATTTTAGAGTAAGAAATAGGACTAAGAAGCAGATGCAAATCTAGTTAAACTTTTCTTTCACTTTGGAGAAACAAAGCAGTATACTCCCATTTTGGAGTGTTCCATTTTGAAATCCTACGTTCATAGCAAAGCATTGGGGAAAATTGCTTTTATGCAGCAAATGATTCCTATTCTCCTTTTTAATATCAAGGTATGTTAAGGCAATTATTTTTTTATTTTGGCATGTTCCATATAACGAAACATAACCGTGATATTGCTCCATAATTTATTCTACTCCTAATAGTTAAGAATATTCATATTATTGATTCCTATGTTAAAAACATGTCTAATTATGTTCCTAAGTCCTTATTGAGGCATACAGAAAATATGTTGATATTTTACAGTGTTAGCCGAATGTATAAGGATATTGTGTCACCCAAGATGTGCTATTGTTATTCATGCATTTTCATTTGCATTGCATTCAGGTTTTACCCAAGACCGCATATTAGGGACGGGAAACGGAAAACGCACCACCTGATCAGCTGGGATATGATAATGATAAAGAATGTGTGGCTTAATGAAGGAAGCTGCCTGATGAATGGCTAATATATATATATATATATATATATATATATATATATATATATATATATATATATATATATATATATATATATATATGTGTTGTGGGGAGGAAGATGCCCTTGTGTGGCCAGTATATATGTATTTACCGCATTATGCATGACATTTAGACATATTATGCCCACAGAGGCCGATATGAAGTGATGCCCACAGAGGCTGTTATGATAAGGAAGATGCCCAATGGGGCCGATGTATATGTATACCGCATTGTGCATGATATTTAGGCATATGTATTAGGACCCTCAGAGATACTTACTATTGGTCGGTTGTTTCTGTTTCAGTTGTTGTTATATCCCTGTTATATTATTGTTCATGTCTGACATACTCAGTACATCAATCGTACTGACGTCCCTTTTGTCGGGGGACGCTGCGTTTCATGCCCGCAGGTTCAATTAAAAAAGGTGACGGTTCACGCTAGTAGGTTGCTGGTTCAGCCGATGTTGGAGCACTCTATTTATTTCCGAATTGCAGTCTGGTCGTGGTACAATATTTCTGCATACACATACGGGTATGGCGGGGTCCTGTCCCATTCTTGTGATGTCATGTATTCTTTAGAGGCTTGTAGACAGGTGTCCTGTGGTTAGTTTCATGTGTGGCCTTGTCGGCCTTGGTATGGGTATGTATGTATGAAAATTGGATTTTTGGTTAAGATTTTCTATAATCTTTTTCGGCTTAGTCCGTATTCAATTGTGATTAGAAGTTGGTTGTACGATTAGCGGTACCCAGTGGGTGGGGTCCGGGTGCCCATCGCATCCCTACGGATTGGGTCGTGACAGATACAGGTTTCAATTGTCATATAACCATACCAGAAGAGTTTGTAGGGGTATGTAAGAACAAAATTTTAAACTTCCGATGTGCCTACTTATATGTTTTGAACCCAACAAAACCCTGCAGTGGTATCAAAACTCAGGTTGGTTCAATGGTTATATAACAATTGAATAACATTATAATATGGGTTAAACATAAATTTGGATTAAAACAAGGCCTCTTAAAATCCTACATATCTTGACTGAATGTTAACATTTTGATATCACCCTAAATTATCTCCTACGATAACTCGAGGAAGTCATTCCGTACTAGCTCGAACTAAGCCAAAAGTGCGGATATTCGTCTCATTTCACGGTGCACGGCGAAGAACGAGAATGAATGGATGATGGTCGATATGTGCGTTATTGACAATGGTGGGTGAGGATAAAGGATCTGTGATTTGATCCCTAAATTGGATTTAGGGCTCGAACGATTTTGAAAAATCAACACATAAACGTGTTGTCAGGACGTCGGCGTTGCGGCCCTATGGTAGGGCATCGCGACGCTTGCTAGGGTTTTCAAGGCGGCGGCACGGCTCCATGGTGGAGCGTCGCGACCTTAATGCTTTGTTTTTTAAGTTCCGGACTTTCTGGACATTAGGCACCGCGACCCATGGTGGAGCGTCGCGACCCTAATGCAAGCCGAAGGTTTCTGCCTTGCAAGCGCCGCGGCACTAATGCATTGCAGAAGCAGAATTTTGTCTTCTACCTCACTCCCATTGCGGCTCTAATGATTAGCGACGCGGCCCCATCGGTCCAACAAAGAAAAAGAAAAATTTTGTTCAGAATGTTTAACCCATGATTATTATTATACAGTATATTTATAAGTATATTGTTTATGTGCTAAATGATTGTCATTTAGATTACTAGAATAGTGTCCGCAAATAATTGTCTAGGTAGGCGGCGCCAAGTATTTGTTAAACCACTTAATATCATGCTTGGGTAGGCGGTACCCAATATATTCTTAGTCATTTACATGATAATTAAAATATTTTGTTGGACATAGCATGCTAGAGTTGATCTTGGTTAAAACCCAAAATTAAAATGCTCCCCAAAATTTAATACAAGTCTCATTTAAAATGAACGCGTCGTCCGTTATAATTGATTGTAGTGCAAAATCTTTTTCGGTGAGATGAGTATTTATGCCACATCATTGCTCTAAGTCTACGAGGACTCAGACTCTTTCATAGATGCATGTTAAATGTAGAAGTGGGTGATAAACCTTAATGAGTATTTACACCGCAGTGTTTGCTCTATAAGGCAAAACTCATTTTGATACATAATTACAGTCGCATAACGGGGTTGACTTGCTAATCTGTCTTGGCACCACAGTGTCGGACAAGCCGAGGGACCCTGATCGATTGTTTTGAACATTCGGTCAAACATGAGTTACAAATTGTTTGTAATTGGTTTAGAGACCTACCAGGTTGCGCTGTTGAAGTTATCAGCCACAGCAAACGCGGAGATAGCATGAACCTGGATCATGGCTCATTATGACCATATTTGATATAAGTCCGTATTCTTTCATGGGGTCGAAGAGTATATTAAAATAGTGGGAGCTAATTAAACTAAAGGTCATGTTAATTAGTTAACAAATGTATTCAATAGAAATTATATTAAAGTTTAATTTCAAGTCTATTTGTTTCTTCAGTCGTATAAAATGTTGAATCTATCACTGAATATGTTGGTCGAAACAAACAAGTTGACTGGATCAAATTATCCTGACTGGTTAAGAAATCTATGATTGGTGTTAAGACTCGAAAGAATTAAGTATGTGTTAGACACAGTGTTCCCCACAATTCCTGCTGAAGATTCTGATGAGTATGCCCTATTTGACAAGGAGGCTTATCAGAAACATCTAGACGATGCTACCTCGGCACAATGTGTAATGTTGTCCTCCATGACCTTGGAGTTACAGAGGCAATATGAAAACATGGGCCCCAACGAAATGCTAGAACACTTGAAGAGTCTCTATGAAACACAGTCTCAAACAATGGAGTATGAACTGTTGAGAGACCATTTCAAATGTAAGCTGAACGAAGGAGGACAAGTGTCGGCGCATGTTCTAAAGAAGGACTACACAGCTCCAAGAGGAGGCAAAGCACCAGGTGTTTCTACCTCTACTGGACAAGGTATGTTTGTCATTGAAATAAATATATCTATAAGTAAGTCCCAATGTTGGGTATTGGATACCGTTTGTGGCTCGCACATTTGTAGTAATGTGCAGGGCCTAATTAACAGCAGAAAGGTTGGACCTTGGGAGGTAGACCTGCGCGTTGGAAATGGAGCACGAGTGGATCCTGAACGTGTGGGAACTTATAGACTAGATTTACCTTCAGGCTTTTGTTTAGAACTAAATAATTGTTATTTTGTTCCCTCATTAACGAGGAATATCATTTATATCTCAATGTTAGACATTGAGGGGTTTTTCTCATTTATTGCCAATGGCAGTTATGTACTGTCTTTTAGTGGTTTTGTTTGTGAAAATGCTCCGCTTGTGGATGGATTGTATATTTTAAATTGTAGTTGTGAAATTTTCAATGTGCAAAATAAACGAGCTAAGAAAAGTAATCTAAGAAACCCCACCTACTTATGGCATTGTAGACTACCTGGAACCATTTGACTTGGAGTCTTGTGGTAACTGTGAATCTTGCTTGAGAGGAAAGATGACCAACAGGCCACTTTCTGGGAAAGGGGTGCGAGCCAAAGAGGTACTTGAATTAGTCCATACTGATGTATGTGGGACAATTTTAACCCAAGCTAAGGGAGGCTTCCATTACTTCATCATCTTTACATACGATTTCACAAAGTTTGGGCATGTGTATCTTATGAAACACAAGTCCGAAGCCTTTGAGAAATTCAAGGAGTACAAGTCAGAAGTAGAGAAGCAACTTGAAACTAGTATCAAGACCCTTCGATCAGATCGAGGAGGTGAATACTTAAGTAAAGAATTTATGGATTACTTGAAGCTTCATGGAGTCCAATCACAATGGACACCTCCTGGAACGCCATAGATGAATGGTGTTGTTGAAAGGAGAAATCGAACCCTATTAGATATCGTTAGATCCATGATGAGTTTTCCAGCTCTACCAACATACCTTTGGGGCTATGCATTGCAAAGCTCAATTTATATTTTGAACAGGGTTCCTTCAAAATCAGTAGAGAAAAATCCATATGAGATATGGAATGGCAAGAAGCCAGCACTTAAACACATACGACCCTGGGGGTGCCCTGCATATGTAAAGAAGATGCTTATTGACAAGTTGGAATCTAAAAATGAGAAATATTATTTTGTGGGGTGTCTAAAGGAAACCAAGGGATACTATTTCTATCTTCCTGGAGAACATAAGGTCATTGTTTCCAGAAATGCAACTTTCCTTGAAGAAGACTGTGTCTACAAGGAACAGAGCTGCAATAAGATAGAACTTGAAGAAATTCAAAAATCACAAGATAACACAGAAGTTGAACCCTTGTCAAAAGACCTAGAAAAGGATTCAGTGGGAGTATTTGGTGAAGATTGGGTACTTAGAGTACGCCCTTCAGCCAGTGGGAGTGTTGTGAGAGATAGTGCAGAAATGCAAGGCTCTCATACACAACCAATGGAAGATGATACAATGGTTGTACATCATTCCATTCAGGAAATACATGAAAATGACATTCCTGAAAGCTCTCAAGGTGATGGATTGTCCAGCACACAAAGACCTTCTCACAATCAGAATGCAACAAACACTGAAACGCAGAATAATCAACTCCGTAGGACCACTAGGACTCATCGTCCGCCTGAAAGACTTAATCTCCTTGTTGAAACACACAATGAGATAGATATTCCTGATGACGATGAACCTACAACCTACAACGAAGCTATGTTAGACATTGATTCGCAGAGATGGCAAGAAGCCATGAAATCTGAGATGGACTCGATGTACATCAATCAAGTTTGGAACTTGGTTGATTTGCCAACAGGGTTAGACCCATATGATGCAAATGGGTCTTCAAGAAGAAGATTGATTCATATGGCAAGGTACAAACTTATAAGGCAAGATTGGTGGCTAAAGGTTATAATCAACGGCCTGGGATCGATTATGATGAAACATTTTCACCTGTTGCGAAAATTAAGTCCATTCAGATTTTGCTTGCAATAGACGCATATATGATTATGACATTTGGTAAATGGATGTTAAAACTGTTTTCCTCAATGGTAACCTAATTGAGGAGGTGTATATGATACAACCTGAGGGTTTTACATCCAAGACTAAGCCCAAAGCAGTATGCAAGCTACAAAAGTTCATTTATGAACTTAAGCAAGCCTTAAGGAGTTGGAATATTTGCTTTAACAACGCAGTCAAATCGTTTGACTTTGTTAGAAGCAAAGAAGATCCCTGCATTTATAGTGAGCGCAAGGAATGTAGTATTATCTTCATTGTTATATATGTATATGACATATTAATATTGGGAGATAATAAGACTCTCATGCAATCAGTCAAGGAATGGTTATCCAACACCTTCATGATAAAGGACTTGGGTGAAGCTTGCTACATTCTTGGAATTAGGATATATAGAGATAGACCTAATAGATTGTTGGGGTTGTCACAATCCATATACATAGACAAAGTGCTAAGACGATTCTATATGGAAAAATCTAAGAAGGGAAGTCTTCCTATGGATCAAGGCATCAAGTTATCAAAGAAGAATAGTCCTTCTACTGTTGCAGAACTTGAACGCATGAAAAGAATCTTATATGCTTCAGCTATAGGATCTATCATGTATGACATGACATGTACGAGGTCAGATGTGGCCTATGCACTTAGTATGACTTGCAAATTCCAGCAGAATCCTGGGGAAGAATACTGGAAAGAAGTCAAGAGTATTTTTAAGTATCTTAGACAGATCTTGATGACTTCAAATCTCAATCTGGATATGCCTTCATTTTCAATGGCGGAATAGTGAGTTGGAAAAGTTCTAAGTAAGCTACAACTGTTGATTCGACAACTAAAGCTGAGTACATGTTGGATCAGAAGTTGATAAAGAAGTTATCGCGATATCTGAGTTCCTGAAAGAACTAGGGGTTGTTCCAAGTACCACTTGTCCAATAACGATTTATTGTGACAACACTCGTGTAATTGCGCAAGCTAAGGAACCAAGATCAACAAACAGAAACAAGCATGTACCGAGGAAATACCACATACTCAGGGAGATGGTGGAAACTGAAGAAATAAGAATAGACTATGTTCCCACAGATGATAATCTAGCTGACCAGTTTACTAAATCATTAAGCTTAGTTAAGCATAATGCTCATTTTGAAAACATGAGTATTAGATACATCGGAGATTGACTCCAGGCCAAGTGATAGATTGAAAGTATGTATGTCCTAGAGACAATCATTATTAGGGACAAATGTACTTGAACATATTCATATTATTAATAAGATTAATATTTATGGTATTTGTGATTATTGAACTATTATTTAATTATTTGTAATTATTCATTAATGTGCATCCCTTGAGCTTACGTTGTCATTAATAGAGTGAGATATTGATGATAGAGCGTAACTCTAAAATACCCTCGACTAATGATCATCAAGAATGAGATATCGATGATATGTTATAAGTCGACATGTGGTCTGTATCACATTCTTAGAGAATGTAGTATGTCTCACCTGCTACTAGTAATGGTTACTAGTGATAGACACATGGGTACTTTTGGAAAGTATTGGTATATCCAGCTGATAAACTATTTGTTAGACATGTCTAGAGTATTATCAGCGTGTGGTATATGAAGGTCCTTTCACTTGAGGTCAATACGCACCTTGTTTACAGAGTAATATACTTTGACCCTATCCTAAGCTTAAACTCCTTATAGGATAAGATACGGCTTGTGTTGGGTGCATTATAATGTAAATTAAGGTGGTAATTGAGCCAAGAATAGGATTCATTCCTCGATTGGATATTCGAGAGAGCACTTAACTTCTCAGTGATATTAGGTCGACCAAGTCATTGGCCAATGCAAGAGACATATTTGGAATATGGTCTAGTTGTCGACTAATATAGATGAGATAAAGTGATCAAGCCATTTGGATAGACACATGGAAAATCCTAAGCTTGACTGAGTGTGTCGCGAATGAAAGGAATTTATCATCTCACATAAAGGTTATGTTTGCTGGATTCATGTAAATGTACTTCACATATTGAGTTCGTCATACGGCGCAGTCTAGGAGTTCCGTATGGACCTTAATTGGACTAGTGTCAATATGTGAAGGCCTATAGGGTCACACTATGTCGATTGTCTTTTCGGTCTAAGGGTGTATTGAGAGAATTAAATATTCGATTTGGAATCGAGATATTTAAATTAATAATAACTATGGGGTAATTTCTATTAGATGTAAATTATTTAATTGAATCAAAATTAGATTTTGGATTTAATGTGCTGAATATATATATTAAATAAAAATGGAAACCGGAAATTTACGTAAGGCGCCACGGCGCCGACCCGGCAGTGGGCTCAATCAGACTGGCCCACTGCACCTCGGTTTTGGGCCAGGCTTGGAGCCCAACCCTAATCTGATTTGTTGCCCTAATTTCAACTATAAATACATCACTAATCTCTAGTTATTTACACACAAAAAGAATACTAATTCTCATAAACAATTTTAGACTTAGAGTCTAGGATAAAACTCTCTCAAACATCTGCCGAGATTTCGTGGCTTTCTTGACAGAGGAATACACCGTGACATTGTGCTTGCAGTCGAAAAGAGAATCGCGTGTCCACCCTTTAGTAAAGACTCCAAATAATACAATTTGTAAGTGTTCATGCTTTATGTTGCAGGTTTCAATTGTCATATAACCATAGCAGAAGAGTTTGTTGGGGTAAGTAAGAACAAAATTTAAACTTCCGTTGTGCCTACTTATATGTTTTGAACCCAACAAAACCCTACAGTTTGAGATGAATGTGGGAGGAGTTCCTTGGACAAATCAAAAGGAACCTGAGCTGAAGGATGGATTCACCAATGTCATGTTGCTTTGTGTGGCTCTGATACTGTTGGTTCTGGTTTGCTTCCTTTTCCCTGATTTTTATAGTGTTGTAGTGACTTGGAAGAAAAGAAGAGACATGAAAAGAAGTTGGTATCTCAACCACAAATCTTCTCTTAGAAGAAATACAAGCAGTAGGAGAGAAAGTAATGATAAGGAAGGTTACCAGCATCTGTATTGATTTAAAAATAGATAGGCAACAATTTGCAGTTACCCTACCTGCTTGATTCCTCAAAAGGTAATGAAGACGTACAAAGGATTCCTCGGGTTGGATTGATATTGGCACTCGAGTGCAAAGGCAGAAGTTTGACTGCAAGACCCACCCAACGAGCAGAGACTAAAGTCAGCCTTGAGATCTGACAATGCCAAGTGGAAGGGTCATCTCTCAATGGATAAAAGTTACTCCGCCTATAACTCTTATATTTCTCCAACTTAAAACCAATCTTTTTCACAAATGTGACCTTGTATAGAAATTAATAGAGTTTTCTTGCTAATTGTCTTTTAACCGGGAACACGAATTACGGCAGAATTGTTAGAGTGGTGATCACTGTATTAGTGAGTTTAACTTAAGTCAATGTTCTATTAGTTTCTTTCAATTGTTTTGTAAACATTTATCCTGTATATAGAAATCGTTGATTCTAACTAACGCCAGAAATTCAGCACCAGCTGTTATGTCAAATGTGACATTATTTTCTCTCCTCTGGTTTTACACAATAGATTGATGAATGGATCCAATGGAATAACACTTAAATTATAATTGTTTATAGAAATTTTGAAATAGAAAAACTTTTATTAGCGAAGTTACAAAGCATACTAAAGTAATACTCCCTCCCTCCAAATTTAAGTGTCTTAGTTTGACTATACACCGACTTTAAGAAATAAAGAATTTTTTTTAATGTTATGGTCTTTAATTAAAGATGTGTGTGGGCCTTCAAATCTCGTGGTCTTAAACTTATAGAAAAACACACTATTTTTGGGACGGACAAAAAAAAAGTAAAAAAACTTAAATTGAACGGAGGGAGTAAAATGTTAGAAACTATACATACTCACGGGCCTTAATAAGTTGATGGATTTATAAAAATGACCTTAGAAGTGGGTAGTCTTGTCTCTTGAATTTTTTACCCCAATTATCTCATGGGTAAGTTTAACAAGTTTTTCCCTATGGACAACACTTTCGACTACCCTGAAAAAAATAAGCGAGGTTTAAAAGTTCAAGACCACCTATTTTCAAAGTCAATGAATGTAATTTCCTGATTCTTCCTTGGAGACGGTAAAGCTTAGCAACTCTACATTTCGTTCTACATAAATTGTTACAGGACAAAAGGAGAAGGAAGAAGAATTATTCAGAAATACTAATATTTGACACAAATATCTATATTTCGCATCATTTTCTCGCAATTCTTAGTACTTTAACTGTGCCTTTGAATTTAAATCGTTATATTTGAGCTTATGTTGTTTTGTTTGTAATGTCTAAGTACATGGAAGGATATTAAAAGATTTTTGATCGTTTCGCCGAAGTGTTGAATGATATGATGAAGAACTTGATGCGAATGCGCATGAATCTTGAAAAGTTTCGCCCACGTCGCATATTGGACGTTTTCCATCTCAAGAATAATAGGGATTTGGGTCTTGATGTTGGAAACAATAAGGGCAGGATGAAACATGTTCTTTGACGTAGACATAACGAAAGAACAATAGGGGAATTAGAGATTAGGAAGAAAATTTGGGAAGAGATGAGGAAGAAGTGCACAGAATCCGAGGAGAAGAACGAAAACCGAGGCAACAGAATGTTATTTTCAGACGAAGTGGTTGAAAACCTAGACTTCTGATTCCATAAAAAAAATAATCCCTTGGTTATTTTCATTAATGAAAGAGTATATATACAATTTACAATTTTCCATAATAGTAAAATCCTATTCATATTCTACTCCTAAAACCCTATTCTAGTTGTACAAGAATCCTATAATTATGGTAAGTGAACAAGCCTAATTTTAATATAATATTTACCCTAAAATCTGTTACCAAAACTGTGATATACATGGGTTTGTATACTGTGTATACCACGGTTTCACACTTGGTAATTTGCCTTGTGAAATCGTGATATACATGGTATACAAACCCATGTATATCACAGGTATAACTAACAGCAACTGTCACTTGACTCGCATCATTTTCTCGCAATTCTTAGTACTTTAACTGTACCTTTGAATTTAAATCGTTATATTTGAGCTTATGTTGTTTTGTTTGTAATGTCTAAGTACATGGAAGGATATTAAAAGATTTTTGATCGTTTCGCCGAAGTGTTGAGAGTGTCTCACATGAAGACGTGGAAAATGAGATTCCATAGAGCAGTTGTGCCACCCCTTGCGCATCAAGGGTGGCGCAAAGACAGGAAGCTGGCTGTAGGACGTGGCGTAAGAGAAAAGAAAAGAAATCCGCTCTCTGAAGTTTAACAAGCCTTATGCACCAAGGGTGATGCGAGTCAAGTGGCAGTTGCTGTTAGTTATACCTGTGATATACATGGGTTTGTATACCATGTATATCACGATTTCACAAGGCAAATTACCAAGTGTGAAACCGTGGTATACACAGTATACAAACCCATGTATATCACAGTTTTGGTAACAGATTTTAGGGTAAATATTGTATTAAAATTAGGCTTGTTCACTTACCATAATTATAGGATTCTTGTACAACTAGAATAGGGTTTTAGGAGTAGAATAGGAATAGGATTTTACTATTATGGAAAATTGTAAATTGTATATACACTCTTTCATTAATGAAAATAACCAAGGGATTATTTCTTTTATGGAATCAGAAGTCTAGGTTTTCAACCACTTCGTCTGAAAATAACATTCTGTTGCCTCGGTTTTCGTTCTTCTCCTCGGATTCTGTGCACTTCTTCCTCCTCTCTTCCCAAATTTTCTTCCTAATCTCTAATTCCCCTATTGTTCTTTCGTTATGTTTACGTCAAAGAACATGTTTCATCCTGCCCTTATTGTTTCCAACATCAAGACCCAAATCCCTATTATTCTTGAGATGGAAAACGTCCAATATGCGACGTGGGCGAAACTTTTCAAGATTCATGCGCATTCGCATCAAGTTCTTCATCATATCATTCCCTCAACCGTAGGCACGGAACCTGCCCCAGAAGTTCACCCGATATTATGGACTACTCTTGATGCTACCATTCTATAGTGGATTTATTCCACTATCTCTACAGACCTCTTGCAAACGATTATTGAACCCGATGCTACGGCAATGGAAACTTGGAATAGACTGCGTGACATATTCCAAGATAACAAAAACTCATGTGTTGTTATTCTTGAGCAGGAATTTTCTCATGTTAACATGGAGGATTTTCCGAAAGTCTTAGCCTATTGCAAAAGGCTGAAAGTATTGGCGGACCAACTCCACAACGTTGGTGCGCCCGTTAGCAATAATCGTCTTGTTCTCCAGATGGTTGCTGACTTATCCGAGGCTTATAGTGGCATTGGAACTCTCCTTCGTCAAAGTGATCATCTCCCGTAGTTCTATCAAGCCTGGTCCATGCTTACCTTGGAAGAAGCCGGCTTGGCTAAAAAGGTGATTACTAGTGCAAATCCAGTCGTCATAATGACCACATCCGATGCTAGTCCGTCATTCTACGAACATTCAGGCCAAAATCGCAACAATGGTGGCGACAAAAATGGAAAAAATAGGAAAAATAATCAGAAAAATAATGGCAGAAACTGAGGTGGGTATAATGGGGGTGGGGCTCGAGGCAATGGGCCGCAAACCCACTGGCCACAGCCCTGGGGTCCGTATCCCTGGAACTGGGCCGGCAGTTCTTGTCCCACTGCCCCCTATTACCCGCCTTCCACTTTCTCGAGAAATTGGGCCCAATATCACAACCGGCCCAGTTACTCGGCCCAGCAGTTTGGTAGGTTTATGGGTTGGGGCAGCAAGCCGGTGTGCCTCAGCCTACATAGGCCCATCATGCAGCTGGCCCCACCCCTACTGACATTGAAGACGCGATGCACACGCTTGGATTAAATTCCCCGGACACAAATTGGTACATGGACACTGGCGCCACTACTCACATTACGTCCGACCAAGGGGTAGGCTGCCCCATTTTAAAGGAGCAGTGGACGATTAAGTGAGTGGATATCTAAATAAGCCTAGCCCAATCGTTAATGTAAGGCAACACGGAGATAAAAAGGAAACAATATGAATGGGCCTAGCTCAATTAAACCATGGTATATTAAAAATCACATATGATATACACAAGGGTATACTCACCTTATATATCATATATACTAGGTATATTTGACATGAAGGTTGTATACCTAGGTGTATATCAGCACATATTGGGTAACAGGAAAGGGAAGAGAATCAATTTTGCCAAAAGAAGAAAAGAACATGCTCATATTCTTCCTTACAAAGACTTTCAGCCTATTCTAGATACAACACAAAATAGGATCCATTACTTCATTTAGATTAAGCAAATAAACACAACATAATGAAACATTTATTCATAACATAACAACCTCAGTTTAATCTCAACCAACAACCTAGTCCAAATAGGCAGAGAACAAGGAAGATAAGAAGACAACTAACTAAAGATTTGTTCAGGTATTCAGCACTTCAGCCAATAGCTTAGACATATGGTACAACATGGGTCATATTGATCTTATGTCTACTGCTGGGTTCATAAAAAGAGATGAAAATAGGAATGCTGAAAGTATACACCTAGCACTACTGGTTTTAAGAACCCCAGAAAAGTACATAACAGATCCAAATTCATGTAAAAATGTCAAACTAAGTGTCAAGTCTCTAAATCACATCATGTTATAAGAACACACCAATGCACACTAGTGTGCAGGCATATAACAGGACTTTGTGTATTACTCCATTAAATTAGCATACTGGACTTGATTTCATTATCACAACTAGTTAGTAATTCATGACAGTTAACCTAAGCATACTGAACGATTTCATTTCTCACCTAATCATACATTTGAACATGATGGATTAGATTACAAGTAGGTAGATGCACTCATGACATGTGAAGAGATGCAAGTAGTTTACTACCTAACATTCATGGCATGTATTTGGATGATTAAAAACACAAACTGAGATTCACACTTATCTAGTACTCAGACATGGATGTAATAGAGGTGTGAAATGTGTAAGACAAGTGGCACACAATAGACATGATTTCTTATTTGTCATTATGCTATCAAGTACAAACCCCTATCCCCCAAATATGTCCACAGATTACAAAGACGAAACCAAAGCAGGTGGAAAACATGCACCAGGATATACCAACACTCACATATCTCTCACCATATTTTTAACTGAAGATAAACAGAAGCAACATAATCATCATCATCTTGCTTTCCTTTGTCGCCAGACACATTTGACTCATCAAAAATCACGAGCACACTTTCTTTAACACATTGTATTCTTTTGTTAAACACTTTGTATGCCTTGCTGTGTGATGAGTATACAAGGAAGATACCCTCATCATTTCTAACATCAAAATTTGCCAAAGCCTCTCTACCATTGTTAAGGAAAAAACATTTGCACCCAAAACTCGTAGGTAGGTCAGCTTGGGCTTCCTTCCGTTCAATAGTTTATATGGAGTTTTCTCAAGCAGGGATCTGATCATGTACCTGTTTGTCAAATGACAGGCGGTGTTGACAACTTCAGCCAAAAATCTCTTAGATACACCATTGGCTATTAACATAGTTCTAGTCATTGTTAACACATAATTTTTACCCTTCAATATTTTTATTTAATTATTCAAGAATCCTGAGTTACAAACAGAGTGAAATATACTCTTTAAAAGAGGAATGTAATTTTACAAAATTATTCCGAGAGTATTTTGTTATTTTATTTGATAAAATATCATCCGGTATATATTGTATATCATGTCCTAATTTTACATAATTTTGATCATTAATCATAATTTTAGAATTTTAACCAACAATTATAAATGTAATTATTTTAAAAGAATTCTCAATATTAAAGAATTAATATTTCACTCCGTCTAAGTCGGAAAATTGTCTAATTAAGTATAATAACAGAATCACAGCTCAATTTCAAAGCATGTTTTAAAATTAAAAGAATTTTACATGAGTTAAAGTCTCTAACATTCAAATTAGTGTCGAATTTTGTCTTAATTTAAAGATTTCGACTTAATTAGATTATTTTTGAAATTGTCCAGTCATTTTAAATTTATAGAATGACCACATTTGCAACATGTGGCTATTGTTTATTAAGTTTTGAAAGAAAATCATTGGGCTTCTTCATTTTAGAATTAATCCAGCCGAGGCCAGGCCAAAGAGGCCCAGACCCGACCCGAAGTCATGTCTTAAATTGGAAAAGGGATAAATCCCAAAATCCCTTTCATCTCCTTCACCTAGTCGCTTTAATCTCGTCCCTTACCTTTGCCAAAAATGGTGAAACAAGCGTGTATGTTGGTTTTAAACAGAGCTACAGAAGCCAAAAATGGAAAGAGCATTAATGGCTCATGCCATCTTGCACCACGCCACCGTACCACTACCACCCTACTAGGTGAGGTCTCTCATCTGTTGTCCTTTTGCTTTTTCTGCAAGTTTTATTTGGAATTTTTCTCTTCTTATTTCAAACGAGCGGTTTTGATTGGTTGAAGAACTCTTTGAAGGGAAATTTCCCCTCATTTATGTTCTCCCACATCAATCCATGACCTAGATTTCTAGGATTTGAGTTCTCTATAAATTGAGACCTATTCTCACATTGTTATGGGTCTGAAACTTGATATAGGCATTCATATTGTTTGATAGCCTTGATCGAGTTTAAATTTGATTAATTGTGCTTAATTTGGAATCCAAGCCCTTTAGTAAAACCCATACTTAGCTTAATTAGTCATCTACAACTTAAACCTTTTCCTTTTCATGTGTTTGCGACTCTACGAGGTACGGAGTTGAAGATTCAAGCCATTTTCGACCTTTCGACTGCCTCCATATAAGGTATTTCCTTTTCCTTGGCATTACCTTCCTTAGTTCAGTAGATTTAGCTTAATATGTGTGTGTTATGGTAGATATGTGTGTTATGATAACTTGAAATAGTATGAATATGTTAGTTTAAGAGTTGTTTGATCATGTGTAGATTGTTTAGTTGATTCAATGCTTAGTATTGTTAGTTTTAAGAGTTGTTTAATCATGTGTGAGTTATTTAGATAGTTTTAAGTTGATTAGTGTGTTAATTTAAAATTTGTTTAGTTAAATATAGGTTGGTTAAGCTATTATGGTGTTCAAATGGTGTTGGATTAAGCTAGTTTAGTTGCTAAGCCTAATATATGATTATGTGGCCTATTTTAGCTAATGTGTATGTTGTTCATGTCAATTTGAAGTCTATTTGAACCATGTGTGGACTGTCTAGGTAAAAAGTGATAGCTAAAGTATTAGTATGAAACTTATCTCAACTGTGTAGGAGTTGTTTTAAGTTAATGTGTTGTTTGATGTGCTAGTTTGAAGCATGTTTAAACTATAAATAGGCTATTTAGGTCATAACAATTGTATAAGGATATGTATTAGTAATTAGGATGATTTTTGGTTAATTGGTTAGTATGGCTTGCCTTAATATCACCTAATATCAATCTAAAACCAAAAGAAATAAACTAGACAAGTTGATATTTGAGTTAGTTAATCCATTTCTGCCTCTTAGAAGAAGATGCCTAGTGTTTAAGATCCATGTTAAGACCATTAAGACCTCTAAACAGTTCAAAATGGAAGAAAATACTTTGTTTTGATAACTGTGTGATTCAATACCCTCAGAGTGAGGATAATGTCTGCTTTTTTGCACATTTGCTGAACTTATATGTCTTGTCACCTAGGATTTAGCCCATATAGTCTTTACGAGTGAACCAGGTTCATCTATATCAAGTCGAGTTGTAGTAGTAATAAGAGTATCCATTACTTTAGTATTCTCCGTTTCAAACCTCTTCAGCAGCTCATTGATGTACTTCTGTTCACTGATCATGGTTCATTTTGATGTTTATTTGACTTGTAAATCGAGAAAGAAGTTTAGCTCACCCATCATACTCATTTCAAACCCACTTCCCATGAGCTTTTCAAACTCTTCACAAAGGGAATCGTTAGTGGCACAAAAAATGATATCATCCACATATACATGGACGATCAATATGTTCTTTCCTATTTTCTTAATAAAAAGAGTGTTGCCAATTTCCCCTATTTTGAAGCCATTTCAAGGAGAAATTTTGACAGTCTCTCATACCAAGCTCTGGGAGCTTTAGTTAAGTCGTATAAGGCCTTATCAAGCTTGTAGACATGCTCAGAATGCTCATGATCTTCGAATCAAGGAAGTTTCTTGACAAAGACTTCCTCCTTCAAGTACCTATTTAAAAATGCACTCTTTACATCCATCTGGAACAGTTTGATTTCCATATGAGATGCAAAAGAAATGAGTATTCTGATTGCTTTTATTTTCTCCAATGGAGCAAATATCTTATCATAATCAATTCTTTTTTCTTGATTGTACTCCTGAACCACCAGTCTTGCTTTATTTATGGTAGTGTTCCCAAATCATCAAGTTTGTTTTGAAACACCCACCTAGTCCCTCTAATGGTCATGTTGGAAGGTCTAGATACCATAGGCCATACCTTATTTCTTTCAAATTGATGAAGCTCTTCTTGCATGGCTGTAATCCAATCAGTGTCCTTCAAGGCCTCCTTGATATTTTTTTTGTCTCAATTTGAGACAGAAATGCAGAGCAGGCAAACACATTTCTTGCCTTGAATCTGGTTTGAATACCAAATCCTAAAGGAGTAATCACATTATGCAAATGATGAGAGCCTCTGTGTTTCCAATTTGACACTTGTACTTTCGGTTGATTACTACCTTGAGGATTTGAAGAACCAGGTTCCCAGAATGTACTCTATCATTCTCTTCAATATTAGCTGGATCTTCATAATTGATTTGACCAGACCCAGGTGTACCCAATACAACTTTAGTGACATGTCTTTCAGCTTCATAAGACATAACAGATGCATCAGGTTCTTGTGTGTCCCTTAGGGAACTTGCATTATCATCTTCCTTGACCTGACTCATAAGATATGTCTTTCCATTTGAGATCTCAATGGCCTCGTCCGGAACCTTTGAGTACTCCCATTTACAGGGGTATCATAGGATCCATGCTCTATCTCACAGCAAGCCGACCTAACATTATATATAGTGTTAGTTATGTGCTAGCTTTCAATCATGTCCAAAGGAATCCCATCTGAAGGCTGCAAAGAGAATTATAAGGTATCTTAAAGGAACTCCGGACCTGATCCTCTTCTACCCTTAAGGCGATAATTTTGATCAGGTTGGTTATGTTGATGCTGACTATGTTGGCTACTTGGTGGATAGAAAGACCACTTCTAGTATGGCTCACTTTCTTGGTTCTTGTCTTATCTCATAGGGGACAAAGCAATAAAACTTTGTGGCTCATTCCACTGTTGAGACTGAGTATGTAGTTGCTTTGGATAAAGAAATAACTTGACGATTTTGGTGTATTTACTGAGTGTGTGCCTTTGTTGTGTGACAATACAAGTGCACTTAACATGGAAAAGGATCCAATTCAACACAAGAGGACTAAGAATATAGATGTTATGCATCACTTCCTAAGAGATAATATTGAAAAGGAATTGATTTTCATGAAGTTCTGCAATACTGAGGACCAAGTAGCTGATATCTTCACAAAGGCACTGAGCAGGGAACATTTGGAAAAGAATAATCTGGAGTTGGGGTTGATCAAGATAAATTAATTATCTCCTTGCAGAATCTCTCCATGTTTGTCTATGACTAGAGGACATATATATGTTGGGAGTGTATTTTTGGCAATGTCTAACTCAGTTCTATACTATTACATGTATGCATGCATGGTAATGTCAAGACTATGTAATGATAAGTGATATTGCACTCTACAAAGATGTTGCCTCCTTTTTCTTGAAACTGTTAAGGAACCTGGTTCATTTATTGAGGTTAGTAATTTTATTTGCACCTATGCTTTTTGAACTTGCTAAGAATGCCATGTCATTATAACTTCTCCAGTCTACTCTCCAAAACGTGCCATCGTGGACACACTTTTTTAGACATCAGCTTTCTATTTCCACACGGCATATCTGTTCCAGTTTACCAAATTTACTTCTCCACTCCCCCACCTACCTTTCTTTCTCCTCTTCAACTATCGAGATTCCAGTTCCTCCACTGTAACTCTAACCTCCAAACATTACCTTTGTTCATTCTATCTTCCAAAAAGTACCTTGTCTCAATATGAACCTACTTTACAAACTAGTCCCTCATCATCCCTGTCTCTTCTCCTGACGTCGTAACAACGTCTGACCAAAACCTCATTCCTTCACGATAAAAATTCATATCATCTATTGACCCTCACACCTCCACTCCTCTATCATTACCTTTTACAATTATTCCTCCCCATCAATGCAAAAGCCTAACTCCTCGAAAGTTTGTCCCAGAATCTGAACCCTCTGCTCCTAAAGAAGTCACTACTCCAAATGTCAGCGATGACTCTATGTCAATGTTCGACATCTCCAGCGACACAGAGGAGATTAAAGAAAAGGATAAAGAATCTGAGGTCTCTAGTAAAAAATTGGGTGTAGTAAGGGAAAACACAGTTGGATCTAAAGTTAGTAAGGCTAGGAATGTTCAACAAGTTCCGATGGAAAATGCTTCAAGGGAACAGGTTCAGGAAATAGAAAAGGAAAGAGCTGATGGAACGACTACTGAACCAGGTAACTCCACCACTCTGGTAAATAATGAGATTGGTAAGTTAGACAGAGGACTCATTATATCATCTGTTTGAGGGAAACTTTCCTGAATGGGATAAGGGGAAAACATCCTAAAGAGTCAAGAGGAGATTATGAGAGGTTTTCTTGATGCAATATCACTATTAAAATAGGGGGATCAAGGGACCGGGTGCTCCCACACAGAGGGAAGAAACATCCCCTTTTTAAAAAATTACTCCCAAGTGGGATAGGACACCCGGTTCTCATCAAGTTACCGTTATTACTGTGCCTTTAGGGGAAATCTCTGCTAGTGAATCATCGACAATTGTCACTCCAACTGTCAGTGTGGATAATGATCAGGTGCCCTTGAATTTGGTGTTTAAAAGGAGAGATAGGTCATCCTCTATGGGTAGAGAGAGAAACAAGGAAATTTCTACGAGATGACCACTCACTAGAGTCAAATTTAAAGCGCAAATGAACTCTGCCTTAAAATAAAATAAAGAAAAGTCTGTCCAAAGGAAAAGGTTAATGCATAGATTAATTGATGAGAATGAGGTCTCGCCCACTAAGGTGATGGTGCTTGATAGTGGTGATAATGTACTTGAAGTGGAGGAAACTCCATTTGTGAAGAACTATAAGAAAGAACTTATGATAAAAGAAAATGATGTTGAGATTGGGAACATGGTGCTACTAATGATACAACTATTGGGGATTGGGGATCAAAAGACAAGAAGGGTATTCCTCGTCCTAAAAGTAAGAGAAATACTGTGGAGGATAAGGAACCTGAATCCTCATCCAAGAAACAAAAGGGAGAGTTGATCGAGAATGAAATGAAAGAGATGCTGATGTCTCAAAAGGTCCTGAAAGGAAGGGTTTTTTATTTTGATATTGAAAATAAACTAGAGATGAGAGAGGTTCTTGAAATAGTTGAAGCATACATGTGGGGTCATTTGTTCCAGCCCTCAATGGCGTTATTGTTTGAAACTGAAGTAACTGAGTTCTATGGTTCATTGTTAGTCACTGATGGTGGTACACCACTGATTTCCAATGTGAATAACACTGATTTCACATTGGATGAAGAAACACTTTGGAGGATTTTGGAAGTCCCAACTGATCTGCTTCCAAGGAATTCTTGAAGATGATAGCCCAGCTAACAACTGAAGCCTAAATTTTAACTTTTGTTTGAGTTGGTTAACAAAGTATTATTACCACGCTCTGAAAGAAGATCGATAGTTGATGTTCCTAATCTGTTTCTCATGAAAAACCTGGCATCCTTCACTCCAGTCAATTTACCTACTCTAATGTTGGAGCACATGTTAAAAATAGTGTCTGCTAAGGATGGAAAACATGGGTTGGCGTACGATTTCCTTCTCACTAAGGTCATTCAGTACTTTAGGATCAAGGCTCAAAAAGTAACAATGGGCACTAAGAAACAGATGTTTACAATTACCATCCTTGAAGAGTATGAGTGTGTGCCTAGAAAGGGAGGAGTTGGAAGCAGCTTTATGATCTCCAATCTGATAGAGGCTCAAGAAAGGGCAATTGAGGAAATTACCAAGTTGACTTTGCTTTTGGCTCAAAGGGACTCTTAGATTGTTGTCTAGAAAGCTGAGATTAAAGAGAAATCACAGGAACACGAAGGACCAGATGCCTCATAGGAACTGAAAAATGAAAATGCTCAACTTAAAGCTGAAGTAGCTGATTTAAGGACAGAAGTGAGGAACCTGGCCGAATAGATTCTCAGTGATCAAAGGGATACGTGTGTGCGGATTGATAAAATTATAGCCAGATTATGAGCAGTTCTCCTTTTCAGCCTCTTTCTTACTTTCTCCCTACTCCTTACATTCATTCACCCTTGAATTTATTCAGTCTCTCTTTTTAGGTTGTAATTGACATTCGACACTGCTTGCTTGTTTACTTTGTTGGTACTCTTGGATTTACTATGTTTGTTTCTAACTATTAACTTGGGAAACTTATCTTACTGTTTTTGCAATAATGTTTAACCATGTTAGATCTGATTTTGCTCATGTTAGTGTAGCCTCAGTGGCCATGAGTGACCATTTCTATCATTCATTCTCCTCATGTTATTGCTTTACTCTTTTTTATGATGTCAAAAGGGGGAAGATATGCAGAGGGTGTTAGGGATGTTACATATGTCTTGCTAATGAGTTTGTGCCACCATAAGGGTCTGAGTCTCAGGGGGGACAAGAAGGGATCTGAATCTGAAAGGGAACTTAAAATCTGGGTTTCTCATCATAAAAAAAGGGAAAATTGATAACGTACATTATGCCTTATTTTGAGGATTTAACAAACATATACGAGGAACCGGGTTCACTATTAGAGGGACCGGTTTAGGCTGATGCAAGTCAACTCTACAGCTGTAAAGCGGTTGACACAGTGGCAGTGTCGCAGCTCTACTACAGAGTTGATGCGGGCTTTCTATTAGTCCAAGGTTTAAGGATATGTCATCTCTTTTATCTCTCATATATGTACAACATGTTAAGGGGTGAAAAACTCAATCTTGCACAATCACAATTGTTCTCATTGTCATCTTCAAGCCGCCGAGTTCATCAGAGCTTTAGACAAAGCCAAAGCTGCAACAAACTGAAGGACATGTTCTCGTACAAATGAATATGTCTAAATCTTAGGTTTTTTTGAGTCTTTGTGTTGTTGTACTTAAACTTGTAAACCTACTCTTCTTGTGTGAAGCTGTTTGTAGGTAGTTTGTCTCAAGTCTTGAGCTCTTTGTTTTGACTAGAGTTAGTCAAGGTTTGTCTTTGCAATAGAGGTATTGTAGAGAGCTTGCAATAGAGTTATTGTAAGGGTGAGAGATTATAGCTTAATTCCTAGGTTGCAAGAGGTATTGTAGAGAGCTTGCAATAGAGTTATTGTAAGGGTGAAAGATTATACTTAGTGAAGTTTTGGGAAATCCTACTAGTGTAGGTCGTGGTTTTAATCCCTCGAGCAAGGTGGTTTCCACGTAAATATCGTGTGTTATTTACTTACTGTTTTAGCTAAGGGAACAATTAGAGAACCTGGTTCTCTGCACTATTTGGTGGACTTGTACATTTCATCAGTTTTTCCCAAAAAGATTGACACATTTCTATATTTAGAAATAATTTAATTTTATGAGATGATTCACAACCACACAAATATCTATGACTTATTTTGGACTACACATTTCAAAAGTCTTCCTTTATTTCTTAAATTTTGTGTCAAGTCAAACTAGGACAATCTTTTTGGGACGGAGGGAGTAAGTGAATATACGTTCTCTGGAAAGATGATCACTGAATTCTGGTAAATCCTTGCATAGCTAGCATACGTATTGGTTCTACAAAAATACTCCATTTGGCAAGCTTATTTGCAGTACTGTTCAAATTGCCATGAAGATATACCCATAGGGTGAAGAGTAGCTTTGGGTCTTACTTCATTCCTGAAGATTAAGTACGTCCATTCTACTTTAACATGATCTCTTAGACACTTCATGTAGTAGTGCCTTATCATACTGTGTTTAGCTCTTGTTTCTTCTTGCAACTGACCGACCTGAGCTCTTGCCTCAAATATATTCCTCACAATCCGACTAGCTTGTATTGGAATAGGAATATCGTGAATATCTTTATATTTGATGTAATTACTATGTAACCATCTCATCCACAATTTGTCATGCTTTTGAGCTAAATTCCAGAAAATTTTAGCTATAGTACATTTATTCTATAGTATTAAGTTAATGATATGAAGGCCCCCTGTAGACTCTAGTAAGCACATCATGTCATAAATATTTCTATGGTAATAAAATTATGTCATTAAAGAAGAAAATTAAATTATTTTAAAATAAAAGATAGTATGATTTATTTCTTGACAGACTAGAAAATAAATGCGATCTTCTTTCTCCTTTTGAGATAGGAAAATGGAAGCTAGAAGACGAAATAGAGGGAGGTCTCTTTATAGCACCCAAGGTCTATTGGTACCAACAAAACGGGGGGGGGGGGCATCCTGTAGCCAAGTACGATGTGGCATAAAATGGGACAGAGGAAATATACAAAAAGTACTTGGTTAGAGCTGGTTTGGTAGGTGTTTGGACCCTAATTGTACTCTACATGCTAGAAACATGAATTTACTAACAACTGTATTGGTGAAAATATGACATTACTTGAACAGGATCTGTTCTATAGTGTTGTACCACTGTATCCTTTTGGTGCTACCTATGGAGGTAAGGTTCTTTATCCCCCTCTTTTTTTGTACTTCTACTTTGGTAATGAATAAATTGTTGGAAATTTGTCTTTGGAGGAAATTGCGTCCGATCAACTTTAACAGCTTAAACACTAGTGTTACGCATGTTGGAGAATTCGATTCTTCACCCGTGCATGATTTACTAAGTACGTATATAACCGTAGGGCCAAAGATCGTCAAATTTCGTTGAGAAATGAAAGAGATATTGGTCCACGAAGTGAGGTGTTTGAAGCATGAAAAAGTGTGGTATGAGATCAATTCTCCCTCATCGGTGGAGGAAGAAAGAATTGTTTTGTTTATAAGACTCAAAGTTGGCTTGGGGTTTGGGACCCCAAGGGGTATCCCATGTGTTTAAACTTTAAAGGAGGGAGGACCTAGATGTGCTTCGGTTCGAGGAAAACCCACACGCGCGCCGCCACCGCCCGACCGTCCCGTCCGGTCCCCGTTCCGGGTTCTCGGCCCACGGGCTGTGCTTCTTCTGATAATATCTTTTTGGATCAGAGAACTTTGTTATATGTACAGTTTGGACCAGAATTCTTTCATATGTACAGTTTGGTCCCTGAAGTTTCAAGAAAGTCAGAATTGGTCTGTGAGCAGAAACGTCCACCAGCACTCAATTCAGCCATTTATTTTGGCTGAATTACTCTTACTAAATGGCCAATGCGTTGCACATCTTCACCATTTATTTTGGAGGAATTACTACCTCCATAATTGACATTACTTGCCAAGTAATGACAATTATGGAGGCAGTTCATCAGCCTCTCCTTCAACTATTTAAGAACCCCTTTGTCACCATTGTTGAGCTACACTTTACACTTAACGAAAAACAGAAACAAAGAATCAGTTCTTCCTACAACTTCCAGCATCATTTCATTACTCAAAATTCTTCACGGTAACACTTGAGTTTCCTTTGCTCAATTGTTCATTTGCTGTTTTATCTTGGGAGACAATTGTCCAGGACGTAGAAATGATACATACGGAATAATATTGTCTTAAAGACAGAGTGCAAACACTCGACTCAGCATACACAAACAGTTTCAGTTCATTCTTCATTTTCTGTGTAATTTTCAGTTTGTTGTTGAATTGTAATTTCAGTTCTTCTATTACTTAGCAGTTACTTGTAATTTTCGTTTTCTGCACCTTTGTAACCAACATAAATAAGGTAGGGGTCCAAGGAAACCTCCGAGCAACACATGAGGTGAAAGCCTTGGTGGATGGCTTAATTAAAAGAAAGTATTGGTGAAAATGCAGCATAGTCGAAGACTTTTTGACTAAATTCGTGGCGAACAAAGATAGGGCGAAGGTTCGTTGAACAAGTCAAACGCTTTTCATTTAAAAAGTTTTCAGTTACGCGGCCTATTACCTGACACGTCCTTCCGTCCCGGGTCAACAAAAGCCTAGAAGGTTCGTCCGGAAGGTTTCAACTTTTGGTAAAAGGATCACACACACATTTACCGTCATTAAGAGTTCATGATCTCTGCCCCAAGTAACAGATGTAACTAGGGTGGCAAAATCAATTCATTAAAACATGATATGTCCAAGTCTCTATTGGAAATTTTTCGAAAAATACTCGATCGCAATAAGAAATTTTTGAAAATTTGAGGTGTGTCCAAAAAGTGTTCTTAAGAATATTTCACCCGATGTGGATGTATTTTCAGAATTCAATAAATTCTTCTAATATAAAATTAAAAATCAGAATCTAACAAAGATTTAATAGAAAGAAAATGACTCACTATATCTATGATATAGAATTAAGAAATTCTATTGTTCTCTCTTTTCAAAGGAAGCCAAAGAAGATTATATAGGTGAATAACTATCTCATGGGGAAGAAGGGATTAATATGCTTCCAACGTAAGAATCATTATGGAAAATAAAGAGGTGATTGATGGCAATTCAATGATAGTAAATTGTCTGTTATGGTAAGACTAACGTTGAGAGAAATAAATTAGAAATAAAGGTCAATAAATGCCTACTCAAAGAGTAAACTTCTGGCAACTAATTCTTCCAACAATGAAGGCCATTAAAAGAAGAATCAATTACAATTGTAATTGCAAGACCTAATAATTCTTTTTGCATATTTCACAAATATTTTTCAAAATCCCCCACTAACTCAAAAAGAATAATAAATAATAAAATAAAGTAAGAAGTTTTTTTATTTTCACATATCTCAAAAGGAAAAGAAGGAGAAAAAACATTTTGCTGGGTTTCCACGTAAGAGTACAATGCATCGAATTTGGTGTCGTGTAAACTATGAACCAGGCCTAAATAAAATAAGCTTAAACTCACAGAATAATTGGTGAAGTTTAAAACTTCTATGAACCAAGAACTATTTTGTAAGCACATGTCTTATCTATCACATTAAACTCGCGCAATCTTTGTCGTTATCGCGGTTTTGCGCTAAGAGGACATGTGTGTGTCGTAATTTTCATTAGTGCTCTAGAAATCCGTCACAATCTCATAGGAGTGGCACCACTCCACACTCATATAGGTCCAATCATCAAGTGTATTCTGTAAAGCAATACACCATCTATAAAAGGATGTGAATTGGATTAAGAGTTTATAACTCAACCACATTTTCATTGCAGATTTGCACTATACACACACTATAATAGATCATGGAAGGGACACATTTTATAGTGCACAAGATCAAACAATAACTTGTTATAACTCATATGAACTTACTTCATAGGATCTCCAAGCACATAAGTTGGTTACCATCATGTTCTATATACAACTTGACAAATGTCCCGTTCCCATTGAAGCTTCATTTATTAATTTTCTTCCCAAAAATTTAGTCAAGGATTGGCCAAATTCACTTTTGACTTCACATAATTTATGGATATAATTCCATCTCATAACAACGTTGTTCTATCACTTAATGTCTTAAACACATGTGCTATATTATCACCCAAAATTTTATCTTTCCACTACAGCTAATGCTGTTTGGCAACCACAATATATAAACACGTATGTTTTATTTCAACCTCAATATTCACTAACAAGTATCTTAGCCTCATTATCAACCAACTCCAAACCACAAATTCAAATTCATTATGGTTTATTTGGATAATTTTTATATTATTACACCCCCACCCCCCACATAGGGTAAACACATAACCACTAATGGATTTTGAGATCCACTTTAGAATCATTGTACCCCTCTAATATAATAAAAGTTAATTCACTATAACTTTTTCACAGTTGCTTCTTTCCAAATTTATAATAATGCACCAAGAGAAGAAATAACACCATAATATATTTTAGGATCATTATCAACAAGATAATTATAAAAATCTTTGTCAAAATATTTCTCTATCCATGTACTTATTCTTCTCCACAAATTATCATTTTCAAAATTATTTTGAACAATAAGATCACGTAAAATATTATCACTTTTATGAAATTTCTCTCAATATAACTCTAGTAAGATACCATGACCCCCCATAATTTCAAAAATATTTAAGATAGAAAAATAATATTTTCATACATAACCCCCACATTTCATTTATTTTAAGACAGGAAAATAATATTTTTATAACTAATAAATAGTATTACTAATTTGTCACAAGACATATCATCTTATAAATAACAAAATAATATAACTTCACCCAAATAATTTTGTAAAAAATTCACTCACATCACATCAATAATTATTTTAAGAAAGTTGTATGAAAATGTAAGTACAAATACTAGTATTTGTTCGTCATCTATTAAAAAAAATAGTGAGCACAAATAAATCAAGGTTACAATACTCATTTCTCACAAAATATATGTATATTTATTTTTAATAGGCAACCTCATCATTCTCAAATAAAATGTTCACTCCATGGCTAATACCATTTTTTTTTTTCAAAAGTGAGTTTAAGAAGATTTTTTTCCCTATTCACGAACTTAAATGGTTTAAGTTCTTGAATCACCAACATAAATAAATTATTCTTCTTTTTCAACTTGTGTGTAGAACACAAAATTAACTTTACTAGCACAAATATGCTTAGTAGCACCAAAGCTATTCTAACACCCAATATATCACATTAACCACAAGATTTAATTCAGAAATAACCACAATAATTATATCATCCGCTTAACCAAAAATATTTTTACTTAGCAGAATTATCATTTCTCCGAATCTTCTCTACATTCACCACCTCATGGTAAAACTCTTTCGTTGATGTCAATTTCATTTTCATACTCAAATACCATAATAATTTTCTCAATACAAAAGTTACAAAGCTAAAGGCTTGACTTGTTTATGAATATATCATATTTAAATAATAATTAAATCTGTCATAATCCGACAAAAAAAATTCATAACCTAAAGCACATTTACCAAAAATACATAATACGTTTGACCATTATAAAGTTTCGCCGCAAAAGAAATCTCAATTTTGTAAGGCTCTTCAATATTGATAATAAAAAGAAACAATTTCCGTCAAATTTAGAATCACTCAATTGGTTACTCATTCTCTAGCAACATAAATAAATTGTAACTTTGATGCATTAGGAAATTAAGTTCTAGTACCACTACTGAAACAGATAACACATTATCTTGTCACGAACCAAACCGGAGGGTCATGACGGGCACCCGGACCTTACTTGCCGACTACCACTAATCATGTATTTAGCATATAACCATAACTTCTCATGGCCCACAAGAGCCGCACAAGATACCCTGCTGACATATGAATATAGTAAACTGGAAAAGAGTTATGTAAAATCCTGCAACCAGAAAGACTCAACCTATATACATATACATACTAAGGTCAACAAGGTCATACACGACTACTATACACGGGATAACTGTCTATAAGCCTCTAAAGAGTACATGACACCATAAGATCGGGATATGGCCCCACCATACCCCTATGCATATCAAGAATATTGTATCACGACTAGACTGCAACTCTGGAACAAGTAGAGTGCTACAATATCAGCTGAACCAGTGCGGACCGTTGCCCTGTCTACCTGAGCCTGCGGGCATGAAACGCAGCATCCCCCGACAAAAGGGACGTCAGTACGACTGATGTACCGAGTATGTTAGCCATGAATAATAGCATAATAGAAACCTAGAAGTAATATGAGACAAGAAACAACCAACCAGTAGAGGATGCCTCGGAGGACCATAATATGCCTAAGTGTCATACATGTGCAGAATGCCTCTGAGGGCCATAATATGCCTAAATGTCATGCACAATGCGGTCATATATATATATATATATGTGTGTGTGTGTGTGTGTGTATAATCATCATCACATACCAGCTGATCAGGTGGTGTGCATATATAACGTCGTATCCATTTTCTCATCCTCTACGTATATATAATGCATACCATATAGTAGCGTATATAATGCATGTGGGGTCCAGAGTAATACATGAATATAATGCATGAATGATGCTGAGACACTCTGAGTTTATCGGAGTGACGTAATGTCGTTGCACCTCCGATTAACATTATGAACATTAACATATTTCTCATATACCTCAATAGGGATTTAGGAATATATTTAGACATGCTTTGAAAATAGGAATAAATAACATTAACATCCTTAACTACTAAGAGTAGAATCATTTATGGGACAATATAAACATACCAAAAGAATAAATAATTTGCATTAACATACCTTTAATGTCAAACCCCCACTAATAGTGTCGGAATCAACCGCATCTATACCTCAATATTATATGTCAAGGACTACTCTTCTTCTATCTTATTTTACTTCGAAGAAATATCTGATTCAAAAACACGACAAAATGGAACAATGAGATCGAAACTGTGAGCGAAACTCGTGACACAATTTAATAACGTTGTTGTGTAAACAAATGAAAAAGTTGACGTGCTAAGAGTGTTGGGACGTTGTTTCTGCCAGAGAAATGAATCACGCATAATGTTTCATGATAATATTCTCAACAAAGGTAAGATAAATTGTATAAATGTCACATTATTTTGCCCTTATACACGTAGGTCCCTATAATCCACACAACAAAGCACATATCCTTAAATATTGACATCTCCTCCATATGTGCATGTATGTCACCTTCCTTATGCTGCTACCTAATAATATAGTCCACATAGTACATATACAATGTTCTTAATTAATATATCACATCTTCCACTACAATTTCCTATTTATTCAATTACACGCACATATAATTTCTTGATCTCAATTCACTTAAATAATAATCACTTTTATCATGCTTCATATACTCATCATCATAATCGTGTGGTATAGCACTAGTCTGCAGCCTCTTTTGGCACACACAAAATATTATTCTCCACCACCATCATCACACCTTAAGTCCTAAATTATTTCGGGACCGCATTCTTTTATATACTAAGATCTTCATTTGCATACGTGAATATGACACAAATCCTCCAAGGCTCGGGTCTACTTATATACGTCTAGCTGTTCAACCCATCGCCCGAAAGTACGGGGTGTTACATTCTTTCCCCCTTAGAAATATTCATGCTCGAATGTTGTGGTGATATATCTAATCCCCGTCACGTAGTCAAAAATACAACCACCCCTTTAAGGGGCCATATAATATAACACACATCATTACATCAGACTTCACATGGTCCTCAAACATTAATTATAATAATTTTAAATGGAACTTCACCTTATGCTTTTCTCGGAACCTCGGCGTTGGTCTGAAATTGTAAGGATATTTGTGCTTCATTTCCTCTTCCGCCTCTCATGTCATTTCTTCTACATTCTTGTCCTACCATAAAACTTTCACGGAGGCTATTTCTTTAGTCCTCAACTTACAGACTTGTCGATCTACGATAGCAATAGAAACCTCTTCATATGAAAAGTCCTATGTAACCTTTACATTGTCAGTTGGCACAATTCGGGAAGGATCCCTAACACATGCTCTTAACATAGAAACATAGAAAATCGGATGAACAAACTCTAACTCCGAAGGCAAGTATAATTCGTAAACCACTTAGATGTTTCGTCGAATTATGAGATATGGATCAATGTACCTTGGACTAAGCTTTTCCTTTTTCCCAAATCTCATTACATCTTTCATAGGAGAAAGCTTTAAGAAGACCCAATCGATCACTTGAAACTCTAGATCCCGCCGTCGTACATCTGAATACGACTTCTGACGACTATGAGCGGTTAACAACTGTTCTTGGATAAGCTTTACTTTCTCTATGGCTTGGTGCACTAGGTCAGGACCAAATAATCCTGATTTGCCTACTTCAAACCCCCTGATAGGAGATCTACATTTCCGTCCATACAAAACCTCGTATGAAGCCATTTTAATGCTAGCATGATAACTGTTATTATACGCAAATTCAATAAGGGATATATGATCATCCCAACATCCCTTGAAGTCCAATACGCAAGCTCGTAGCATGTCTTCGAGCATTTGAATCGTACGCTCGGCCTGCCCGTCCGTCTGAGGGTGGAAAGTTGTGCTAAGATTAACTTGAGTGCCCAACCTTTTTTTTTAAATGATCTCCAGAAATTAGCTGTGAATTGCGTACCTCGGTTAGATATAATAGAAATAGGCATACCATGAAGGCGAACAATCTCCTTAACATATACCTTTACTGTATAGGTAGTTTTGACCGCCAGGAAATGAGCTGATTAGGTCAGTCTATCAATAATTACCTAAATAGAATCAAATGTGTGATAAGGGCGAGGTAAACCCGTAAAAAATCCATATTAATCATTTCCCATTTTCACATCGGGACCTCAATAATTTGAGTCACACCGTCGGGCTTTTGGTGCTCTACTTCTACTTACAGACAATTAAGACATTGAACTACCTCCTCCGCAATGTTCCTCTTCATGTCGTTCCACCAATACATACCTTTGAGATCATGATACATCTTAGTAGATCCAGGGTGAATGAAATATCGTGAACAATGGACCTCCGTCATAATATTGTCTCGTAATCCTGTTACATTGGGTATACACAAATGGACCTTCCACCTGGGGGTTCCTCTCCCATTATCCTTCCCGATCTTCTATAAAAATGGGATCTTTATCATGACGTTCATTTTCTTCCGGTATGAGGGATGCCCCTACTGTATTATGAGTCATATGGCTATCAATATCTAAATCCTCCGATCGGACTCCCACCTAGTTAACTGATGAATTTCCTCAGGTCAATTTCTCTCCTTAGTCCTCACACTAGTCAAGTTGTTTGTGATGAATGATTCTATTGTCAACTTAGCTTTGTTTACTAACTGGTGTGCTGAAAACTCTTATATTTGTAGTATCTCAATCATGAACACTTTATGGATAATGTCATCGAATCGGAAGTGTGCGTATCATCGTAGTTAACTCTCATTCATGGTCTGAAATGAATATTTTTTTTCGTACTTTCTCCCTACTCGTAATTATAAACAACTTCCTTTCTTTACTTCGTTTGACACTTGTTCACTCATTTTCTTACTTGTCATACTCTTCTTAATTGTAAAATATTCTGGTATACCTACGTAATCTCAAACATTGCTCTTGATTCCAATCCTCGGCGTTACTACCCCTTAAAAGATGAGTGGTTAACTTATTCCCTTATCCAGTACGTGAAAGATTCTGAAGAATTTTGCATTTCATGATGTTGGCCTACTATATCTAAACCTGGTCATTATTTAGATTCGAATTTCTTCAATTGCCTCGTGACTAAGACTTTCTGTTAATGGCGCTTTGGGAAAAGATTTCCTTGATCTCGTAAAGCTGTAAACCCATTACTTTATCTATCTCGTAGGACCTTTGGTCAGTTAAAATAAAAATGCTTATAAACATTTGTATATGCCTGACATTTCATCTTCATTATAATGTCACTATCTCTTGACATATATATTTAATGTCTACCTTGTATCCATAGGCATCATTGGCCCATTCTCACCTGTTTAGATGCTAATCTCAAACTTTACTCACTGTTATTAGATCTCCCATCGACCGAGTGCTCATTCGTCTTACATTTACATTTCCATTTCAAATTGCCTTGGGGTCTATTATCTCAAAGTATTTCTCATACTATCTTCCTCAACATCAGAGGTTCATCACCTTTGGCCGAAGAGTTCTTACTGTCCCTCCTCTACCATTGGTCCTTACACTATTCTGGAGTAATCATACATTTGTGAAACCTGCATAACTATAATCTCATTCACAATTTATCCTTGTTGTTGTAATCCTTCCTTCTACTCGTCATTAAACGAAAATGTTTCTGCTTTGATACTTGATCATACCATTCCATTCATACTTATTAACTGTTTTCATATTTCTTACAACCATTCTTTGATTGTTCCATATTTTCCGTCCTCAATTGCCCTAACAAACTACTGTTATTCAGAGGTTATTTAGAATTGTAACATGTTGTACAATAAGGTCGAAGACCTTACCAGTCTAATACCTATATCATGCCTTAGCTTACAAACACTGATACATGTAATTCTCAATAATACACGGTATGGCCCTTCACGCACGGACGAGCGGCTTATGTCCCCTTCCATTACCGTGGATAACTCGATCCTTATATATATGACTTGGGCTTACCGTTCTGGGTACGTCACTTTACGTGATCTTCTTAAATTTACTGATTGTCACTCTTCACATGATTCGGTTGGGGCAATCCATTCTCGTTAATGATATCCTAAGAAAATTTCCAATCTATTCTAAATAAGACATTACAATTTAGGTCACATGTACATAATATATTCCCTCATTCTAATCAGCAAGAGTCAGTGTAAAACGTGTAGATTTCCATACCCTACTAAACCTTCCAATGATGTCTTCTGCTTTTCATCTGTACAACTCATAATCATCTTATCCTTACCTTTGCACATCAACTTGGGACACTTCAGAACATTGTGGTCATGGCTGGCACACTAAACCAACCCCATGTACCTTTGCGGCATAATCCAGCATGCGCTCGACCATACTAACTACAAGATGGTCGGGGCAATCTCACTCGACCTTTACAACTTTGACCCTGATATATTGGCATCTTTGAACCCTTTAAATATCGACGATCCCTGACTAATAAACTCCCTAGGTTATGAGCTCCCTGACCCTTCAAGGACCTATCTCTATCAGATGCTCTAGGATAAAGTCATGCCTAAGAGGCAACCAGTCGATTCACTACCTGTACCGCTCTCCTTACATTCTTATCAGACGGAGCTGGTGGTAGGACTGATGGTACGGGAGCTTCCCTCAACTCTTATAGTACTACTAGACTCGTCGATACATGGGAAATAAACTTACTCATATCCTCTGACGGATCTATCTCAATAGAGAGCATACTACCTGCATTCACACACAATCCAACCTCAATATCCCTGCTAATCATAGCCCTATTGGAAAAAGGCATTGCTATAATCATAAACACGATAAGATTTACAAAGAGAATTCTTACAACTTAGCTCTATAGCACGATTCTAGATAAAAAGGGAAGGTAAGTATGATGCACAACACACCCATAAATAAGACTCTACTAGACATGACTTGTAGACTCCCTAGGACAGACCTACTCTGATACCAAGTTTGTCACGATCCAAACCAGAGGGTCATGACGGACACCCGGACCTTACTTGCCGAGTACCACTAATCATGTATTTAGCATATAACCATAACTTCTCATGGCCCACAAGGGCCGCACGAGTTACCCTGCTGACATATGGCTTTAGTAAATTGGAAATTTTTTATGTAAAATCCTGCAACCAGAAGGACCCAACCTATATACATATACATACTAAGACCGACAAGGCCATACACGACTACTATACACAGGACAACTGTCTACAAGCCTCTAAAGAGTACATGACATCATAAGGTCGGGACAGGGCCCCGCCGTACCCCTATGCATATCAAGAATATCGTACCACGACTAGACTGCAACTCTGGAACAAGTAGAGTGCTCCAATATCAGCTGAACCAGCAACCTACTAGTGCGGACCCTCGCCCTGTCTACTTGAGTCTGCGGGCATGAAATGTAGTGTCCCCCCGACAAAAGGGACGTCAGTACGACTGATGTACCGAGTATGTCAGGCATGAAAAATAACATAATAGAAACCTGAAAGTAACATGAGACAAGAAATAACCAATCAGTAGAGGATGCCTCGGAGGGCCATAATATGCCTAAATGTCATACCTGTGCAGAACGCCTCTGAGGGCCATAATATGCCTAAATGTCATACACAATGCAGTCATACATACATATATATATATATATATATATATATATGTGTGTGTGTGTGTGTGTGTGTGTGTGTGTGTGTATAACGTCGTCTCCCATCATATCATTTCGACCTCTATGGGCATAATCATCATCATATACCAGCTGATCAGGTGGGGTGCATATATAACGTCGTATCCATTTTCCCATCCCCTACATATATATAATGCATACCATGTAGTAGCGTATATAACGCATGTGGGGTTCAGGGCAATACATGAATATAATGCATGAATGATGCTGAGACACTCTGAGTTTATCGGAGTGACGTAATGTTGGTGCACCTCCGATTAACATTATGAACATTAACATATTTCTCATATACCTCAATAGGGATTTAGGAACATATTTAAACATGCTTTGAAATAGGAATAAATAACATTTACATCTTTTACTACTAAGAGTAGAATCATTTATGGGACAATATTATGTTTATGTTTCGTAACTTAGAACATGCCAAAAGAAGAAATAATTTGCCTTAACATACCTTTAATGCCAAACCCCTACTAATGGTGTCAGACTCAATCGCCCCTATACCTAAATATTATATGTCAAGGACTACTTTTCTTCTATCTTATTTCACTTCGAAGAAATATCGGATTCAACAACACGACAAAAATGGAACAATGAGACCGAAACTGTGAGCGAAACTCATGACAAAATTTAATAACGTTGATGTGTAAACAAATGAATAAGTTGACATGCTAAGAGTGTTGGGACATTGCTGCTACCAGAGAAATGAATCACGCATAATGTTTCATGATAATATTCTCAACAAAGGTAAGATAAATTGTATAAATGTCACATTCTTTTGCCCTTATACACATAGGTCCCTGTAATCCACATAACAAAGCGCATATCCTTAAATATTGACACCTCCTCCATATGTGCATGTATGTCACCTTCCTTATGTTGCCACCTAATAATATAGTCCACATAGTACATATACAATGTTTTAATTAATATATCCCATCTTCCACTACAATTTCCTATTTATCCAATTACACACACAATTAATTTCTTGATCTCAATTCACTTAAATAATAATTACTTTTAACATGCTTCATATACTCATCATCATAATCGTGTGGTATAGCACTAGTCTGTAGCCTCTTTTGGCACACACAAAATATTATTCTCCACCACCATCGTCACACCTTAAGTTCTAAATTATTTCGGGATCGCATCCTTTTATATACTAAGCTCTTCATTTGCATACGTGAATATGACACAAATCCTTCAAGGCTCGAGTCTACTTACATACGTGTAGTTGTTCAAACCATCGCTCGAATGTACGGGGTGTGACATATCTCAAAATGTTAAGAGAGAAAAATTAAAACAATTAGAATAAAAAGAAACTAAAGTGCAGTGTCGTCCACAATACAAAAGCCACATACACAATATTATATATATCATCTTGAGGCTAAAGTTTATACGCTTAATATATTCTTATGCTTCAAATCAACTTAATAACTACACAAAATCTATTGCAAATTACGGTTAGTATTCAAATATTAGCAGAAACATACCTGAAACTTGAACAGATTATACTAAGTTATATTCTTTCAATTTTCCGTAAGAATATAATGCAAAAATATCTTTAAGATTGTTGGAAGTTTTATGAAAAATATTCGATCACGAACACAATAAGGAATTTTTGAAAGCTTGAGACATGTCCGAAGAGATTATTCTTAAGGATATTTCACACATTATGGATATATCTCAAGATTCAATAAAATCTTCTAGTATAAAACTAGAAGCCAGAAAGAAAATCCAGCATAGTATGTCTAAGATATAGAAGAAATAAATTCTCTTGTTTTCTCTTTTCAAAGGAAGCCAAAGAAGATTATATAGGTGAATAACAATCTCATGGGGAAGGGATTAATATGCTTCCAACGGTAAGAATCATTATGGTGTAAATTGTCTATTATGGTAAGACTAGCGTTGAGAGAAATGAGTTAGCGAATATTTTCTAAATTTAATATGTTATTATTAGCGAATATTCTCTGAATATTCACAGTATATTTTGTAATTATGATAGATGTATATTTAAGGTAACTTAAGATTCTTATTGTATTAGGAATCAACCATTTAAGGTAAGTTATGATTCTTATTGTATTAGGAATCAACCTCTGTCCAACTATATATATTGTGATTAATGAAATGAATCCCTAAGGAAAATTATTCCAATCTTACATGGTATCAAAGAGCCAAACCCTAATCCCCTCTCTAATTTTTTCTCACGGCCGAAACCCCCCTCTTCACTTCCTCTCGGCCGGCGGCAACAAGGTTGCCACCATGTCATCCCCCACTAATTCTGGTTCATCCACTGGCATACTTGACAACACCTAGCATGATGCTAATTGTTTTAGTTAAAAAATCATAATTTTCAAAAGGACCCGACAGTTCATAAATTGGGTGTCTTCTATTGTCCTATAAATAGCAAAACATTGAAAACGAATGATGTTGTCTCTACGACGTGAATTATATCATTTTCACTCTCGGAGTGAAGAGTGCGGCCTCTTTGACTGGAATTTACATCACCTTGACTTTGAAAACAAACATTGCAGTCTCTCCGACCGAATTTACGTCATTTTGATTATCAGAGCAAAGATTGCTGCCTCTTTGACCGGATTTACATCACCCTGACTTGGAAAATGAACATTGTTGTCTCTCCAACCGGAATTACGTCATTTCTCAACGTTCATTGTCTTCTTTTCATCCGGCTTTTGCCGTTAACAACATCAAGAATTTTATCCCTATAATTCTTGACCAAGAAGACTGTCAATATTCTATGTGGATGGAACTATTCTATATTCATGCATGTGCATACAATGTGCTCGACCATATTGATGATTTTGTTCATCGTCCCACCGATGTTACAGACTCAACCTGGCGTCGCCTTGACGTCATCGTCAAACAATGGATCTACGACACCATCTCTAAAGACTTGTTGTGCACTATCATGAAAACAGGTGCTACGACACGTGAACTTTGGGTCCGGCTAGAAGAAATTTTTCAGGACAATAAAAATACTCGGGCCGTGTATTTGAAAGAGCAGTTCAACAATACATGTCTCGAGAATTTTAACAGCATGTCTGAATATTGTAAGCAACTGAAACTCATAACCGACCAACTGTCCAACGTAGGGACTTCTGTTTCAGAAATCAAGATGGTGCTTCAACTAGTTGTTGGTTTACCGAAATGTGAATATGATACACTCGCAATGATGATTCAACATGCCGACCCCCTCCCAAGTTTCAATAAAGCACGTTCACAACTTTTGTCAGAAGAAACACGCCGTGCCAAACAAGACGAGCACAATCACAAGGCATTAGCCGTTGACGGCATGACTCCACCGGCGGCCAACACCACCCAGCCACCACCGCAAGACCACCAGCAGCAGCAGTCCCGCGGCGGAGGGCATGGCAGCAGAGGCCGCGGTAACAACAATAAAGGGAAGGCCCATGACAAAGGCAACCGCAATCAGCAGCCAGGCCCAATTACTACATATTTCCCGTGGCCTGGACAACAACCAATATGGCCCAATCAGCAGAACTGGCCTCGCCTGCATGCCCGTACCCAACTACAGGGGCCAGTTCCAGAATTAATGAACGTGAATTTAATAACTCGGCATTTCACAATTTCTGCTCTAAACAAGGCATGGTTTTTCGTTTTTCCTGTCCCTATACTTCCTCCCAAAATGGAAAGGCTGAACGAATTATACGTACCACAATAATATGGTTCATACCCTTCTGTTTCATGCCCGTCTTCCACCGCCTTTTTGGGTCTATGCTGTTAAAATGGTAGAATCCATTCTTAATATTTTACCAACTAGCACTCTCCAAAACAAGACCCCTACCGAAATCTTTATACCGTAGGTTCCCATCCTATGACTATCTCCGTATTTTCGGTTGCTTATACTACCCCAACATAGCCTCCACTGCACCTCACAAACTTGCCCCTCGCACCTTGTCTTGTGTCTTCATTGGTCTCTCTCCTACTCATCGGGGCTACCTGTGTTATGACATTGCCACTCGCAAAATCATCGTCTCCCGTCACGTCACCTTTGACGAGATGACCTTTCCTTTTTCAAATCTCCAAAAATTTCAGACCACCGATTACACCTTTCTCGATGAACCAAGTCTGTCCCCGGCTATCCAATCTCTATACCAACAACAGCCTACTTTTCCGACAAAGCATACAGCCCTTCCCCGACAATGTCTGGAACCAACCAAACAAATCCCTGCTCTCGATCGAACACCCTACCAACACCCCTGCTACCTCCAGCCATGTTTCCTACCCCCCCAACAGCACTGCTGCCTCCCAGTCCAGAACCGCTAAGCCTGCAGCCTCCCAGTCCAGACCTCCCACTGCTGCCTACCCATCGCATGGAGACTCTTGTACAACACGAGATCTTCAAACCCAAGGTTCACTTCAACCTCTCCACACAAACCTTATCACCCATTCCAAAAAATCCAAAACTAGCAAAACTGGACCCTAATTGGAATGCGGCCATGTGCGAGGAGTTTAACGCTTTAACCAAGCAGAACACTTGGGATTTGGTACATATAACAGATGGTGTGAATGTCATCCGGTGTATGTGGCTATTTCGTCACAAGTTTAGAGACAGTGGTGACTTAGAGCGGTATAAGGCAAGATTAGTTGCCAATGACACTAATTAGTAGGAGGGTATTGACTGTGGTGAGACATTCAGTCCGGTTGTTAAACCGGCCACTATTCGGATCGTTCTCAGTATTTCTATGGGCATGCATTGGCCGATTCATCAGCTTGATGTCAAGAATGCATTTCTTCATGGGGATTTGAAAGAAACTGTGTACATGCATCAGCCCCTTGTCTTTGTTCATCCGACAGTTCCGCAGTTTGTATGTCGTCTCAGAAAGTCATTGTATGGCTTGAAACATGCACCCCACACTTGGTATGATCGCTTTGCCAGGTATCTTATACAGATCGGTTTTATATGTAACAGGTGTGATAACTCTCTCTTCACTTTTCATCAGGTAGCAGCACTGCTTATTTGCTATTATATATGGATGACATTATTCTTACTGCCTCATCTGACGGTTTGAAGAATGATATCATTGCTCTACTCAAAATTGAATTTGCTATGACTGACTTGGGCAGGCTGAGTTATTTTTTAGGTATATCAGTGACCAGATCTGCAACCACTATATTTTTGTGTCAATGTAAATATGCAGAAGAGATAGTATATAGGGATAATATGGCAAATTGTAAAATTATGCCAACTCCGGTTGACTCGAAATCCAAGCTCAGTATCAATGACGGTGCGCCAGTTTCTGATCCCACTCTATATCGGAGTCTTGCAGATGCCCTTCAGTATCTTACATTCACTAGGCCTGATATTGCATATGTCATTCAGCAGATGTGTCTGTTTATGCACGACCCCCGAGAGTTCCATTTTGCCGCCCTCAAACGTATTATCAGATACGTTAAGGGCATACTGGACTTTGGATTACATCTCTACCCCTCTGCCCCAACCAAGTTACTCTCCTACACGGATGCAGATTGGGCAGTATGCCCCGTCACACGTCGCTCCACCTCAGGCTACTATGTATTTCTTGGGGATAATCTTATCTCATGGTCCGCCAAGCGGCAGGCCACACTATCCCGTTCGAGTGCTGAAGCAGAATATCGCGGAGTTGTTAATGTCGTTGTTGAGATCTGTTGGCTCCGAAATCTTCTTTTGGAGCTCTAGTCTCCACTACGAAAGACGTCTATAGTCTATTGTGACAACATATCTGCCATCTATATGTCTCATAATCCGGTCCAACATTAGCGGACTAAGCATATTGAGATGGATATTCACTTTGTGCGAGAGAAGGTTGCCCGTGGTCAAGTCAAAATATTACACGTGCCTTCCTCCTATCAATATGCAGACATTTTCACAAAGGGACTACCGAGACAACTTTTCACCGACATCCGATCCAGCCTTAGCGTTCAGCGAATATTCACAGTATATTTTGTAATTATGATAGATGTATATTTAAAGTAACTTAGGATTCTTCGAATATTCACATTAAATTTTATAATTATGATAGATGTATATTTAAGGTAACTTAGGATTCTTATTGTATTAGGAATCAACCATTTAAGGTAAGTTAGAATTCTTATTGTATTAGGAATCAACCTCTGTACAACTATATATATTGTGATTAATGAAAGAAATTCTTAAGAAAAATTATTCCAATCTTACAGTTATACATAGTGATAAAAAAATATTAGGTACTTAAAAATTATAAAAGAATAAATAAAAAATTAAAATTTAGTAAGAATTGAACAGTTTGAGGCTTGACCCGCTTTTTAACCCATTTTAACCCAAATAACTTTTGGTCAAGTCCCTTATTAATTGAGGTCATTTTGACCTGCTCATTTAATACCTTTAATTGGAACATGCATAGGGTTGATGAAGTTAATTAAAGTAATTTATCGTATAAGACTCTCAATATCCCATGATTGCATCCCATCTTATTTTTCCATGAACTAGTTCTTCAACAATATTCGTCACCTGATCCAGAAAGTCAGACAATAATTTTTATCTTTTGCTATTGGATTCTTCACTATTGCTTATTATTTCGTTTATCATTTCAATCGTAATTTACTACTTTAATTGCATAATCATAGATTTCATATAATTTGAATTAATTACGTTATTTTAAACATGTTTCGAGAGAATTCAATTGATTTTCCTAATAAACAAATTCTAGGACTGGACTGGGCCAAGTACCTGTCACGCTTTTTACGCAATTGACATTTGCACTACAATATCGCCAAACTCTAGACGTCCACAATACTCCACGTTGATGCTAGAACATATGTGCATTATCCTTTTTATACGTGCCCAAACACTTGTATTATACATAGCAAAAATTGTAATTCCTCCCCTCAATTTATATCCTGTTTTAGTCCGTCTAAAAAATAATTATATTTTTTTATATTTAATTACAGTGTAAATTAAAAATTTATATTTTATTCTTAATGAAATAATTTATAATTACTTATTTCTTAATACTTTATTTTAGATCATATATTTTAAAATAAATTTTTTCTTTTAAGAACTCCGTATCAAGTACACCACCTTCGTATAAAATGAGATTGAATAAAGTAATACACTTCTCACAGAAGACACTCAAAAGTCAAATTTTGGATTTAAAAAAAGCATACAAAATTAAAAGGAAAAACTTCACTATTCATAGTGTACTCCCTTTTGATTGACCATAAAACTTTTAAAATAAAGAAAATTTTTAAAATTTTATAATTTAAAATAAATTAAATATATTTATGTAATCATAAATTATCTCGTTAATTATAAAAAATAAAATTTAAAATTAAATTATTATCAAAGTAAGAAAATTTGAACGAACTAATAATATTATGTTATGTCAAAATTACAAATGGTTAATGGTGAGCTTTGTGAAGCATCACTAGACAAATGCTTTGAATTGGTCAGCAATAAATAAAACAATACTAGGATGGGCTCTCAGATTCTCAAAATCTGACCTTTTGCTTCTTCAAGACCTCTGATTTTCAACGCCACCACCACCCCATTTTTGAGATTCCAAACCAAAAGGGTTGTCTGCCATCCCAAGACCCAATTCAGATTTTTTTATCATCATTTGGGTTTGTTGAGAGGGTTCAGAGGTGGAGTTGTTGCCATGGCTGCACCAGGTTCCGTTGAGAAGTCAGAAGAAGACTGGCGTGCAATTCTCTCCCCTGAGCAATTCCGTATTCTAAGACAGAAAGGCACTGAGTATGCTCTTTTCTCTCCCTCTTTATGTGTGTAATCTTTTCTTTAATCAGTGGGTGCATATCCTGCCTTTGTTATAAGCTTTATAAGATTTTTCTGGTTTACTAAAACTACTGTCTGATGACAAAATTAGTTATTGCTGTTAGTCCAAGCTCATTTTATGGTGTTCCGACATCTTTAGGTCTAGGTTTACTCTCTGAATGTAGAGGGTTATGGATGGTCAGTTTAGGTGTTTGTTACCAAATCCATGCCCTAATTTATATGCTGAATTTTGTTTTTTGATAAACCTGATGTCTGGGTCACCTTGCGCGCACCTCGACTAATTTCACGAGATACCGGCTAGTGTGCTACCTCCCACCCCTAACAGGTATTAGGTAACTTTGTCCCCCAAGACTTGGGGCAGATAGAAAAAAATCACCTAATATTTTATCTCTGCTGGAATTTGAACCTAAGGCCTCATTGTTTTCAACCAACTTCATTGACCACTAGGCCACACCCTTGCGTGCATTTTACATGCTGAATTTTGTTTTCTCTCTTTCGTCGATTCAAGTTTTCTGGAGCTGCTGTACTTATTATTATAAGAAATGCTTGTTATTTCAAGTTTAATAGCTTATAAATTGATGTCAGTGACCCATTCAAAGATTTTATACCTTCAAGAATTGTTGTACTGTTTTAAAATGCTAGATACCTTGATGAGCTTCTGCGGTTTACTGACTCCAGTCAGTATCTTCTATAACTTCCACGGAACAATTTGAAACTCAGTTCTAATATTTGTGTAAAGTCAGTGAAAAAGTGTGTATCTTGACCAAGTTTAATTAAGGATTGAATGCAAGTTTATGGAGTTACTTTCTGAATTCACCCAATGTCCTGTTGAAATGACAAGAAATCTTGAATAATGTCAGAATTTAAATGACATTTACTAAAAGGAATTGCTCTTTGATCTTGATTAAAAAAATGAATTGCTTTGGAAATGAAAACTCATCGTGAGAATCATTTTTTCTCGAAGAGCACCAGATGGATCTTGTGTATAAGAGGAGTCACATAATTAATTGCAGAGGGTTCTTCATACAATGTTTGCTTTCCCTAGACATTCTTTCTGTTTCTATCTCTTCCCTTAACACGTGTGGGTGTGGGTGTGGGGGGGGGGGGGGGGGAGAAGGAAGAGAGGTGGTGTATGTTGCAGTTTAATGTTGCTTACCAGATGGCTCTTAGCTCCCTCCAAACAAGCATTGTGGAGAAATTGTTCACCGCTTATGCGTGAGGATTAAGACAATTTCGTGATGCTTAACATTTAACTCATTTGTATGTTACCTTTGGAATGAACACTGCCACATATTCTGGAGATTGCCAATATATTACATTCAGCATTTAGCAACAGGACTATGCACAAGGACATAGCTCCTAGTTGTAGAACGCTTGTATCTAAGTTTATCACGTTTAAGTCTGCATGTTATATGCTAATTTTCAGAATCTCATCTTTCTAGTTGGATATGATGCAAGATAAGAGCTTCTTCAAGGAGAGTTGCTTGAATTTGTTCTCCTCATGTATGTTCAGCATGTTTGTTTATAGAAGTTCAACACCAATCTTGTGGTTCAATATATTTTTATTTCTTCTACTTTCAAGACTCAAATACTCGACAAGGAAAAATAACATAGTTGAATGACCATGATGCTTATTAATTGATTAAATTGAAGAACATACCATAAAGGATTACTTCACAGGTATCCAGGTACTGGAGAATATGACAAGCTTTTTGGTGAAGGAGTCTACCAATGTGCAGGATGTGGCACTCCCCTCTACAAGTCCACAACAAAATTCAACTCAGGCTGTGGTTGGCCAGCTTTCTTTGAAGGTCTTCCTGGAGCTATTAATCGCACTGTGAGCTTCCTTCGCTTCCTCCTCATCAGATCAATATGGTTTTGTCATTTTTAAAATCTTTAGATCATAATACTCGTTTTATATTGTTCTTGGGAGGGGTCATCACTCCCCCTTAATTTCTGGGATAGAATATAGAGTTTTATATGAGGTAACATTAATATGAATGCCCTCCTTGCCGTTGAGACCAAAAGTAGAGTCTAGCCTTAGATTTTGGGAGGCCTGCCTCCTTATGTTAGCACCTTCTTTTAACTTCCTTTTGCTACCTGCCATTGTTTCTCTTTCTTTCTTCCATTTCCAAATGATACTGGAGTAAGAAGTGAAGACAATCTGTTTGTCATTCTTGAAGCTATTTAATTGTTAGATATTTTGAATTTTGAGAAAAAAAGCACCGACCCCTTAAAAAATTGACAAAGTAAAGACTCAACGACATTTTTGTTCCATACTCTTTCTAGTTTGAACCTTTTGCATTTATACTACTTGTTGAAATTTTTCAAAAGGCAGTCGACATAGATGGGGTTATTCTGTTGATTTTTCTTGAATGTATTTGGTAATGAGATTGCTTCTTCAAATTTCTATGTTTTGCCTGGGTCCTCCTTAGCAGTTTTTCTAGATTTGACATTTGTGGCACTGGCTGATGTGTGACATAATTGTGCTTTTTCAGGCTGACCCTGATGGCAGGAGGATCGAGATTACTTGTGCAGCTTGTGGTGGCCATCTTGGTCATGTTTTCAAGGGGGAGGGGTTCCCTACTCCAACAGATGAGCGCCATTGTGTCAATAGTATTTCCCTCAAGTTTACACTGGCAAATTCTTAATCCATCCCCCACTTAGGATGTGATGGTTATCACAGCTTTATATCTCACTCGTAGTTTATATAGATGCTATGTTAACTGCTGATGACAGTGTTGTGTTTTGAAAATAAAAGTTACTTTTAGTCTTTGCGTTTTCTGGGAAAAACTAGACGAATTTGATATAAATATTTCACGACTTTGATATAACCGCTGTTCAATACAAGCAGAAGCAGTTTCAGAAAGCCCCAATCTGGAAAGATGATACCTGGATATGCCCTGATGCTAGTTTCTTTTTTTTTAGGTTTTCATGTAGCTAATTATTTCCAAGACCTTGTCATTCTCCTCCTGTAATGTTCACAATGAACTTTTAACCTTTCTATAAATGACCACACATGAAGTGGGGCGCCTTTGTCAGCTTCACATTGTGCTCTTCATTCCCACTTCCCATTGAATAGTTTTTTATCTCTGATGTTGTAACAGTATAGTAACCAAAAATGGAGAAAAAGAAGAAAGAAGAAAGAAGAGAAATTTTCTGCACTGAACAGAGATAGTGGCTATTAATAGCCTTACACTGAAGAGAAATTAGAGTACTATTTATTTAATCAACATAACTATTGGGAAATTTATAATTTGTAAGGGCTAAAATGAACTATTTAAATACTTTGAGGGCTGAATTGAAGTAAGCAGACTTGGTCACAATGTTATATTGTGACATTCCATCCCCCTTGAGAACCTTCTCTCTTTCAAAAGTCAGTTATGTTCGAAAACTGTGATTTCATAAACTGGTAATCCTCCCATTTTGCTTCCTCTGGCATTAAATTAGTTCCTTGAACTAAAATTTGAGTGGTAGTTTTATTACCTTTTTTGATCATCCTCCTATCTAACACTTCAATTCGTTCCATCAGTAGTTGGCCTTTTGCTGAACAAAAGGGAGGGTCCACAGAGGGCATAATGTGATCTTCTACTCTTTTATTGTGAAATTTGAAAAACTGGATGTATCTTTGCAGTAGCTGGTAAGGCCAATCTGTATGCCACATGTTTAATTTTCTGAAGGATTCTGGTAAGGACCATAGAATTTTGATACCAGCTTGAGACTTTTTCTTATGGCTACAGATGTTTGCCTATAGGGTTGTAACTTCAGGAATACCCAATCTCCTACATTGAACTCCCTCTCAGTTCTTTTCTTATCTGTATTGGTCTTCATCCTGTTTTGTGCCTTAGCCAGGTTTTCTGTCAATACCTTAACCATTATTTGTCTTTCCTTAAGCATCTGATCCACATTCTCTATTTTGGATTGGGTAATGAGCTCAAAAGTCAGTTGGGGTTGATCATACCTATACAACACTTTAAAAGGGGTCATTTTTAAGGATGTGTGGTGATTGCTATTGTACCAGAACTCTGCTTGTGAGAGCCATTTATGTCAGTCTTTAGGTTTATGGGCAGTCATGCACCTTAAGTAATTTTCCAAACATCTATTGAGTCTCTCAGTTTGACCATCTGTCTGTGGATGATAAGTTGAGATGTAACAAAGCTGGACTTGTAGAAGTTTAAACAAATCCTTCCAGAAACTGCTAATGAACACTCTATCTCTATATCTGACACTATACTCTTGGGTAGTCCATGTAGCTTGTAAATATTGTCTAGGAAGATCCTAGCTATTTGTGAAGCAGTGAAAGGATGTGCAATGGAAATGAAGTGTGCATATTTACTGTACCTGTCTACAATCATTAATATAGAATCATTTCCCTCAGATTTAGGCAGCCTTTCAATAAAATTCATTGAGATATGTTCCCAAGCTCCTTCAGGAATAGATAGAGGTTGTAATAAGCCCGGATATGCCACTTGCTCATCCTTGTATCTTTGACATACCTCACATACTTGTACTACAGCCTTAACCTGCTCAATAATGGCAGGCCAATAGAACACTGCCTTCAGCCTCTGGTAAGTAACCCAAACCCCTGAATGCCCTCCTAATCCAGATCTGTGTATGGTTTGAGTCAAGTGCTGCCTTAGAGATCCATTTTGTCCCACCCAAGCCTTTCCCTTGTATCTCAGTGTCGCGCCCGAATTTTGACCTTGCTCGGGTCAAAGCGGAGCGCGGACGTGTCCGGTGATTCCTGGGTAAAAAAGGTTGAGGAGTCGCCACCTAATTATTTTTACGGTGAATTAGGACACCTAAATATTAAACTAAGTGCTGCAATGTAAACTCCAATTTTAAGGTCTGCGAAACTAGCGAGATTCTAGGTAAGGGTTCTTTATTATCCTAAAGGGAAGGGGTTAGGCATCCTTTAAGATCCGCTAACTTGCGGTTATCCGGACAAACTCAGGTTAATTATTGCTAGAAAAATGCATGTTTGATGTATGAAGTTAAAGATGTTTGCAAATAATTAGTAAATGATGCATTTTTTAAAAGAAAGATACATGTAGAGAAAAAATATGCATTTGTATGGTATTTAAAGAGAAATACATGTAGAGTTGGAAAAAATATGCATTTGTCTATTGAGAGTAGAAACAAAATTATTTATAACGCCAAAGAAGCGAATCTTTCGGAAATCATCGAGTTGCAAAAATAATAAAAAAGATAAACTTATTCGATATGATTAATAAAGCAAATAAAAGATGACAAAAGTTGTTTTGAAAATCTTGAATACGCGTGACAAGCCTAAAATAAATAACTAGCGAATGATTTCTAAGTTTGAATTTAACCGAGCCTACAAATAAATAAGCTAGCGAAGGGTTTCAAATCTTAAACTAACCTATGAATTAATCCTAAGTTTGCCTATTCTAAGCATTTCAATAATTACATAAGTGCGATAAATAATATTACAATACAAAGCGGGATAAAAGATGAATTAAAGAAAGAAATAACAATAAATAAACTCCGAGGAATATTTGTCTTTATTTGCTTTAATCCCTGCAAGCTGTCAAGAACAAACGGTTAGAAACAGTTAAATACAAATAACTTCATATCCGTATTCAAAATAAAGGAATGTTACGATCACGGAGGGCTCAGACTTAAATTTTGAAAAGAACATTCCAATCACGTCGTGGCTGCAAACATATGACTAATGTGGTTTATTTTGATTGCCTCGCCTACTAAACGTGTTGGTCTCTCGGGTGAAATAGAAAAGATCACTATAATCACGTCGTGGCTGCGGATATATAACTTGTTGGTTATTTTAGTCACCTCGCCTACTAAACATGTTGATCTTGGAAAAAGGTTTAAGCCTCATCATTGCCCAGAAGTTACATTTTTTCCGTCTTTACAACTGTGGAGGCCTCAAAATCGACGGATATTTTTCATCGGCCAGTGTAGTATCGTGTTCAAATCAGTAAAATTAAAATGAAACAAGAAACAAGAAATGAGGCGACAAGGTGAAAACAGAGGCAGAGAAAAAAAGTTTCCGAAAATGACGCTGTTTAGTTTAAAACAAGAAACAAAGAGAACAATAATTTGGAACCGAGCAGTGAACTGAAATAGAAAGCAGTACCCAAAAAGACGCGGTATTTATTCAAAACAGTAAAAAAGAAAAAAGTGAGATATCCGTTGCCCGGATACTTAAAACAAGATGCTAAAAAAATAGAGAAACGAACGAAAGAAAAGCGCGGCTCAAGTTAATTTCATCGGCCTTAATGCAATATTAATAAAACAATAAAACAAGAAAAGAAATGAGCAAAGTTGAGTAATTAAAGTATCCGACCCAAATTAAAAATGTTGGAACCAAACAGGATTAAGAAGTAATTATGGAAAATCCGACCCGGATCATGAACAGTGACCCGAATGAAATCAGAAATTCAGACTTTTTCAGATAACCAGCAACAGATATGAAAAAATGCCATAATCTGAATATACCAAGACCGGTCGACCGGCCCGGTCGATGATCTGACCGAATCAGATGCCAACCCGAATCAGATTTTTTTCTTTTCAGATAACCAATAATAACAACAGCAACAATGCAAGAAATTTGGAAATTCAAACCGGGTCGACCCGACCCGAATTGGAGATTCAACCCGCCATCAAATAATTCCATCAATTCCAGATAACCAACATACAAAAGATATGAAATGCAAGAATTCTGAAAATAATATCTAAACCCGGGTCAGTGACCCGACCCGAATTGGAGATTCAACCCGACATCAAATAATCACCAAATTCAGATAACTAACATACAAAAGATATGAAATGCAAGAATTCTGAAAATAATATCCAAACTGGTCGATCTGATCCGTCGACCGACCCGACCCGAATCGGAAACTCAACCAGAAATCAAATATTCACCAAATTCAGATAACCAACATACAGGAATATGAAAATGCAAGAATTCTGAAAATAATACCCAAACCCGGGTCAGTGACCCGACCCGAATCGGAAACTCAATCCGAAATCAAATATTCACCAAATTCAGATAACCAACATACAAAAGATATGAAATGCAAGAATTCTGAAAATAATATCCAAACTGGTCGACCTGATCCGGTCGATGACCGACCGAATCGGAAACTCAACCCGAAATCAAATATTCACCAAATTCAGATAACCAATATACAGGAATATGAAAATGCAAGAATTCTGAAAATAATACCCAAACCAGGGTCAGTGACCCGACCCGAATCGGAAACTCAACCCGAAATCAAATATTCACCAAATTCAGATAACCAACATACAAAAGATATGAAATGCAAGAATTCTGAAAATAATATCCAAACCGGGTCGACCCGATCCGGGTCAGTGATCCGACCCGAATCGGAAACTCAACCCGAAATCAAATATTCACCAAATTCAGATAACCAACATACAAAAGATATGAAATGCAAGAATTCTGAAAATAATACCCAAACCCGGGTCAATGACCCGACCCGAATCGGAAACTCAACCCGAAACCAAATATTCACCAAATTCAGATAACCAACATACATGAATATGAAAAATGCAAGAATTCTGAAAATAATACCCAAACCCGGGTCAGTGACCCGACCCGAATCGGAAACTCAACCCGAAACCAAATATTCACCAAATTTAGATAACCAACATACAGGAATATGAAAAATGCAAGAATTCTGAAAATGTTACTCAACCCGGGTCGACCCGACCCGAAATCAGTGAAGAACAACAAGAAATGCAAACAGATTTTCGGACTCAAGTTCAAGAACGAAACTCAAGTTCAAGAACGAAACTCACCTCCTTTCTTTCGAATCTTGGACCTATTTTGGACTTGTATCTTGGACAACAAAGAAGGCAAATGCTTTAAAAATCAAGAACACAACAAATATTTTATGTATATATGGGATAGTCTTCCGAAAAATCCTTTGAAAATCTGTTTTCTCTCCCCCGAAAATCCCCCCCCCCCAAAATGAAGAATAACATGGGGTATTTATAGGTGGATTTTCCCCCCCCCCCCCAAGAACGAGTTTGAAATTTGAATTAAAGGTAAAGATTTCGCGGATTTGAGGGGCATGGGTCGCGGATTTTATGGTGTCGGTATAGCAGAGGGTCGATGAAGGCGAGAGGGTTGGTGGTGGCAGGGGCGAGGTGACCGGCGATGTGGGGTCGCCGGTATGGGGGTGTGGGGTCGGCGGGTTTGGTTGAGAGGTTTAGGTTTAGGGTTTTTTTTTTCTGGGTGGGGGGCGTGTTTAGGGGAATTAAAAGGGATGTGGGTCGTGGGTTTGGGCCGACGGGTCGCCGGTTGGGCCTGGGGGTTGGGTTTAAAGGGTAAGGGAATGGGTTTGGGAGATTTGGGTGAGGGGTTGAAAGGAAAAAAAGGGGAAAGGGAATTGGGTGGGTTAGGCCGATTGGGCTTGGAAAAATAAAAATGGGTGATGGGTATAAAGGGGAAATAAAGGGAAAGGGAATAAGGGGAATGGGTTTTGGTTAGGGAAAATAAATAGATGGTTGTTGGGCTTTGTTTGAAATGGGTTTTAGTTTGGGTAGAAATTATTTTGGGTTAGGAAATAAAAATGGGTTATGGGTTTAAAACATAAAAGGGGTTTAATATTAAAATATTATTTTTGTTTTGTAAAAGATGTGAATTATTTAAAATAACATAACGACGTGATAATAATAAAATATAATATTTGCGAAATATTTAATGCTTAATAAAAGGAAAATGCGATGCAATTTTGCGAGAATAAGATAACATAGAATTTCGGATAAAACTTATGATTATTATAAAAATGCAAATGATATAAAAAATGCGAATAATAATAATAATAAGAGGATATACACATATATGCCTATATTTTAAAATTATTTTAAAAGTGTAAAAATATTAAAAATTACTAATAAAATCATAAAAGATGGGACAAAATTGGGTGTCAACACTCAGCACTCCATATTGTACATAAATGTTCAGTTCAGTGTCAGGATTGGTACTAAGGGTGGTAAGAGCCTATGACACTTCTGGATCCCCTGTATAACTATCTAGATTTTTCTCAATCCACTTAGGTTGTATTTGTGTGATCACTGCACATTGTGTGGTATTTGTTTCCTAGCGGTCATCCCTTGCAGAGTTAAGACTTTCTAGATAAGGCATCAACAACCATATTTTCTACTCCTTTTCTGTACTGCATTTCAAAACTTAACCCCATCAGTTTGGTTAGCCCTTTATGTTGTAATGAAGTGGTGATTTTATGGTCATGTAAGAACTTTAGACTAAAGTGGTCAGTCTTAATTATGAAGTGGTGGGGGTGCAAGTAATGTCTCCACTTATCAACAACTTGTAATAGTGCTATCAACTCTTTTTCATAAGTGGACATACCCTGATGTCTTTTACTCAAAGTCTAGCTCATAAAAGCCAAGGGTCTCCTGTCTTGCATCAACACAACACCCATACCAGTGTTTCATGCATCAACCTCCAATACACAATGTTTAGTGAAGTGAGGGAGTGCCAATACAGGGGTGCTGGACATAGCTATTTTAAGCTGATGGAAGGTTGTTTCAGCTTCAGGATTCCATAAGAACTCTCCCTTCTTCAACAAGTTGGTTAGGGGTTTGCTCAGCTGTGCATAGCTTTTGACAAACTTTCTATAGTACCCTGTTAGTCCCAAGAAACTTCTCAATTCTTTTATAGTCTTAGGATAGGGACAACCTAGCATGGCAACCACCTTGCTGAGGTCAGTACTCACTCTTTTTCATTTATAATGTGTCCCAAGTATTCCACATGAGATTTTCCAAAATCACATTTACTCTGCTTTGCAAATAATTTGTTCTCCTTTAACACTTTTAAGACAGTTTCCAGATGTACCAGGTGGTCATCCATATTCTTACTATAAACCAATATGTCATCAAAGAACACTAAGATGAATTTTCTTAGTTGTTCTTTGAATACACAGTTCATGAGGGATTGGAAGGTTGCAGGGGCATTTGTTAGACCAAAAGGCATTACCCTGAACTCCAGAGACCATGGTGTGTTCTGAATGCAGTCTTGTGCTCATCCCTTTCTCTCATCCTTACTTGATGGTATCCAGCCCTTAGGTTAACCTTAGAAAACATCTTTGCCCCAAATAATTCATCTAGTAAGTCATCTATCATAGGTATGAGGTACTTGTTCTTAATAGTTAGATATTTAACCTCCTATAGTCTACACACACACTCTAGGTAGAGTCCTTTTTTTTAACCAGTAGTGCAGGGGAGGCAAAGGCTGATTGACTGGGTACTACAGTGGCAGCTTTGATCATGTCTGAAATAATAGACTCAATAGTGTTCTTTTGATCATAAGAATATATGTAGGGTCTTAAGTTAAAGGGTTGAGCTCCAGGGATAAGGTTGATTGTATGATCACATTCTCTTTTGGGTGGCAGTTTAGTAGGCTCTTGGAAAATAATTTGATATTTTTGTAGCAGTTTACCAATAGCAGGATGCATTGTTTGTATGTCCTTAAACATTACCTCTAGTTGAATCAGGGACAATACATCCACTACTTCACAAGTGCCACACTGTAATGTTCTTCTTAGCTCCTTAAAATTCATTGTTGCTATCCCAGGGCCATCATTTTCTCCATACAAGGTGATCATCCTCCCTTCAGACATAAAACTGATGCTATGTGGCCTAGTATGCAAGATTACTAGGGCCACCTGATATATACAGTCCATCCCTAGGATCATATCACATCCTCCCACCTTCAATAATCTGAATTTGAAGTTGAACTGTTCATTTTACATTTTCAATCCAAAGGAAGGAATCTCTAGTTAACCATTTCTTGACCATTAGCTACAATTACTCTCAAAGGTTTCCTCATGGGTTGCATATGTTTCTTTAGCTTCTTAACAATGTATGAATCAATGAAGGAATGTGTGGACCCACTATCTATCAAAACTGTCGTAGGGATCTTGCTAGCATATCCTATGATTTTGATAGTGGAAATCTTTCATTTGGAGGAACTTAAGCCTAGTAATGCATTTACTGATATCTCAGCATGTTCCTCTTCTAGTTCCTCTAGTGTCTCAGCTACATCCACAAATACTTCTTGGGTTTCACCTCCTTCTCCCCCTTCTACCCCTTCCATAACATTCACTACTCTTGTTTTACACTGATGTCCAGGGAAGTATTTTTTCTTGCATTTATAGCACAACCCTTGTTCTCTAAGAGCTTCTAGATTGGGTGGAAGGGTGTTTGGCATATACAGGACTTTGGTTTGTGTTCTTTGGGTAGGGTAGGTTATGCTAAGTGGGTGCTGGTAAGCAAGTGTGGGGTTGTATCTACTAATGACATTAGGTGTGTTTCTGGGGTAAGGCATAGTTAAGGTTTTTGTGTTGTTGTTCTGAGCACTTATATGAGGGATGAATGGTATAAGAGCCATGAAGGACTCCTCACATAGCTTAGCAGCTTCATAAACATCTAAAACAGTGGTAGGATTAGTCATCTTCACTAGGGGTTTCAATTCAGGTTTTAGCCCACTAATGAAGCTGGCTACATAGTGGATTTCATTCAATAGAGGGTTGACGAGGGTCATGTAACCAGTGAGTTCCTCAAACCTATCATGGTATTGGTCGACATTACCAGTTTGTATAAGTTTGTTGAACTCATCTACAATATCTTGTGGCCTAATATTACAAAACCTCTTACACACTTCAGCACATAATTTTGGCCAAGTTATTACTCCCTTGTGGTTCACAATGTAACTATCCAACCACACATCAGCCCTTTCTCTAACATGAATGGATGCGTAACTCAATTTCTCATGCTCGGGTATGTTGTACAACTAGAAGAACTTCTCACAATTTCTAAGCCAACTTCTAGGGTTAGTTCCGTCAAACTCTGGAAAATTGATCTTAGTTTTAAGGTTCTGTTGTTGTTGACTGTGTCATGGTTACTGGTTATTTGGTTGGGTGATATTGGGGCTGTCATGGTAAAATTAGGGTTCCGATAAAGGGGTGGACTCGAGAAAAGTGGAGCTGGAGGGAATGTGAAACCCCTTCCGGGAAAGTCGAGGGAGTGTAGATAGCTTGAGCATTAGGTATAGGCCTGAAAATGGTCCGACTTCACTCTGACTGAGGTTCGTTGGTGTTCCTTTCGGTGTTTCCCTTGCGGCTGCGGCTTCACCTAGGGTTGCCGGAGAACTAGAGTTCGAGCTACCCATAGGAGTTGAGCTCGTCGGAGCTGACATTTTCGACAAAAAACATCTCTATTTTTTTGTTAGTTTCTCTTGACTCTTCCATGTGTGATTGAAACTGCAACTGACCGATTTCTAGGGCTTCCAACCTCTTTTCGGTGCTGTTGACGAAGGTCGATAGCTGGGCTCTCAGAGCACACATCTCCTCTTGTAAGCCCAACATCTCTGGTGGTGGCACCGTCGGTCTAGCCGGCTCTTATATCATTTGTAACAGTATAGTAACCAAAAATACAGAAAAAGAAGAAAAGAAAGAAGAGAAATTTTCTATATATTGATAGATGCTCGACTGAACAGAGATAGTGGCTATTAATAGCCTTACACTGAATTGCTTAACATGTAAACTTAGAGTACTACTTATGTAATTAACATAACTATTGGGGAACATATAATTTGTAAGGGCTAAAATGAACTACATAAATACTTTAAGGGCTGAATTGAAGTAAGCAGACTTGGTCACAATGTTATATTGTGACAGATGTTCTCCTATCCCTCTGCACATAATATACGAGGGCAAAGTTTGAAAGCGAGCCAAGTTTTTTTTTTTGGTAAATAAACAAATTTTATTGATTACCAAAAGTGGGAATTAAAAGCAGAATAGGTGCAGACCACCTATTTTCTCAAAGTAAATGACAAGCTTAAACTAGCTACCACAATTCTAAGCTAACAAACTATCCAAACCAGTACAAAACATCCAAGACTAAGCTAAAACATCAGGGAATACAAGGTCTAAACAAATAAAGTACTGCTATCATCTGAGTCAAGGGATGGAGTTGAGCAGAACCAATGAAGCTTGCCATTTCTGAGTAGATCTCCCTTGTATATGCAGATGGATTGCAATTTCCCTGCACAGCTTATCACAATTATAAACACTTTTCTGGAACCTGATACCATTTCTCTCCCTCCATATGCATGCTACAGTCATGGCAAAGACCCTAATGATTTCACCCTTTCCAGACTTCCCTTTTGCCCATTTACAAACCCAATTCAATTCCTCGAAGCAGCAGGTAAGCAAGTCAGTCCTTTATGTCAAGATCCTTAAACCAGTTATAGTAGCCAAGCCAAAAAGGATTTTTTTAGGTTATGACAGGCTCAGGTTTTGCAAATTACATAGGTGGTTTGAGGGAGCCTTAGATCAAACTGCTAAAACCAACAACTCCTTTGGTATACTTGTCCATGTACAATCTAGAAATAATGTGAGCAATATGTCCTTAAGAGTACATAAACGTATAATCTTGATTGCATGCCCCCTAATAAATTGCATATTTATCACCTAGACTTCCTAAGTTAACTTGAAAAAACATAGCCTATTACATTACCCAGAGAACATAAACAGAAAAAGAAGTATTTAGCTCATAAAAGATGTACCAGCTATCATTCATAAGAACTACATTAACCTGCTAGAAACATGATAGCTGCTCAACAATGACATGTTTTATCATAAGTGAATCAACTAGATAGCTTTCTTACTGTGCAGGTCATTATTTACTAATCCAGCTTCTACCATTTGGTGCAAGGAGAGAAACACCTAGCTAACCTGATAGATGAATCTTCTTAAGCCACACATCCATATTTATATATGTTCCACGCCAACTTAGTATGACATACCTTCCATACTTATTTATGTTTCACGCTACACTTGGTGTGCCATTAATGAAGTACTTTTTTTTATAATCAAGATATTCGTGAGGTCAATTGCTCATGGTTCAAAACGGTCCAAAACTCGGTAGATAATGGGTTCAACCTTCTACCCTTCTCCGTTTAAATACTAAGCTTGTCTGTGGTAGGCTTTAAAACCATGACGTATGCCTAACCTGTACATCTGCTACAATCATACCACAAAACTAAATCCCTAAGGCCTTAATGAAATATGTATCAAAAGAATTACTGTATAGCATTTTCAGCTATGTTTCAGTGGCCAAGTTTCATGAGGGCTAAGGAGTTTAGGACACAGAGTGCCTATGGTTTCAAACTTTTGACCATATCTGTTCCCATTAATCTATCCACAAGTAGAGGTAAAAATTAACTTCCCCGATTACTCATCATATCTTTTAACAACCTCAGTCATGTGTACCTGACTTCCACGGCACCAGCAGCAGAACTGCTAAATTTGACCACAAAAGCAGATCACTTTCTCAAGAAATAGCTCATCATCACCATCCTCCAACTCATCATTAGTGGGTGTCAAGTTACAAATGCATCTTCCAGCTTTTCAGAAAAGATCAGAGGCAACGCCACAGATCATGGTGGATGAATCTCATGCAAGACCTTGGAAGCTTGCAAATCCTCTGTTAACTTTGTGACTAAGATGCATTCATACTTGGTTTATGCAGTTGGAGAACAAATATCAATTGAGATATATTTAAATCTTTTTCCTCTTAAATAGCTTTAAAAGTCATTCCATGCAGAAAATACAGATGAAAAGCAGCATCTTCTTGCGCTGAATGAATTTTAAGAATATGAACTCATTTCCACCTCATACGAGGACAGAGAAAGAATTGCTACGGATTTCACGGCCAGTGCAGTTAACAAGCAACAAAACTAGCTGTTCAAGCTTTATCAATTAGCAGATATACAAGTGAAAGATCACCAGCAGAAATGGATCTCTTGACAAGCTTTGCCCAAGACTCGTTGGTTTCCGTAATAACCTTAAGTGCATAATCCTGTGATTGCAAATGAATTAGATAATTAGCAAGGTCATTCAAACCCAAGCAGAACAGGCTTGTCTAACTGGAGAAATATTTCTAATATCCTATCCTTTTCGTTCTTCTTTGGGGGGCAACGGAATTACCAGTATTCTTCTTTTTATTTCCTCATAAGTTACTAAATACTAAATACCAGTATTCTTGACACATTCATGTCATTATGCGCTAAATAATGGTCTTTTCCAATGCATAAAGTCTCAAGATATTACTCTCTCCATCCTAGATAAACAGTCACTTTAGCTAAAAATAATCGTCACTTTAGGAATTTAAGACTAAAGTTGGCAATTGTTTTCAACTATATCCTTAATATTAAAGAACCTGTTCTTTTTAATGTTGCTCCATTCTCAAAAATCTTGAGCTTAGGATCTATCGAAAATAATCTCTCCACCCTCACAAAATAGGGGTAAGGTCTGTGTAGGGTTTTGTTGGGTTCAAAACACATAAGTAAGGTACATCGGAAGTTTAAAATTTTGTTTCTTACTTACCCCAACAAGTTTTCTGGTATGGTTATACAACAATCAAACCTGTAACATAAAGCATAATACTTACAGGTTATAGTAGCTGGAGTCTTTATCTACTATAGGTGGACACGCTGTTGCCCTTCCGATTGCAAGCTCCAAGCTTCAATCTATTTCTCTTTCGAAAAGCTAGGAAATCCGGCAGAGGTTCGAGAGAGTTTTAATTCTAAGTCTCTAAGGCTTAGAATGATAATATGAAATTGGTGTGTTGAATAATGAAGAGAATGCCACTATTTATAGGTGAAAATTAGGTCAAACTGGATTAGGGTTTGACCTTGGGCCTGACCCAAAAATCAAGGCAGAGGCGCCACAGCCCTAGGGTATGGGCGCCGCGACGCTCGACGTGCTCCTACACTGTCTCGATTTATTTTCAGCGCATTCTTAATTAAATCCAAAATCCAATTTTGACTTAATTAAAACAATCATTATTCATTTAAATATCTCGATTCTAAATCGAACATTTAATTTACTCTGTCAATACATCCTTAGATCGAACGGACAATCGACATAGTGTGACCCTACATGCCTTCTCATATCGACATTAATCAAATTAAGGTCTACGCGGAACTCCTAGACGGCGCCGCAAGACGAACTCAATATGTGAAGTACGTTTACGCGAATCCAGTAAACTTAATCTTTATGTGGTAAGATAAAATCATTTCATTCACGACACACCCGATCAAGCTTATGATTTGTCAAGTGTCTATCTAAATGGCTTAATAATTGTATCTCATCTATATTAGTTGACAACCAGACCATATTCTAAATACGTCTATTGTGTTGGCCATCGACTTAGTCAACCTAATATCACTGAGAATCCGAGTGTTCTCTCGAATATACATTCGAGGAATGAATCCTAGTCTTGGCTCAACTACCACCTTTAATCCACATCGTAATGTATCCAATACAAGCCGTATCTCAACCTATAAGGCATTTGAGCTTAGGACGGGATCAAAGTACATTACTTTGTAGACAAGGCGCGTATTGACCTCATGTCTAAGGACTTCTATCTCCGACACGCTGATCATACTTTAGACAAGTATAACAAACATTATATCAGTAGGGTATACCAATACTTCCAAAGTATCCATGTGTCCATCACGAGTAGCCATTACTCGTAGCAGGTGAGACATACTACATCCTCTAAGGATGTGATGTAGACCACATGTCGACTTATCACATATCATCAATATCCCATTCTCGATGATCATTAGTCGAGGCTATTTAAGAGATACGTTATAATATTAATATCTCACACTATCAGTAACAACGTAACCTCCAGGGATGCATATTATAGAATATTACAAATAATCAATTAATAATTCAATAATTGCAAATGCCAAAATATTAATCTCCATTAATAATAATACGAATGTGTATAAAGTACATTTGTCCTAATACAGATTGTCTCTAGGACATAAATATACTTTCAATCTTCCACTTGGCCTAGAGCCAATCTCTAACATATCTAATGCCACTTTTCTCAAAATGACCATTATGCTTGACTAAGCTTAATGGTTTAGTGAATGAGTCAGCTAGATTATCGTCTGTGGAAACATAGTCTAGTCTAATCTTTTCAGTCTCCACCATCTCCCTGAGTATGTGGTACTTCCTTGGTACATGCTTGTTTCTGTTGGTTGATCTTGGTTCCTTAGCTTGCGCAATCGCACCAGTGTTATCACAATAAACAGTTATTGGACAAGTGGAACTTGGAACAACTCCTAGTTCCTTCAGGAACTCAGAAATCGTGACAACTTCTTTACCCGACTTCGATCCAAAGAATGTACTCAAACCGTGTGGTCGAATCGTGATTGTAGCTTGTTTGGAACTTTTTCAGCTTACTTCTCCATCATTGAAAATCAACGTGTACCCAGATTGAGATTTATAGTCATCAACATCCGTCTGGAAGCTAACATCAGTGTACCAGTAGCAGCTAGATTTTCTTCTCCACCATAGACTAAGAAGTAATCTTTAGTTCATCTAAGATACTTAAGAATACTCTTAACTGCCTTCCAGAGTTCTTTCCCTGGATTCTGCTGGAATTTGCAAGTCATACTAAGTGCAAAGGCCACATCTGACCTAGTATAGGTCATGACATACATGATCGATTCTATAACCGAAGTACATGGGATCCTTTTCATGCGTTCAAGTTCTATAGTATTAGAAGGACTATCCTTCTTAGATAACTTGATGCCTTGTCCCATAGGTAGACCGCCTTTCTTGGAATTTTCCATAAAAAACGTCTAAGCACTTTGTCTATGTAGACTGACCGTGACAGCCCCAATAATCTGTTATGTCTATCTCTATAGATTCTAATCCCCAAAATGTAGCAGGCTTCACCTAAATCCTTCATCATGAAGGTACTGGACAACCACTCCTTGACTGACTGCAGAAGAGTCTTATTGTCTCCCATTATTAATATGCCATCTACATATATGATAATGGAGGCAATACTCCCATCCTTGCGTTTACTATAAACACATGGATCCTCTTTGCTTCTGACGAAATCAAATGACTTGATAGCCTTGTCAAAGCATATGTTCCAACTCTTCGAGGCTTGCTTAAGCCCATAAATGGACTTTTGTAGCTTGCATACAACATTTGGTTTGGACTCAAGTGAAAACCCCCCAGGTTGTTTCATATACACCTCCTCAACTAGATTACTATTGAGGAAAGTAGTTTTGACGTCCATCTGCCAAATGTCATAGTCATAATATGCAACTATTGCAAGCAAAATCCGAATGGACTTAATCTTAGCAATAGGTGAAAAGGTTTCATCATAATCGACCCCAGGCCGTTGATTATAACCTTTAGCCACCAATCTTGCTTTATATGTATGTACCTTGCCATATGCATCAATCTTCTTCTTGAAGACCCATTTGCATCCTATGGGTCTAACCCCTGTTGGCAAATCAACCAAGTTCCAAACTTGATTTATGTACATCGAGTCCTTTTCAGATTTCATGGCTTCTTGCCATCTCTGCGAATCAATGTCTAACATAGCTTCGCTGTAGGTTGTAGGTTCATCGTCATCAGGAATATCTATCTCATTGTGTGTTTCAATAAGGAGATTAAGTCTTTCAGGCGGACGATGAGTCCTAGTGGTCCTACGGAGTTGATTATTCTGCGTTTCAGTATTTGTTGCATTCTGATTATGAGAAGGTCTTTGTGTGTTGGAAAATCCATCACCTTGAGAGCTTTCAGGAATGTCATTTTCATGTATTTCTTGAATGGAATGATGTACAACCATTGTATCATCTTCCATTGGTTGTGTATGAGAGTCTTGCATTTTTGCACTATCTCTCACAACACTCCCACTGGATGAAGGGCGTACTCTAAGTACCCAATCTTCACCAGATACTCCCACTGAATCCTTGTTTAGGTCATTCGACAAGGGTTAAACTTCTGTGTTATCTTGTGGTTTTTGAATTTCTTCAAGTTCTATCTATGTGCAGCTATGTTCCTTGTAGACATATTCTTCTTCAAGGAAAGTTGCGTTCCTGGAAACAAAGACCTTATATTCTCCAGAAAGATAGAAGTAGTATCCATTGATTTCCTTTGGATACCCCATGAAGTAACATTTCTCACTTTTAGATTCCAACTTGTCAGTGAGCATCTTCTTAACATATGCAGGGCACCCCCAGGGTCTCATATGTTTAAGAGCTGGCTTCTTGCCACACCATATCTCATAGGGTGTCTTTTCTACTGACTTGGAAGGAATCATGTTTAGAATATATATAGAGGTTTGTATAGCATGTCTCCAAAGGTATGTTGGTAGAGCCGAAGAGCTCATCATGGATCAAATCATATCCAACAGTTTCTCCTTTCGGCAACACCATTCATCTGTGGTGTTCCAAGAGGTGTCCATTCTGATTGGACTCCATGTAGCTTTAAGTAATCTAGAAAATCCTTGCTCAAGTATTCACCTCCTCGATCCGATCGAAGGGTCTTGATACTTGTTGCAAGTTGCTTCTTTACTTTCGACTTGTACTCTTTGAACTTCTCAAAAGCCTCGGATTTGTGCCTCATAAGATACACATATCCATACCTTGTGAAGTCGTCAGTAAAAGTGATGAAGTATGGGAATCCTCTTTTAGCCTGAGTCGAGAATGGCCCACATACATCAGTATGGACCAACTCAAGAACCTCTTTGGCTCGTACACCTTTCCCAGAAAGTGGTTTATTGATCATCTTTCCTCTAAAGCAAGATTCACAGTTTTCATAAGACTCCAAGACAAATGATTTGAGGTAGTCTAACTTCCTCAATCTTGCTATCCTTGATTCGTTGATATGACCAAGTCTGTAGTGCCATAGGTACGTAGAGTTTCTATTACTTATCTTGGCTCATTTATTCTGTACATTGAATATTTCTCAACTACAATTTAGTGTATATAATCCATCCATAAGAGGAGCAGTTCCATATATAATCTTATCAAAAGACAGCACTTGACTGCCATTATAAATATACGAGGAAAAACCCTGCATGTCCAAAACTGGGATAGAAATGATATTCCTCGTTAACGAGGGTACATAAAAGAAATCATTCAACACTAAACAATAGCCGGAAGGTAAATTTAATCTATAAGTACCTACGCCCTCAGTATCTACTCGTGCTCCATTTTCAACGCGTAGGTCTACCTCTATTAGTCCAACTTTCCTTCTATCAGTTAGCCCCTGCACATTTGTACAAATGTGTGATCCACAAGCGGTATCCAATACCCAGGAATTTGAGTTATTTATAGACATATTTATTTCAATGATGTACATACCTTGTCCACCAAAGGCAGGAGCACCTAATGCTTTTCCTCCTCCTGGTGCCGTGCAGTCCTTCTTCCAATGCCCCTTCTTGTGGCAGTTGAGGCATTCATCCTTAGACGGATTTACCTTCTTCTTCACACCTCCCTTAGGCTTCATAGCTGAGGGCGCAACGATTACTTTGCCCTTCTTCTTTTGCCATTCCTTACCTTTAGGCTTGGGTTGGCTAGAAGAGCTCACCATGAGCACAACTTTGCCTTTGGAAGTGGAAGACTCAAAGGTCCTGAGCATGTTGTGCAGCTCCGGCAGAGTCGCCTTCGTTCCATTCATATTGAAATTCATTATGAAGTTCTCAAAAGAATGAGGGAGAGAGTTCAGGATAAGGGTGGTAGCGACATTATTTTCAAGCTTCGTTCCAATTGAAGCAAGCCTCTCTATCAGCCCTATCATCTTCAACACATGCTGCGAGACCTGGCCCCCCTCATTGAGCTTACACTTAAAGAGTTCTATTACTAACTCATATTCCATAGTCTGAGATTGTGAGTCATAGAGACTCTTCAAGTGTTCAAGCATCTCATTGGGCCCCATGTTCTCATGTTGTCTCTGAAGTTCCATAGACATGGAAGACAACATCATGAACTACGCTGAAGTGGCATCATCTAGGTATTTTTGGTAAGCTTCCTTATCAAAAGAGGCATATTCAGCAGAGTCTGTCGCAGGGACTGTTGGGAACACCGTGTCCAACACGTATTCTATTTTCTCTTGTCTCTGCACTATTCGCAAATTCCTTAGCCAGTCAAGGTAGTTCATTCTAGTAAGTTTGTTCATCTCAATCAACATTTTCAATGATAAGCTCGACATCTTTAATAATCTGAAGAATTAGATAGACTGGAAATCAAACTCAAAATCTATTTTCTATTATACACATTCGTTTAGACTAATCAACATGGCCTTTTGTTTAATTAGCTCCCACTATTTTAACATACTTCTATGACCCTATGGTAGAATACAGACCTATTTTAATTGAGGTCATAATATGCCAAGATCCACGCCTATGCTATCTCCGCGGTTGCTTTGGCTGATAACTTCAATAAAACATCTTGGAAGGTTCTAAACCAATTGCAAAACTTATTAGCAACTCTTGGTTGATCAAATATTACATTTAATCTTGCGCCCTTAGATTAGTTCGATACTTTGGCGCCAAGATTTGTCTAAGCAAGTCAACCCCATTACATGATTGCGTTTATGTATCTAAGTAAATTTGGCCTTTGTGAGCAAACACTTTGGTGTAAATACCCACAAAAGTTTATCGTTCACCTTTAGATTAAAACACATCTATGAAAGAGTCTGGGTACTCGTAGACTTAGAGCAAATACTTTGGCATAAATACTCATATCGCCAAATTTTTTTTTGAACTCTAACAATTATAATGGACTACGCATTTTAATTTAGACTTGTATTTAAAGTTTTGGGGAACATTTTAATTCAGGGTTTTAACCAAGATCAAATCTTTTACGCCATATCCAATATGACATCTTAACATCATGCAAAACTAATGACACATATAGTTGGGAACCGTCAACCCAATATGCATGATATAAGATGGTTTAATCAAATACTGGACGTCGCCTGCCCAGACAGTTATAGCGGACGCTATTCTAGAAATGTAAATGATAAACATTTTGACATTTAGCAAATAAATAGTATACTTATCAATTATACTGTATAATAATAATCTTGGGTTAAACATTCTGAACTCTGATTTTTTTTTTGTTTCTGGATAGGTAGGGCCGCTGCGCTGCAGAGGTAGAAACATTTCTGCTTCTGCAAATGCATTAGCGTCGCGGTGCTCCACCATGGAGCCGCGACGCCTATAGTCCAGTGAGTCCAAGTTTTGAAATGAAGCATTAGCGCCGTGGCACTCCACCATGGAGCCGCGATGCCTCCCTGAAACCCTAGCAAGCGCCGCGGCGCCCTACCATAGGGTCGCAGTGCCGATGTCCTGACAAATGTTTCCGTGTTGATTTTCAAAATCGTTCAACCCCTAAATCCAATTTAGGGATCAATTCACAGGTCCTTTATCATCACCCACCATTATCAATAATGCCCGTATCGACTATCATCCGTTCTTACTCATTCTTAGCCGTGCACCGTGCAATGAGCCGAACAACACACTTTTGGCTTAGTTCGAGTTAGAGCAGAATGACTTCCTCGAGTTAGCATAGGAGATAATTTAGGGTGATATCAAAAGGTCAATATTCGTTCAAGACATGTAGGATTTTAAGAAACCTCGTTTTAATCCAATTTTATGTTTAACCTATATTATTACTTTATTCAATTGTTATATAACCATTGAACCAGCCGAGGCTCTGATATCATTGTAGGGTTTTGTTGGGTTCAAAACACATAAGTAAGGCACAACAGAAGTTTAAAATTTTGTTTCTTACTTACCCCAACAAGTTTTCTGCTATGGCTATACAACAATCAAACCTATAACGTAAAGCATAATACTTACAGGTTATAGTATCTGGAGTCTTTATCTACTATAAGGTGGACACGCGGTTGTCCTTCCGATTGCAAGCTCCAAGATTCAATGTATTTCTCTTTCGGAAATCTAGGAAATCCAGCAGAGGTTCGAGAGAGTTTTAATTCTAAGTCTCTAAGGCTTAGAACGATAATCTAAAATTGGTGTGTTGAATAATGAAGATAATGCCACTATTTATAGGTGAAAATTAGGTCAAACTGAATTAGAGTTTGACCTTGGGCCTCACTCAAAAATTGAGGCAGAGGCAGCGCGGCCCAAGGGTGTGGGCGTCGAGGCGCTTGACGTGCTCCTGCACTGTCTTAATTTATTTTCCGCGCATTCTTAATTAAATCCAAGATCCAATTTTGACTTAATTAAAATAATCATTATTCCTTTAAATATCTTGATTCTAAATCGAACATTTAATTTACTCTGTCAATACATCCTTAGATAGAACGGACAATCGACACAGTGTGACCATACAGGCCTTCTCATATAGACATTAATCAAATTAAGATCTACGCGGAACTCCTAGACGGCGCCGCAAGACGAACTCAATATGTGAAGTACGTTTACGCGAATCCAGTAAACTTAATCTTTATGTGGTAAGATAAAATTATTTCATTCACGACACACCCGATCAAGCTTATGATTTGTCAAGTGTCTATCTAAATGGCTTAATAATTGTATCTCATCTATATTAGTTGATAACCAGACCATATTCTAAATACGTATATTGTGTTGGCCAACGACTTAGTCAACCTAATATCACTGAGAATCCGAGTGTTCTCTCGAATATACATTTTAGGAATGAATCCTAGTCTTGGCTCAACTACCACCTTTAATCCACATCGTAATGTATCCAATACAAGCCGTATCTCAACCTATAAGGCATTTGAGCTTAGGACGGGATCAAAGTACATTACTTTGTAGACAAGGCGCGTATTGACCTCATGTCTAAGGACTTCTATCTGCGACACGCTGATCATACTTTAGACAAGTATAACAAATAGTATATCAGCAGGGTATACCAATACTTTCAAAGTATCCATGTGTCCATCACGAGTAGCCATTACTCGTAGCAGGTGAGACATACTACATCCTCTAAGGATGTGATGTATACCACATGTCGACTTATCACATATCATCGATATCCCATTCTCGATGATCATTAGTCGGGGCTATTTAAGAGTTACGTTATAATATTAATAACTCACACTATCAATAACAGTGTAACCTCCAGGGATGCATATTATAGAATATTACAAACAATCAATTAATAATTCAATAATTGCAAATGCCAAAATATTAATCTCCACTAATAATAATACGAATGTGTATAAAGTACATTTGTCCTAATACAGATTGTCTCTAGGACATAAATATATTTTCAGTCTGCATACACACTACCCTCACAAGACCCCATCTGTAGGAGTATACTGGGTTTAATGTTGTTCAGTTCTCAAAAATCAATTAATAGTCAAATATTAGAATGTCGACAATCATTAGAGAGCTAAAATTGCTTACATTGTATGCTATCATTATTTCTTTAAATATTGAACTCTGCATGTCATATAAAGTCTCTTCTGATAAAGATCTCCAACAAAATATACTCCTTAAGTATTTAAGAGGAAAATATCAATCTACTTTTACTCCCTCATCCCATTTTAACTATTAGATTTAGCTTTTTTCACGTCCATTAAGAAAACAATAGATACAAGGTATAGTTTACTAAGTTACCCTATTTTATAAAAGTAGATTGATTTTTTCCTCTTAAATACTTGAATATATTTTCTTGAAAATCTTTACTAGAAGAGACTTTTTATATGAATTAAAGAGTTGAATATTGAAGAAACGATGATTGCATACACTGTGAATGGTATTAACTCTCCGATGGTTATCATCATTCCAATATCTGACTATTTTTTTTTTAGAATTGAGCAGTATTAAAATGAACTACTCTCTCTGTCCAACAGTAATTGTCGCTTAGCTCTTTCACGCTCATTAAGAAAACAATAAATACAAGTTATATGTTAGAATATGAATAAGATTTCATATATAGTATCCTACTAGAAAAAATATTGTAATTTAGAATAGGTATAGGATTTCATATATAGTATCCTACTAGGAAAATTATTGTAATGGAGTGTCTACAAATAGAGCTCAGTGTAATCATGTAAATATACAATTCAATATTATATTTTCTCTCATAATTTCTCACATGGTATCAGAGGCATAATAGAATATTATCATCGGGAAAAAATTAGGCGTGAACAGTGCCGCATGAACAGTGTTTTCACCCTTGAATAGTTACTAGATTTCAATCGTCGAAACTAGGATTCCGGAAATTCCAAGCTGTTTTCGGCCATTCTTTTAAGAATTGACTTTACAGTCAGCATTGCGCAGAGATTTTGAGCTGACCCATACCACTTTCTTCGAAGTTCGATAACTTTTCCAGCTTAATTTTATTTTTCGTAAGGTCGTGTCATCATTCCGATCCTACCCACAAAATACCATCACAGTCTCGTGCCTCAATTTCGGTGACTGTTTTGCGTCATGTAGGGTCGTGCTATCATTCCGACCCTATCCACAAAATACCATCACAGTCTCGTGCCTCAATTCCTACACTATTTTGCGTCCTCTTCCAGAGCATTAGTAAGAAAGTATCCGTTGTGCAATATTCCAACGAAGATTAAAAAAAAAATCACCACCGCGCATAATATTTTCGGTGAGTGCTAGCGTCACATCTCTATCCAGTGGTGTTGTGTAGAATCTGACACCACCATAACATAGATCACATTCAAACAATGAGAATCTACTCCCTCCGTCCCAATTTATGTAATATAGTTTGAATCGACACGGAGTTTAAGAAATAAAAGACTTTTGAATCTTGTGGTCTAAAATAAGTCAAAGATATTTGTGTGGTTATAGATCATCTCGTTAAGCGTAAAATGTAAATGTTAAAGTTAAATTATTGCAAAATAAGGAAATGTATCATTCTTTTTGGGACGGACTAAAAAGGAAAGTGTATCACATAAATTGAGACAGAGGGAGTAATTGTTGTGCAAATTTCCAACAATTTATGAGAAAGCAAATCAGTCACCCTGCAATATTTTCGGTGACAACATAGTTGTCCTCATCAAAATTACTTTCAGATAGTGTTGCGCAAATTCCAACACCACTGTGAGGTAGATCAGTCCCTTCCGACCAAAACCCAGTTAGCGGCTCCGGCAAATACCCACTCACGTGCCACCACGTACCGCTCGAAGTGCCAGCTCCAAATAGCGCGTCAGATCCACGCACCGCGCATGTACCTTTTTTCGGTCAGATCTTAGTGATTTTCTTCTTGGGTTGTGTTCACTAGATTCTATCCATCTTTCAAGTCAGATTTCGCTACGTTTCTCGGTTTTGATATGTTCAACTCCAAAAACACGGGAATTGAAAGTTCAAGTCCTATGATTACTTCAAAACCCTTAAGGAGGAGATCAGAAAATCGCACATCACAATCCATGAAGAAGCGAGGAGAAGGAGGTCTTGGAAGATCTCGACCTAGGTATAGTTATTGTAATAGACTTGGACACATTCATGAAGTATGCTATTCTCTCCATGGTGACCTTGAGGAGGAAGTTTATATGGAGCAACCCCCTGGTTTTGTTGCTCAGGGGGAGTCTAACCTAGTGTGTCGATTGCGTCGGTCACTTTATGGTCTGAAATAGTCTCCCAGAGCTTGGTTTGGGAAATTCAGCACAGTAATTCAGGAGTTTGGCATGACTTGTACTAAAAATCTCAGCAAACTGAAGTATTTTCTAGGTATTGAGGTAGCTCAATCCTGATCAGGTATACTCTCCGGTGATATTGTTATAAAATTTGTGAAGTTGAGTGATCAGTTTGTAGATATTTTCACCAAGTCCCTCACTGGTCCTCGTATTAATTACATCTGTAACAAGCTCAGTACATATGACTTATATGCACAAGTTTGAGGGGGAGTGTTAGAAAAGGAATAAGATTTCATACATAGTATCCTACTAGGAAAAAAATTGTAATAGAGTGTCTATAAATAGAGCTCAGTGTAATCATGTATCTACATAATTCAATAATATATTTTCTCCCATAATTTCTCACAATATAATTTACTATGTTACCCCTATTTAACTACGTCCCAAATTAACAGTCACTCTAGCTAAAATAGATTATCCCAAATTAGGAATTCAAGCCTAAAGTTGGTAATTGTTTCCAAATATATAATAATGGACATTAGTTGTTTTTATACTGCTCAGTTCTCAACAAACATTAATAGTCAAATATTTGAATGTTGACAGCCATTGGAAAACCGTTCACACTATATACAACCAACAACAACAACAACAACAACAACAACAACATACCTAGTGAAATCTCACAACGTAGGGTCTGGGGAGGGTAGAGTGTACACAGACCTTACCTCTACCTTGGTAGGTAGAGCGACTATTTTTGATAAACCGTCGGCTCAAGATAAAGCACAAGGACAAGCAAGCAAGAGAAATGGTCAGACCCGGACAAGAAATTTAAAGCAGTATGAAAATACTGGTATCAAAAGCGAATAAGCCATGATAGCGCATTCTGAAAAAGAAGCAGTAACTAACATAGGTAAATAAAATAAATAAAGTACACTAGAGAACACTATATGCAATCGTTATTCTGCAATAGTCAACTCTTTATCTCATATAAATAGTATTTTTTAATAAAGATCTTCAACAAAATATACTAACCTTTCTATGAGGAAAATATCAATCTACTTTTATTAAATAGGGATAACTTAGTAAATTATACATTATATTTATTGTTTTCTTAATGGACGTAAGAAGAGCTAAATCAACAGTTAAAATGGGACGAGGGAGTAAAGTATTGATTTTTTTCGTCTTAAAAACTTGAGTATATTTTGTTGAAGATCTCTACTAGAAGAGACTATATGAGTTAAAGAGTTGTATATTAAAGAAGTAGTGATTACATATAGCATGAATGGTTTTATCTCTCCAATGGTTGTCATCATTCTATATTTGATGATTAAATACTTTTTGAAAATTGAGCAGTATAAAAAGAACTACCTCTTTAATATTAAGGGTATAGTTGGAAATAATTGCCAACTTTAGTCTTAAATACCTAAAGTGATAACTATTTCGGGATAACTTTTTTGAGCTAAAGTGATTGTCGATTTGGGATGGAGGGAGTACTTCTTAATGTTAAAGGTATAGTTGAAAATAATTACCAAGTTAGTCTTGAATTCCTAAAGTGACAATTATGTTGGGACAATCTTTTGAGCTAAAGTGACTGTTAATTATGGACAGAGGGGTAACTTAGTAAATTATACCTTGTATTTTTTAATGGGCGTGAAAAGAGTTAAAGCGATAATTAAAATGGGACAGAGGGAGTAATAGATAAACAAAAATGAGCATCTTCAACAAATACTTGAACAAATAACAACAACATACTAGTGAAATCCCACAACATGGGGTTTGGGGAGGGTAGAGTGTACGCAGACCTTACCTCTACCTTGGTAGGTAGATTGCATATTTTGGAAAGACCTTCGGCTCAAGACAAAGCTTAAGCACAAGCAAAGCAAGAGAAAAAGGAAAGAGAAGCAAAGCAAGAGAAATGGTTGGACCCGAACACGAAATTTAAAGCAGTATGAAAATAATGGTAACAAAAACAAATAAGCCATGATAGCGCGTTCTAAAAAATGAAGCAGTAACTAACACAGGTAAATAAAATAAATAAAGTACACTAAAGAGCCCATAACAGGAGAAATCAAGAGATAAGGGACTATAAAGCAATATTGCACCTACTAGTGTGATAGGCTAAACATGCCTACAATAATAACACTACAACTATCAGTTATCAGTTTGTAAGCGTAAGTAGGACTACGCTCAATTACCTACTACCCTTCTACCTTAATTCGTGTCCTTTACAACCCCTATCTAAGGTCATGTCCTCAGTAAGTTGCACCTGCGCCATATCCCGTCAAATCACCTCTCCCTAATACTTCTTCGGCCTACCTCTACCCCTCCTGAACTCATCCATAGCCAACCTCTCACACCTCCGCACTGGGGCATTTGTGTCTCTCCTCTGCACATGCCCGAACCACCTCAACCTCGCTTCCCACATCTTATCCTCCACCGAGCCCACTCCCATTCTGTCCCGGATATCATTATTTCTAATCATATCCCTCCTTGTATGCCCACACATCCATCTCAACATCCTTATCTCCACAACTTTCATCTTTTGGATGTGCGAAGTCTTGACTGGCCAACACTCTGCCCCATACAACATAGTCGGTCTAACCACCACCCTATAGAAATTTATTTTAAGCTTTGGTAGAACCTTTTTATGGTACAAGACTCCAGATGCGAGCCTCCATTTCATCCACCCTGCCCCAATATAATGTGTGACATCGTCATCAATCTTTCTATTCCTTTGGATAATAGACCCGAGGTACTTGAAGCTTCCTTTCTTTGGAATGACCTGAGTACCAAGCCTCACCTCCACGCCTGTCTCATGCTCTCTCCCGTTATATGTCTGATAATTTCTCAGTATGAAGAAATCAACATAATATTGTCCTGCAAGTTACCTTGTTAGCTGGCTTGTTCCCAAGTCCAAACTTGTTAGCAGGCTTCCTGTCAGGGATCTTATAGTCTCTAAACCAGTCCATGATAGCTGTCAGAGTGCCCTGAAATATTAACAGAATTAGTTTGACGAATATTGACAAATTAAGAAAATTTAGGGAAGAACTCACATAATATACAATCAGAGTAAGAAAAGCACCCAAGGGTGTGGCCTAGTGGTCAATGGTCTCAGGTTCAAATCCCGGTGGATTAAAAAATACTAGGTTATTTCTTTCCATCTGTTCAATCCTTGGTTGACAGTATTACCCAGTACCTATGCTGGTGGGAGGTACCAAGTGCCTCGTGGAGTTAATCAAGGTACGCACAAATTAACCCAAACATCACAATTATATATATATATCCTTGGTTGACAGTATTACCCAGTACCTATGCTGGTGGGAGGTACCAAGTGCCTCGTGGAGTTAATCAAGGTACGCACAAATTAACCCAAACATCACAGTTATATCTATATATATATATATATATAGAGAGAGAGAGAAACTGGAATATGGTTTTAAAAACATATTCTGTTCTAGATAATGTCTCTTTCGATATGAATCCTAAAGATTGCTTATGATCTCTAGCAGGAGTTAATCAGTAACAAAGTTTGATTTAGCTCATTAATAGCTATCTTAGTTAGTTTGACATAACCATTTTGAAACACAGCACCGGTAGCTGATAAATGCTATAACAACGTTGGCTTTTTGAAAGCCATTAAAGTATTACTTGAACACAGTATTGAGAAGGTTTTGCCTCTTATTACAGTCAACATTCAAGAGCATTTACTCAGTCCATTGAGATAGAAAAAAGAAAAGAATCAAGGAACCTCACTCAGTAGCTAAAGTGGAATTCCTCTTAGTACTAGTGTCCTATGGATTCATTGCAACCTTTTAGTGCCTTTTTTGATAAATCAGAAGTATTTCATTTTTACCAGACTAAAATAGAGTAAACAAAGATGTACAATACATGGATGTGGCTCAAAGATAGTTACTGTCCAATCTGCCTAACTGTCTATACAACATCGAACCTTAGTAGAGAACCTCCAAAGATTCATACTACGTAAACTGATTTGCCAGTAAGAATTTACCCTAGTTGCAGATATAGATGCACTAGACATTTGAAGGAACACATTCCAAAATTGATTTTCCTCTTTCATTTAGTATTCATTGTCGAATCGGATGCTTAACGGGGGAAAGTCACACTTTACTTCCTGCCTTGACCTAGGTCTTACATTGACCGTTCTGTCCAATGATCTCAATTAAGGTCATCAAAACGGTTGTGAAACAATATCAGAGAATTTTAGGATCTGGTACATGTATAGAACTAGGATAGACCGCTATATAACTAGGCTTTCTCTATATGCAATGTGAATGGATCATCAGCAATGGGGAAGTATTTCCGTGCTTGCATGTTTTCTACAGAGTTGGGGAACTAACATCAGGCCTTGAGGATCTTCTTGTGGAGTAGGTTCATGAACCAAATATGTTACCTTTTCCGCGTAGATATATGGAATGGGTACTTGGCATGCCTGTATTTTTCTCTTATTCATTGTACTAGTAATAAGGAGGCTATAGCGTATTGCACTTAAAGCATACCAGAAAATGTTTCTCCACATCATCAATATCATTGACAAGTGAAACTCGGGGATTATCTAGGGAAGTAGCAACTATTTTCCAGTCAAGCTTCTTCATCAATCATTGCCAAAGTAGATAAATGTTTGACCTTCAAGACCTGGCCAATTTTAGCACGAATTTCCCCAATTTCGACAACATCAACTACAGACAAATTAGTCATCAAGAAAGTTAACCAGCTAAGCCATCCTCTAATCCATTTTTCCTTTCTGATGGATGATTACAAGAAAGCTCATTTAACAATTTAGGAGCGCTGGAAACATACCAGGGTCATTATCTCCAAATATGGGTTACAACAATTACAGGAAACGGGAAGTAAGCAAATATTACAAATTGCTAGAAAGGATATACTAAAGATTACATCAAAACTGGAATCAAGAACGTTATAAACTGCTTGTGATTTGCTGAGTCGAGTGATGACACTCTGTCTTTAAGACAAGATTGCCCCGTATTTATCCTTTTATGTTGTCGGACAATAGTCTCTCAAGATACAACAACAACTTAACAAATGAGCAAGGAAACTCAAGTGTTACTCTTGAAGAACTTTGAGTATAGTAAACTTGCTAGAGAGGAAGAAGAAGGTGTTAGAAAATTCTGTAGTGTTTTCTTAGTGTGTTGAACAATTGAGCCAAAGGCCTCAATTTATAGTGTAATGAGATGACCCTTCAACTAGCCAACTAATGACCTTCAATAGCCATGTAATGGAACTTGATTGAGGGGTTACATTCACCCAAATAATGGTTGAATTCATGTGCCAAATAATGGAGATTCAATACTCCAAAACCAGTTCAAAAGTCAGAACTTTCCATCTTCCCGTCGCAGCATTCTGCCTCCGAAGCGCCGCGGCTCCAGTGGCTGAAGACCCAATTAGCGCCTCCCTGGGAGGCGCTCCGGCGCCTCAGCTCCGACGGGCTGCGCCGCAGCCCTTCGCGGCGACTTCCGACTCGTTTCATCTTACACTTCGTACACTTCTTCCTTCGTTTACCAACGTGGAATACTTTGTCATTTGGCCAATAACCGTCCATCATTCTATGTCTCAAACATATTACATATGTACCAATATCTCTTTCACTAATGAAATTTACGATACTTGGCACTACGTGTACACGTGTGTGGAAACGACGTTTCCGACGTGCGGGGCAGCAATTATTCTAGTCATAAATAATGGGATAAACTTAATTCCACATTAGCAAATTTCCAACAATCCCCTATTGAAAGAAATTTTGGCGCACTCACATAGTGTCTGTTTCCAGCAATCTTTCAACGGACCGATGTTACATCTGGATAGGTCGCTAACGCTTTGAACCTTCCATAGTTGAATACCATTAGACTTACTTACTGCACGGTGAACGTGATGTCTAGAACCGTCAGTATTTAGTGTAAGCCAAGTCAACGGTACCAACACAACAACTTTCCTTACTCTGTTCTTCGTAATGTTTTGTCCGTTGTGGCCTTGTACACTTCTTGGATTCTTAAGTGCGTTCATTTGAGGCGGCCAGTCGTCGCACTTAAATAGGTGGTCTCCTACAATGTATCCTACTATACCCCCACTTTACAAGTGTTAGGAACCATTAAAAGTTTCCCCAAACCTAACCTCAACCGTTGAGGATCATTAAAGGTTTTGGAAACTTAACCTTTACCCATACTGCAGATAGCACTTAACATCTATCACGGGAACGGCTTTGGATTTGGTGTTTATTTACATAAATCACTATCCGAAGTGTTCATGCTTCCACCGAAGCACTCAACTGAACCTTTACAGCTTAGTTTTCCCATTGAACCTAATTCCTGGGATCTCCAGTCAGAAAGGTTGGGTTACCACCGTATTGGTCCTTATAGCTTGGGTTTTAAGCCCATTCCCCTAGACAGGCAGAACATCTGATCCTTGGGTGAGCCCTTTGTCAGTGGGTCCGCTATATTATCCTTTGATTTTATGTAATCAATGGATATTATACCCGTGGTGATCAGCTGCCTAACGGTCTTATGCCTCCGTCGAATATGATGAGACTTGCCGTTGTACATAGAACTCCGTGCCCTTCCTAGAGCCGACTGACTGTTGCAGTGGATCATTACAAAATGTACGAGTTTGTCCCAATAAAGGACATTCTCTAAGAAGTCGTGAAGCCACTCAGCTTCTTCTTCTGCTTTGTCTATTATGATAAACTCCGATTCCATCGTGGATCGGGCGATGCAAGTTTGCTTAGAGGATTTCCAAGACACAGCCCCACCACCAATTGTAAAAATATACCCACTGGTGGACTTGGTGTTCTCTATATCATATATCCAGTTTGCATCACTGTACCCCTCTAGTACAACTGGATATCTTAAATAATGCAACCCGTAAGTTATCGTGTATTTCAGGTATCGTAGTACCCGATTCAACGCCTTCCAATTATCATTACTCGGATTATGGGTAAACCTAGCCAACTTGTTGACTATATAAGCAATATTAGGTCGGGTGCAGTTTCTTATGTACATCAAACTCCCAATCACCTGTGCATATTGCTCCTAGCATACAGGTGCACCACGATTTTTATCAAGCTTTTGATTTCTATCCAGTGGTGACTTCGTAGGCGAACTGTCAAACATCTCAAACTTTCTCAACACATCCTCAATGTAGTGAGACTGAGATAAGACCAGTCCGTCAGACGTCTTAGAGATCTTTATCCCTAAGATGACATCTGTGATACCCATATCCTTCATGTCGAAGCATTGTTTCAACATGTTCTTAGTCTCTAGGATCAAGCTAGGACTGCTTCTTGTGATCAGCATGTCATCTACGTATTATAGGCATATCATGCCGAACGAGTCAGAGTTACCTTTTGTGTAGACACATTTGTTACATTCATTAATGGAGAAACCCTTTGATAGTAGAGTACTATCAATTTTTTTGTGCCTTTGTTTCGGGACTTGTTTAAGCCCGTACAGAGATTTGACAAGTCGATAGGCTTTCTTCTCTTACACTGGAACCATATACCCCTCGGGTTGTGCTATATAGATTTCTTTTTCCAAATTACCATTTAGGAATACTGTCTTGCCATTCATTTGATGTATCTCAAGGTCATGCAACACTGTGATCGCAATGAATACCTGTATGGACGTCATCCGAGACACCGGGGAGTACGTGTCAAAGTAGTCAAGGCCTTCTTTCTGCCGATAGCCCTTGACTACCAACCTGGCCTTGTACTTATCTATAGACCCATCTACTTTATACTTCCATTTGAGTATCCAGTTACAACCCAACAGTTTATTTACTGGAGGAAGATCAACTAACTCCCAAGTATGGTTATGCATGATGAAGTCTATTTCACTCTCAATAGCTTCTTTCCAGAGCGATGCCTCTGGAGTTGACAATGCCCCAACAATTGTCCTTGGTTCGTCATCAACCATATAAGCTACAAAGTCAGGACTGGAGGATTTATCCTTCCTGGCCCTTTTACTTCGCCTTGGTTCCATCTCTGGAGTCTCCAAGTTCTGAGAATCTGGAACGCTAGTTTCCGGATATTCAACCACTTCGAAGTCCACTAGATTTGAACCATCTAGATTCGGGCAGTCAATGACTCCCGGTTCCTGATATCTTTGTTCATAACTTCGTTTGCGAGAGATTATGTCTTTTTCCTTTCTAGGAAAAGTATCCTAAAAGAATTGAGCATTCCTTGATTCCATGATTGTACCCTCGTGGATATCTGAAATATCTGACTTATGCACTAAGAAGCGATAAGTACTACTGTTATTTGCATATCCGATGAAAATGCAATCTACAGTCTTAGGCCCAATCTTGACCTGCTTAGGCTTGGGCACTTCGACCTTTGCCAAACAACCCCACCACACCTTTAAAATTTATAGGTTGGTTTCTTTCCTTTCCATGATTCATATGGAGTTTTGTCCTTACCCTTATGTAGGACCCTGTTAAGAACCGTATTAGCGATAAGGACGACTTCTCCCCACATATTTTAGGGAAGACCAAAATTGATGAGCAAGACATTCATCATTTCCTTCAATGTGTGGTTCTTGTGTTCCGCAACACCGTTCGACTGAGGTGAGTATGGAGCCGTCGTTTGATGAACAATGCCCGATTTGACATAATATTCCTCAAACGACGCTAAGTGTTCTCCCCCTCTATCGCTACGAATGGATTTAATCTACATGCTAAGTTGATTTTCAACTTCTGCTTTGTAACATCAGAATGCTTCAAAGGCTTCATCTTTACTTTTCAACAAGTAAAGGTAGCAATACCTTGTGCTATTATCAATGAATGTCACAAAGTACTTGTTCCCTCCCTTAGTTTGTGCAAACTTCAAATCACATATATATGTGTGAATAAGTTCTAGAGGAGCGGTATTCCTTTCGACGAATTGAAAATGAAGGTTTGTGAGTTTTGCCTCTACGCATACCTTACACTTAAATTGAGGGTTTACATCGATAGACGACAACAACTCCAACTTAACCAACCTTTGGATGGACTTGTAGTTAACATGTCCTAATCTATGATGCCATAAATTAGATGACTCAAGCAAGTAAGAAGAAACTTTAATATTATTGCTTGCACGTATTACAAACATGGCATTAACTTTGAAGAGGCCTTCACAGACGAAGCCTCTTCCCACAAAGGTTCCATTCTTGGTGATTACAAACTTATTGGACTCAAATACTAGCCTAAAACCAGCATTAACCAATAAATGACTTGAAATTAAATTTCTCCTAATCTCAGGAACATGTATCACCTCCTTCAGAGTGAGCTCCTTTCCAGAAGTCATCTTCAGGACTACCTTTCCTACCCCCAACACGTCAGAGGAAACGTTGTTACCCATGAACAACTTCTTGTTAGTTACTGGTGTATAAGTAGAGAATGCATCTCTATTGGAACAGATATGTCTGGTAGCACCCGTGTCCATCCACCATTGCATGGGGTTATCAACAAGGTTTGCTTCAAGAACCACTGCCGAGAACTCTTCAATCATGTCCTCCAGAAGCCTGTCTTTGATGACGTTAGCCTGAGCCTTTCCTTTGTCCTTGGCCTTCTCTTGTTGCTCAGTCTTGAGCTTGCGACAGTCCTTGATCATGTGACCAGGTTTCCCACAGTGGTGACAGTTCCTTTGAACTTCTCCGCCGCTTGGGTCTTGCCGTCTTTCTGGAACTTGCGCTTCTTGCTTGGGTTCCCTTTGGCCTCAGCTAGATTTTCCTTTGCCTCAGCGGGTTGTTTTCCCTTAGGCAAGGCCTTCTTATTATCTTCATGAATCTGGAGTTTGATAATAAGTTCTTCAAAGGTCATCTCCTTTGTCTTGAGTTTTAAGTAACTCATAAACTTATTCCACGAGGGAGGTAAATTTTCAATTAGTGATGCAACAAAAAACTGCTCATTTGGTTTCATACCTTCAAAATCCAGGTGATGTAGAATCATTTGGAATTCCTAGACTTGGGACATCACTGTTTTACTATCCACCATTTGAAATTTTAGGAATTTCCCAATGATGAATTTCTTTGTACCAGCATTCTGTGCGTTGTACTTCTTCTGCAGCTTCTCCCATAAATATTTGGCGGTGCCTATGGTGCAATACACCGTGTAGAGTGGGTCTGACAGGCAATTCAAAATATAGTTCTTACACATGAAATCACTATGACTCCATGCATTAAGAACCATCTTCATGCCATTAATGACATGGATACCTTGGCCCCCTTCAGCCGTTTCAGTAGGCAAAGGGACCATTTCATCTTCAGCTTGTGGAGGATCTTCTGTTAGGAAATGAGCCATTCCCATAACAGTCAGATAGAACAACATCTTCTGCTGCCATCTCTTGAAGTTTGAGCCCATGAACTTTTCTGGGTGTTCATGATGGAATCCAACAAGTGGAGGAACTGTAATGTTCCCTTGAGTAGAAGGAAAGGCGTTGATGAGCCTTGAGCAACCGGAAAGGCATTGGGTGTGCCTTGAGTAGTGGGAAAGGCAGAGGGGTTGCCTTGAGTAGCAGCAACAACATAATTAGAAGCGAGTTGTTTTCTTCCAGTTATCTTTCTAAGCACTTACAACAATCTTGTCTTAATATTATGGGTTGCAACAATTGCAGGAAACGGGAAGTAATTAAATATTACAAATTGCTAGAAATGATAAACTAAATATTACAACAAAACTGGAATCAAGAACGTTACAAACTGCTTGTGATTTGCTGAGTCGAGTGATAACACTCTGTCTTTAAGACAAGATTGCCCCGTATATATCCTTTTATGTTGTCGGGCAATAGTCTCCCAAGATACAACAACAACTTAACAAATGATCAAGGAAACTCAAGTGTTACTCTTGAAGAACTTTGAGTATAGTAAACTTGCTAGAGAAGAAGAAGAAGGTGTTAGAAAATTATGTAGTGTTTTCTTAGTGTGTTGAACAATTGAGCCAAATGCCTCAATTTATAGTGTAATGAGATGACCCTTCAACTAGCCAACTAATGGCCTTCAATAGCCATGTAATGACACTTGATTGAGGGGTTACATTCATCCAAATAATGGCTGAATTCATGTGTCAAATAATGGAGATTCAACGCTCCAAAACCAGCCCAAAAGTCAGAACTTTTCATCTTCCCGTCGCAGCATTCTGCCTCCGAAGCGCCGCGGCTCTAGTGGCTGAAGACCCGATTAGCGCCTCCCTGGGAGGCGCCGTGGTGCCGCGGCTAGGGGTGAGCGGGTCCGGGTACCCTAACATTTTTTAACTACCCGGACCCTACCCGGTAAAAGATCGGTTCCTAAATTTACTACCCGAAACCTACCCGTAGCAATCATTACTGGAACCTACCTGACTCATGGTCCGGTAGGTTCCTGCACTCAGAATAAAAACACAAATTAAGCAACAATTTTTAAGCCTATGAGAATAAAAAAGAGTTCTAAAATAATTTCATCAAGTAGTTTTTTAGCCTGCAATCGGAGTTTTTAGTACCCTTATAAGAAGTTTTAGAAAACTTATTCATTGTAGAAAAGCTAATTCTGTAACCAAAACCTAAAATTGCAAGCCAAATTTGACACTCAATTAATTGAACGTGTTGATTTCAAAATAAATTTAAAAATATCTGAATTAAACTTATTTTCGTGTTCGTAAGCTTTTCGATACAAAAGAAAAGCTTTATTATACTAGTAAATCCCTAAATTTCATCTTCACAACTACAAAAATATACACAAATTTTAAAAATAGATTTACATTTCAAATAAAAAAGTAATACAAATTGAAGATGAGTATCGCCTGAAATAGAACAGAAGCATATGATATTAAAAAGAAATTGAAGAGTTAGATATGAACCCATATGCATTTTAGGAATGACGTGAACACAACCAAGGGAGAGAAAGAGGCAAAGGTGAAGCTTCAATGACGACAACGATGAAAGTACCTGAGAGAAAGCTTCAACAACGACGACGATGAAGCTCGGTGGTGTAGCTAAAACGCCATTGTTATTGAGAGAGTTTTGAGTGTTTTCTCTTAGGGCACAAAGAACATTCTAGAATAAAGGGGTGAAAAAACTAAAATATTTACGTCTTGGGGTGGGGAAAATCAATATATAGGCGTACAACAAACAATTTTGGAGAAAGTTAAAAGTGGTCCAAATGTTTCTAAAAAAAGTAAAAATATTTAATATTTTATAGGTTCTGGGTATCGGTTCCGGGTCCGGGTACCCTGTCTCTATTTTCCGGAACCGGAACCGGACCCGACATTGATCGGTTTCTAATTTTACTACCCGGACCCTACCCGTTATTATAATATATCTACCCGGAACCTACCCGTTAGTGTCGGTTCCGGTCGGGTATCTGGGTACCCTGTATCCGTGCTCACCCCTAGCCGCGGCGCTCCGGCGCCTCGGCTCCGACGGGCTGCGCCGCGGCCCTTCGCGGCGACTTCCGACTCATTTCATCTTACACTTCGTACACTTCTTCCTTCGTTTACCAACGTGGAATACTTTGTCATTTGGCCAATAACCGTCCATCATTCTATGTCTCAAACGTATTACATATGTACCAATATCTCTTTTACTAATGAAACTTACGATACTTGGCAGTACGTGTACACGTGTGTGAAAAAACGACGTTTCCGACGTGCGGGGCCCCAATTATTCGAGTCATAAATAATGGGATAAACTTAATTCCACATTAATAAATTTCTAATCCCAAATGCCCCCTCAACTTCAGCATTTGTCAATGAAGGGTCTTCCCAGGTTTGAGGAAGCAATCCATAGTTCCAGTGAATATTATATCTGAGAATGGTACTAGACATACATCAAATCAAACAAAAAACAACACGACATCATGAAATTAGAACTTTCGGCAACTATCACAACAGCATATGAGCTAAAACTGCACCAGACTGAAACCTATTGGTCCTCAGCAATTAATATGTAGGCCACAAACTTGTTATCCATTTAACCTTTTTTTCCCATTTAAAGGTAAAGGATGGAAAAAAATAAATAATTAACACAGGACACAGGATCATACTAAAAGTATGTTGGGAAATAGTGACATAGAATAGTCTTACGGGTAATATCTAAGTTTTCCCTTCTTTGTGTCTTGTTTAATTGGTGTGTACAGCTCATCCGTAGCAACTTCCATTTTTGCACTTGATTCTTTGGGAATTTCAGCAATGAAATTGAAAACACCATCACCTAAATGAAGTGGTATATCATGCCAAGGGGATACCTGCAGATTATATCGATATGATGTGGTTACGTAGGAGTTTATTTGTAACAATCCTCTCTAAGGATCTTCATAAAGTAGACAATGTGCAAATGCCTCAGGCAACATTTTACATGAACAAGGAGTTAAGAACAATATGAAACTTGGTGTTGGGCATATATTAATCTAGGAATTTAAGCCAGTGGACAAAGAGTGTAACATACACACACTGTACAGATATATGAAATTGGAAGGGAAGACAGTGGGCCCACCTATAACCATTGCCAACAATGTAAGTCCACCCATTGCAACTAGATACAGCTTTTTGATTAATCATGTAAACTGAAATGTATATCCTGGAAAATTTCCCAAATAGTAGGTGGCATAGAGTGAGGACTGGATATGACAACAATATTTTTGAGTATTAAATGTCGCCAATTATGACCCGCAAGGGTGGCTAAGTTGGTTGAGCATGAGACTTCCATCATGGAGGTGTCAAGTTCAAAATTGCCTTCTGGGTCGAGCTTATAACATGGGGCTTGCCTAGTGTGGGTTATCTCTCCTGTGTGGGGCAATTGCACATGAGCTTTACCCTAGGTATAGCGGTTGCAGGTTCCTTATCATAAAAAAAATGTCGCCAATTGTGTCCAATTGTAGTTGAAATAAGTGAAAAATATAAATTTATAAAGAAAATGACTTTCACCCATAAGAAAACGTTAGCGTGTTCGAGTTGAAGATTACGAAATGCATCACATTGCAATAGAGTAACAGATTAGAAATTCGCTGTCAAACAAACATTTGAGAGAAGGGAGGGGAGTAATAGTATTAACCTCTTTGCCTGAATTTCCACAAAAAAGACACGAAATCTGAGAAGTAAAAGCTCTCGTTACTATAATGCCATCGTATCGTGAAAAGTGTTGGAAATAGACCGTTCGAATTTCTTTTTCATCTGATACCACAGCCACTAAACACTCTATCTATAAAGTTATAGTAGCTACTGAGCTGCTTTCGTAGCTTGCGTCTGGTTGATTTGGACTGCTCGTGTTCTTTTTGAGGGAGTGACTTATCTTATAACAGTTACGTAACAACACCCTGGCTATTATAAAGCACTTTGTGTACCCTGATGATGGTTAATCTAAGGTTTGAGGCCGTCCTTGTTATTTGATTTGAATTTGGGGATCGTAAATAGCACTGCAACTGAAAAGTCTTCTCTTGTGTGCATTACGGAAGCAAAGATTGAAAGTGTTGGGGTTACGGAGAGGACCTTTGCATGTGAGTGAAGCTGTTATAGTGTTGTTGGCTGATACCCTCACTCTTGTTTTCCTGCTGATAAGCCAATGTCAGCTAGTGTTATCACTCATTTAACTGGTACCACAGGCCTATTTGGTCACACTTGGGGATAAATTTATACACATTTTAGTATAAACTAGTAGTAGTATTGGTACATCAAAAAACATAATTGTAACATACTAGACGCATTTTGGTCAAAATTTACTAACTGCAAGGGCATTTTTGAATCACACTATTAAGGGAGATATTTTTGTTCAATTTCAACTTTTTTTTTTTACCCTTTTCCATTTATATATCAAAGTATTAAGTATGTACATTATCATTGTGGACACTTCAAACTCCATTATTCACCTGCCTACGGGTCTTTAATTGATATTTTTAATGGTTTCTTATCAAAGTTATAGCTGAAGATTTTCTACTTATATTTGAAAAAACAGATGCACTACCATAAAATATTTTTATTAATTTCAACTATGGATTAAAAATGAAAACACTGATTTTATGGTTTTCGCAATTATGCATATGAATATTTTGTTGAGCATTTAATCACTCTGTGTCTGAAGTTGTATCCGAAGCGGAAAATTTGCAAAGAAAAATTCATCTCCAGGTAACGTTAAAAGACGACCCCAACAACGGTTATTTGTGCACTTTGGCCGAATTTGCCACACACAAAGGGGTCGTTTGATTGGTGGTTAAAATTAGGGTGGCAAAAGGAGTAAATATACCTTTCAACTTTGTAATTTAGAGCAGATATACCCTCTTTAAAAAATGTGGTACATATATACCCCTGCCATACACAAATGATGCAAATATACCCCTTCCATTACACAATGGTGCAAATATGTCCTTTTCGCTGATATATTTTAAAAAAAAATTATTTAGCATAGTTTTTAATGAAAAAAATACCTCATGACTTTAAAAAAAATCTACCCATTTTTAGTAGACTTATTTTTTTCAGCCACGTGATAATGTTTTTTCGGATGAGTCGGGTTTGGTTCGTCTAAAAAAATATCTCTATGATTTTAAAAATAAAAATCTACCCATTTTCTAAAATGAACAGACCCAGTCCACTAGAAAAAAGAATTAACAAGTGGCTTTAAAAAAATAAGGCGGCAAAAAAATGGGTAGACTTTTTTTAGAAAGCCACAAGACTTTTAATTAAAAAATAAGTCAAATAATTTTAAAAAAATATTTCGTCAGTAAAAAGAATATATTTGCACCATTTGTATAACGACAGAGGTATATATGCACCACTTTTTAATGAGGGTATATCTATTCTAAATCGCAAAGTTAAGGGATGTTTGCACCTTTCCCTTAATAATATTGGGAAAGTTATGGAGGATTTAGTTGTTCCATCTTCTATCTTGCATAAAATGGTACTCCATATATCGATTCCTTCATGTATAAGTTATGCAAGATTGTAAGTTGGTAACCAAACACCGTATTTAATATCGTAAACTTTATATATAATAACTAATATACTAGTATCAAACATGGTACTAGTCATTTTGATTTTAATACATGAATAATTTACTTTCTGACTAGCAAGCCAAACGGCCCCTAGGTGTTCAATTATTCTGTTATTGTAACATGAGAAAGGATTCTCTTGTTACAATGGAGAATTTCGTAAATAAGAAGATAGAATAAGAGAGAAGAAGAATAATTTTAAGCTTGATATAGTGATATCATGCCAATAGCACAGTACTCTGGCTATATAAAGCCTTACACGGTAGCAGATGTTTGTCTCTTTCCGTAACAAAGTCTATGGATCAAAATGCAAATACAATTAATTAACTTGGGGACTTAAAAGCAACAACTCAAATAAACTACTTAAAATTTTAAGGGACTGAATTAGAATAATTAAAACATAGTCACAATAGACAATCGTGACATCCCATCCTCCTTGAAAAATAGCTTTCTTCTTCAAAATTCTGCAATATCTGTAAACTAGGATTTTATGAATTGATATTTCTCCCAAGTGGCTTCTTTTAGTAATAAGTTGGCCCATTGAATTAAAATCTGAGTCACAGCTTTGTTTCCTTTCTTGATCATCCTTCTATCCAAGATTACCACTAATTCTATTAAAGGTTGACCATCTGATGAACACAAATGAGGATCAACAACTAGTATAATGTGATCTCCTAACTTCTTCTTGAGTTGTGATATGTGGAAAACTGAATGTATCATAGCAGTTTCTAGCAATGCTAGCTTGTAGTCACAGGCCTAATTTTTTGAACAACTTGATAAGGACCATAATATTTTGAAGTTAACATAAGACTCTTCCTGATAGCAATGCAAGTTTGCTTGTAGGGTTGTAATTTCAAAAACATCTCTCTTTGTCCTCTTCTTATCAGCATTACTCTTTATCCTATTCTGAGCCTTAGTTAAATTCACTTACAACACCTTGGCCATGACTTGCCTTTCTTTGAGCATTTGATCAACAATTTCAACTTTGGACTGAGTAAGCAACTCAAAAGTTAGTTGTGGAGGATCATAACCATACAACACTTTGAAAGGTGCCATTCTCAGTGATGTATGGTAGTTGCTATTGTACCAATACTCAGCCTATGCCAACCATTTGTTCCAGTCTTTTGGTTTGTGACAAGTCATGCATCTTAGGTAGTTTTTCAAGCATCTATTGATTCTTTGAGTCTGTCCATCTGTTTGTGGGTGGTATGCTATATTGTAACACAGTTAAACATGAAGGAGATTGAATAGTTCTTTCCAAAAGTGGCTAGTAAACACCTCGTCCCTGTCAGATACAATGCTCTTAGGAAGCCCATATAGCTTATAAATGTTGTCCATGAATATTCTAGCTATCTGTGAAGCAGCGAAGGGATGAGCAATGGCAATGAAGTGTGCATTTTGTTATATCTATCTATCACCACCAACACAGTATCTTTGTCTTCTGATTTAGGTATACTTTCAATAAAGTCCATAGAAATATGCTCTCATGCTCTTTTAGGAATAGGCAAGTGTTGTAATAACCCTGGATAAGCAACTTGTTCATCCTTGAACCTTTGACAAATATCACATTCTTGCACAACTACTTTCACTTGTTCATCATGGAAGGCCAATAAAATACTACATTTAATCTCTGATAAATGGCCCAAACTCTTAAATGTCCCCCTAGCCCTTAGCTATGTATGTTTTGAACCAATTGTCTTCTCAAAGTTCCATTCTTTCTGATCCAAGACTTCCCTTTGTACCTTAACACACCCTGTTGTAATGATACTTTCCTGTCAGGATCATGGTTATCACTAAGAGTGGTCATAGCTTGTATCACCTCTTGGTCTCCTTTATAACTTTTCAGTATCTCTTCCATCCACTTGGGTTACATCTGTGATATCATCAAGCATTGTGTCTCCACAACTTCTTCATTTTGGTGATTAATCTTTCTAGATAAGGCATTATCAACCACATTTTCAACCTCCTTCTTGTATTGTATTTCAAAACATAACCCCATCAACTTTGTTAGACCCTTGAGCTATAAAGATGTGGTTATCTTCTGATCTTGTAGAAATTTGAGACTGAAATGGTCAGTCTTGATTATAAAGTGATGTGGATGCAAGTAATGCCTCCATCTATCGACAACTTGTAATAGAGCTATCAGTTCTTTTTCATAAGTGGACATCCCTTGATGTCTTTTGCTTAGAACCTGACTCATATACGCTAAGGACCTCTTGTCTTGAATCAATACAACCCCTATTTATGTGTTACAAGCATCCACTTCCAATATAAATAGTTTTGAGAGATCAGGCAATGCAAGTACATGTGTGCTTGACATGGCTAATTTCAACTTGTCGAAAGTTGTCTTAGCCTCAATGTTCCATCTGAATTCTCCTTTCTTCAATATGTTAGTGAGAGGCTTGCTAATGTGAGCATAGCCCTTCACAAACTTCCTATAATACCCTGTTAACCCCTCAAATCTTTAATAGTCTTAGGATGAGGCCATTCTATCATTGCAACAATCTTTCCCTGATCAGTACTTACCCCCACACCAGTGATAATGTGTCCCAAATACTCAACTTGGGACTGTCCAAAATCACATTTACTTTGTTTAGCAACATTTGGTTCATCACTAACAACTTCAATACAATTTCCTAATGAATAAGGTGTTCATCCATAGTTTTACTGTATATTAAGATGTCATCAAAAAAATATTAGAATGAATTTTCTTAACTGATTCTTGAAAACTGAATTCATCAAGGATTGAAAGGTTGATGGTGCATTGATTAAGCCAAATGGAATGACCTTGAACTCCTATAGACCATGTTGTGTTCTAAATGTAGTCTTGTGTTCCTCCCTATTTTTCATCCTCACTTGATGGTATCCATCCCTCAAATCAACCTTAGAGAACACACTAGCCCCAAATAACTCATCCAATAAGTCATCAATCATGGAGATTGAGTACTTATTTTTAACAGAGAGGTTATTTAATCTCGTATAGTCTACACATAACCTCCAAGTGGAATCTTTCTTTTTGACTAATAAGGCAGGAGATGAAAATGTTGATTCGCTAGGAACTATAGTAGAAACCTTGATCATTTCATAAATAATGGACTAAATGACATTTTTTTATCATAGGAGTACCTATAGGGCCAAAGGTTGAATGGTTGAGCTCTTGGCACAAGATTGATTACATGGTCACAACCTATTTTATGTGGTAGTTCAGTAGGTTCTTGAAATACTCCCTTGTAAGTTTGTAATAGCCTTTCAATGGCAGGATGCAACTTTGACTCTTCCCTTGTCACCACCTTAGTATCAACCATAGCCAACTCAACCACCACTTCACAAGTTACACAGTGAAGCATTCTTCTAAGTTCTTCAGAGTTCACATTTGATACTTTATGATTTTTATTTTCTCCATATAAGGTTATCATTGCAAAATGACTGGTGCCATCATATCTATCCAATCCATACCCAATATCATGTCACAACAATCTACCTTCATTAATCTGAGCTTAAAGTTGAATTGCTCATTTTGAATCTTCTCTCCAAATGAAGGACTTTCAAACTGACAACCCATTTCCTATACATTAGCCATTATCACCCTTATAGGTTTCCTTATGGGTTGAAATGGTAATCTCAGCCTTTTGACAATATAAGGGTCAATGAAGGAATGTGTGGAACCACTATCAATTAAAGCAGTCATGGGAACCTTGCAAGCATATCCTATGATTTTAATTATGGAAATAGTTCCTTTTGAAGAACTAAAAACCCAATAATGCATTCATAGAGAACTAAACATGTTCATCTATGGGTTATTCCAAGGTCTCAGCCACATCCACAAACTCTTCTTTTGGTTTAACCTCTTCATCCCCTTCTACTTCTTCTATAGCATTCACCACTCTTGTCTTACACTGAAGCTCATGGAAATACTTCTTCTTACACTTATAGAACAATCCTTGCTCTCTAAGAGCCTCCATGTTAGATGGGAGAGTATTTAGTTTAAATGGGGCTCTGTATAGGTAAGGCACCTGTGATAAGTGTTGCCATTGGATAGGTAAACGTTACAAGATCTATGAGTGTTAGACTGTAATTGTATAGAGACTTAGCTAAATCCAAAACTAAGAATAATAGAGGATTTTATGTCCTCATGGTTAGCTTAAGTGTAATATTCTTGAAAAGTGTTCTAAAAGAGTTGTTGTGATCTAAGTGTTGACTTGCTTATGGATGTGTTAAGGTTGGGTAAATGGGGTTAAGCTTGAATATGACTTGGACAAGAGAGTACTAGTCGGTGGATACTATGATAGTAAGGTCCATATATATGTGAATGAATTGATTGTACTTGACTGCAAATGGAACCTTATGTGAACATTGTGACTTCTTGAATCAGTGTATTGATATGTGTAGAAAGTGACTTATATGGGCTACTGAACTGTCTAGTATAATCTTATCTGGTGTCAACTTGATATTTATTTTTATTACGTATCTTCCATCGTTGTCGGCCTATGATGTCTATAGGGGTACATTGTGTACTAATGCTACGCTTGCTGCATATTTTCTGATACATATACAGGTCCCTCTACTAGTTCGCGAGCTCGAGTTTGAGTCTAGGCGGGTGGATTCAGTGTTCTAGGGTGAGGATGCTTCTTCTGGCACCCCATGGATGACTATTCTCTTACTATGTATTACATTTGGATTCGACAGACGTAGTTAGACATCTGATTATGTTATTCATGTTTTGGCCTTGTTGCCTTCTTTCAGACTTGTATTCCACATTAGTGCTCTTGTATCACAGACCAGATTTTTGGGGTGTATTGTTGTTTTGATTATATTTTCGCATTTATTTCATAGTATTTTGTTTGTATGAGAAGTGGTTCGCCTACTGGTGGGATTGTGTAGGTGCGATCACGATTCCTGAAAAGGGGTCGTGACATCAATAGTCCCGAGTTGCATAACTTGTTAGATTCATCCACAAAGGGGGAATAGTGATAGTAAAAGAAGGTTGTACATTGAACACAAACCCAATATCAAACAACTAAAGGTGTTTTTACCTCTATATGCATTTTGGGCAGGTTGAAAAGTCAAATATAAGAAATACTATAATCCTACCTTATGTATTCGAGGTAATCCTACCCTATGTATTCGAGGTAATCCTACCCTATGTATTCGAGGTAAGGAGGGAATAGTGATAGAAAAGAGAACGGGGAATAGTGACTGAAAAATAAGAAGGGGGAATAGTGATAGTAAAAGAAGGTTGTACATTGAACACAAACCCAATATCAAACAACTAAAGGTGTTTTAACCTCTATATGCATTTTTTGAAAGTGAATCAAACGTACCCTTTAACATATTTAACGAGTCGCGGAAACGGAATCGAACTTTCTTCCTTGATTTAACACTAATTTGGTAGATGCAGACTGAAATGTCTCAGTGCATTCTCTGGCCCTATGGATCAAGGCTCTGCATCCAGAACATAACTCGACATTAGATAAACATGATCCATCATGCCTCCTCCCACATTGCTAACATCGATGTTTGATACTACCAGAGTCTTTTTGTGCTTACTTGAGTACTACCCGGGAGCTTTGATATGACACGTCTCATAACACTAATTCTTTGTTACCTATTTCCATTTTAAATATTCCGGTCTGTCTATTGGTCACTTCTTCCTCACTTATAGTTGTTACAGGCTAACCTTGGTAAACTGACTTCCATGACAATGGGATTCTTGATCCCTCAAAAGGCCTAACTGGTGGGGGCATATATATATGACCTTGCTTTGGGAAAATAACTGAAGTTGTTGCGTGTACGGTACAACTCACACATAAAACAATCGAAAATGACCGCTATGATGATGTTTTTTGTATTGTACGTCACTCCTATAATCGGGCAACGCCACTGAAATTGATGGCACCTGGAAGGGCGATTCTTCTGGGCCTCAGATGGGTCCTCCTCCATAGATGAATCTTCAGATGTGTCCTCTTCCATAAATAGATCATCCTCCATAGATGGATCTTCTTTCATAGAATAACTCACATTCCTCTCTAGCGTCCTTGTATTCCTCGGATCCATATTAAGGGGTGGCAATCGGCTAGTACCTTCACCCGCATTTTTGACCCAATTCCTTCTATTAGTACATTCCGTTGATCATGACATTACTGAAAAAGATAACCAAGGTGAGAAGATAGGGTTTCAATTACTTACGACTTCGCTTCTAACGCGTGATCTAGATTTTAAAAAAAAAGCAACATCTTAAATGCCTTGTAGCCTCGTGTTTATAAGTGTGGCGCACAACACACTCATAAGCAGGACTCTACTAGACACGATATGTAGACATCCCTAGGACTGACCTGCTCAGATACTAAGTTTGTCACACCTTAACCTTAGGGGTGTGGCCGGCACCCGGCACCCTAATGCCTAAGCATACTAGTCTTGATATCCGTGATATGTTCAACAACATCTACGCTGACATGACCTTTGATAAATGAATATCTGAGCAGAGACACAATCAACTGCACATAGAAAAGGCCCAATCTATACATATATATACAACCAGACCGACAAGGTCAACATAAACACAATAAATTTACTGAGAAGGTTGACAAGGTCACACAAACCATAATACACAACACGACTGTCTACAATCCTCTAGAGAGTATATCAATAACAACTAGTTAGAACAGGGCCCCGCTATACCCAAATATATACATATGCACACCGATCATACCTATCAGCTCACTAGACATATCCAGAAGAAAGGAGCATTACAATCTTTAGCTAGTCGAGTCACCTACTGTGAGGAATCATCTGCATCTCTATCTGTACCTACATGCATGAAACACAGTGCCCCAGAAAGGTACATCAGTATGAAAGATGTATTGAATATGTAAGTCTGAAGCTATAAATAAGCACACCACTATAAATGAAGCATAGGCTGAAACTATAACTAAAATGCATAATGGTAAGATAGAGCAATAGAAAGACAATATGTAACATGAGTGCCTCTATGGGCCAGAATATGCATAAATGAAATATAATCATGTATATAACGCCATAGGCCTCTATGAATAGTACTAATAATATCATCTGTATAAATTGTGCGAGTAGCGCCACAAGCCTCTGGGCAATATCTTTAATCTCATATCAGTATAGTCACGTATATAACGCCATAGTCTTCTGAGGGAAAGATAGATATATAATACATGCATATAATAACCTATGTATGGATCATCAGACACTCTTTGAACTCATCATAGTGATCTAGAGTCGTTTCACCTCCGACTCTCTTATGAGAGTTAACATACCACCTGTTACTCTAGCAATTGATTTTCATAAGAATTATAGATCACATTATTGGATTAACTTTCACGAAATAATAAGGTACCGACTCTTATTAACATTAGAAGAATGCCTTGGAATGAGGATGTTACCTCGATGATGAATGAGAAATACATCACAACACATTTGAAGGAGAATCGCAAGTACTTTCTTTACAATTCAAAGTAGAGTGCTTACCGAATTTCACTTTGTAAAGGTCATTTTTATACAAATCATGCCAACAAGAAAGAAGTGAGCCTTACATAACTTTGTTTTTCTGACAATACTAGCTTACAACTCTTCGGTCGCTCATCGAATGACACCGTACGTAATAAAAGAAATTCGATCAATATCGAGATGATAAACTAAAGTTGGTTTCATTACGATACTTTATCAAACACTTGATGTGCTGGAATTCTCATCTCTTTGTCAATGTCCATTCATTATCGGAATGCATTCTATCTCTTTCTAGCATCCTTCCTTCCTACATCAACTTATTAACAAAATTCAACAACTTAATAACAAGCTCAATCCTAATCAAAAGTCCAAACATAAGTTAATAATGAAAAGAACAATCCTTACATGTCTTCTAGCTATTTCTCCTTATAGCTTGAAACTCCACTATTTAGATCAACACTTTAGACAAGCACCACAACAATATTTACAACATAATCAAGTTATATTCCATAGTTTCTAGTCACAAAAAGTCATATACTTATCCTCCAACAATCCAAAATCTAAACAACAACATCCTTTGTCATTTAGGATTCTAACTTGTATATTTATAAGCATAGTCAAAAGAAAGAAAATGTAATTCTCACCTTACTTAGAAAAATACACTTGAATCCAATCTCATTAGCTTCAAGAACAACCTTCAAGTGCCTGACAATATCATAGAATGGTTTCTTTTTACTTGTCCTAACATTCCGATGAAGAATTATGGTGTAATCATCTAGAAATTACTTTGTAGCCATTGAAATCAGTTGGAGGGTTTGGGGGAGGTATAATTGGAACTGGGTCTAAAATGATCCAAATATCAATTTAACCGGAAGTTAAGTCAGCCATACAATTTTGTATGGTCCATTAATTTGGACCCTATAATGTGCCCAAAAAAATATATGAGGTTCCAGATTTTGATGGCCCGTACAAATTTTACAGTCCTCCCTTTTGACCGTCAAAATGCCATTCTGCAGATTTTTGCCAAAACATATTTTTTCTATGCGCTTACTTCTATACACTCCAATAATTCCATGAACAATCGATAAACTTTCCCTATCCTTCTACAAGGTCACATCACTCCCCGGAATGTCGGTACCAATCAACAGCGTGGCTAAACGTAGAACTATTAAGCGTAACAAATCTTAACAATTTTCTTACCTTATCCGATTCCTTGGATCCACAACATAATCATACCACTACAATATAAATATCACAGGTCCATGAGTGTATGAATGCAACTTATAATCTAAGGCATGATATCATGATACAATGAGATGCAACCAAATAAGAGATGAAATATCACATGCTTTCAAGAATTCAATACACATACACAATTCAAGTACAATCCAAGATATCATATCGAAAGCATGTGTAATGAGTAAACATATGAAACTGTTAAAGTGCGAACTCCAAACATGCCCAATACCCCTCAATATTTATAATTCATTACGCACTTCTATCGATGTCTCAAAAAATTAAACCATAGCCTACCTTAATGCCGAGCAGGGGCCATGAACAGTCAATCCTTAGTGCGCGTCTTCAACTCTATGGGGCTTCTGGTGGCGAACGTAGTCTAACACATAAGTTCTAGATATTAATATCAAACAAGAATTTTCAAGGACATAGCCCACAACCGAAAATAAGACACCTACACCTCCATCCCGGGCCCACGGTGTAAAAATACATACTTTATTACTCAAAAAGCGTGATTACTAGGTATAACCCAAAGTTAATTTGAGAAGCGAACTTATTTAGACCATCAATTTCTCATTACCAAAGAGCCCCCAATTCATAACCCTAGTTTTTCCTCAATTAAGAAAAGGTGTTTTATAATTGAATTAAACATTGCAACATGGTCATTTTATCAATACAATACTTACTTTGAAGGAAATCAGATTTTACCCACTTCTTTTCCATCATAAACTCTTGATTTATCAATTTTATCTATGAAAAAAGATTCTTCAATCCATGTTTCCTATTATATGATTTACCCCAAACAACATTAACATATAATAACAACCACATAGAAGGAAAGATTACCTTCCAAGACAGATTTTTGGAGAAATTATAATGACATATTTGGTCATTATGAACTGTCACCCAATTTATGTTATAACCCTCCTCCATGCATTCACCAATGACATTACTAGTGGATATTATGAGTTAAGTGACTCATGGATTGGAAAAAAGATTCATCAAAGTGAAGTGTTGCAAAAAGAGCTATTCTGCCTCGGTGAATTGAGTCCACATCAGCAGACGAGGGAAGTCCACTCTAGCGAAGCTTTGTTCTGCCCCGACACTGAGGAGAGGTGTTAAGTGCCTCCACCTCAGCGGCCTCATACTCTGTCGTAGTGCATCCACACCAGAGAAATCATGTGCGCCGCGGTGGAAACACTGATAGTCTAGTGAAATAAATTCACTAAAAATAGCCCACTTTCCTAAAACACGTATCTCGAGTTGGGGGCTGCCCTAAAGAGTTTTTCCTGCATTCTTTGAATATGACCCATTATGGAAGGTAAACCCTCATCCTATTTTGATAGTTTGCTATGTTATAGTGTTTTGGGTAAAGTATGTAATGAGAGGAATAAGTTGAAGATTCTTTAATAGTTGAAAATGATAAAATCAAGGGTTTATAATATAAAAGGAATGGGAAAAGGCTGATTTCTTATAAATAAGTTATGGTGTAGATAAAATGATCATGTCGTAATGATTAATTTGATTATAGTAATTTTTTTATTAAATTGGGGAAGAACCTAGGGTTGTAAATTGGGGTTTTCATGTAATTATGTAATTGAAGGTCTAAATGGAGTTTTTTGTCAAATTAACTTTGGGTCATATCGAGGAATCATGTTTAAAGCCTTTTGGAGTATTAAAGTGTGCATTTTGACACTGTGGGTCGGTATGGAGGTGTGTATGTCTTATGTTTGATTAAGGACTAAGTCCTTGTGTGCTTTCCTTGATATTAATATGTAGAGTTTACATGGTAGAATAAATTCCTCTAGAGGAGTCCTAACGAGTCAGAAAAGCACTCTTGGGATTGACCGTTCATGGCTCCTGCTCGGCAGTGACAGGTATTAGGCGTGTTTGAGAGTCCCACTCAAACAGTTATGATGAACATCTAAGTGGGTACCGGTGTTGAATTGGGATGATAGGGTTTGAGGAATCATCCTCGTGCTGGTTCTGACTACTGCTTATTTGGGCTTGTCATTGTATGTGGGTTTCTCACCATAGTTGTTTGATATGTTTACTCATCACACATGCTTTCAATATGATATCTTGAATTGTTTATGTGTATTGAATTCTTGAAAACATGTGATATTTCATCTCTTATTTGGTTCTATTTCATTGTATCATGATATCTTGCCTTAAATTGTCATTTGCAGTCATACACTCATGGCACTGTGATATTGATATTGGAGTGGTATGATGATGCTTTGGGTCTAAGGGACCAGAAAAGGTAAGAATATTATTGAGATTAGGGTAACACTGAGATGCTATTGATACGCGGGGAGCGGAGTTGCACGCCTATAACATGATATTATTACATCCAAGAGTTGGGCTCCATGATCCAACAATTTATTCCAGAACAGAGGGGTATATGGAGTTTGCGGCTCCTCTAGGGGTCACTTTTATAATGCAAACCCCTATAAAGTATGTTTACTAGATTGAGAAAGGTACCTTGCATATCCATTGCATACTCATTCATATATTCATTCATACATTGGTTACATATGGTGTGAGAAGCATGGGCCGAAGACCATGTAACTGGAGCAATGGGTGATTTAATCTGAGAAGCATGTTTATTTTTGGCTTTGTATGTAGGTCTTGGCGGAAGACCATGTTTTATTGTAGCTTGTATTTATTTCTTAGCATATCTTTTAGCTCTTAGCTTAGGACATAGTATGCCATGTAATAACTACCTTAGGACACAATTAATAGGCCATGTAAAGGGTGACAAGGCCGAGAGTCTTTCAATGAGATGACTAGGCCGTGAGTTGGAGGACAAGGATGGTCTAGAAGATGAATCTTCCAAGAGGATAATTCATCCATGTATTTGGATACACCAAGAAGATGAAGGGATGGTCGAAATACTCCCTTCTCCATTCGGCCAAGGCACTCCAAAATCAAGATGGAAGCTTCTAAACTAGTTCCAAGAAGATGATGTCTTGAGAAGTCAAATCCATCCAGTCTTCTACTTGGAGTCCACAAAGGGAGCGTGAAAGATTCATTCTTTGTCCGCAAGAAAAGTGAAGACCTTTCATATTATCTTAGTTTGGTCGAAACACCCTTGGTCCCCAAGTAAACCCAAACTCATTCCCATTTGTTCCCACTAGGCCGAGAAAGTAGTTAGAGTTTGTGTCCTTTAGTTTGTCTTCTAGAATGGTCAATTTGCTACTATAAATAGGACCCTTAGGACTTGTAAATATTTAGAGTTGATTGAGATATAAACTTGAGTTTTACTCAGTTGCTAAGTTATTCAACTTGTGTGTTGCTTATCTTATTTGGTTCTTGTGTGAGCAAAACCCCTTGGTGTAAGTTGAAGCTAGGACTATTGACCTAGTTAAACCCAAGCTAAGGTTTCCCTTTGGTGCAAGTCTTGGTTAGGACTGTGTGACCTAATCAATACCCAAGCTCGAGGAACCCCTTAGTGGTAAGCGAACGTTGGAACTGTGTAGACCAACCTAGCCTAAGCTTCGGGTTACTAAAAGGGCTTTCGACCACCCTCACTTGGATATTTCATGGGCTTGTACTTAGCAACCCCAGTCTTGACCTTGTGGAATTGGTCACCATCTCCTGAAAACGAGATTGACTTCTGCTCCAGTGTTTACATTTCCAGAGGGAACCGAGGGGTTCGTTGTATATTGTTATTGTTCAGGAGTTGGTCTTGGGTGTATTTTAATGCAGCATGGTAAGGTTATAGCTTATGCATCCAAACAACTTAAGCCTCACAAAAAGAACTATCCGACTCTTGACTTAGAATTGGCAGCTCGGATTTTTGCGGTTAAGATACGGCGCCACTATTTGTGTGCCTTTCACGTTGACATTTTCACAAATCACAAGAGCCTTTAGTATATTTTCAAGAAGCGGGAGTTTAATCTTAGATAGAGGAGGCTTCAATTGATAAAGGATTATGATGTGGATGTTCTCTATCATCTAGGGAAAGCAAATGTTGTGGCCGATGCTCTCAGTCCCCAATATATGGGGAGATTAGCTCATGTTGAAGAAGATAAGAGAACTATGGAGAAGGAAATTCACTGACTAACCAGTCTAGGAGTTTGACTTTTGGACTCCGAAGATGGTGTTGTTGTTGTATAGAATAGGTCCAAGTCCTCCTTAGTAGCCGAAGTAAAGGAGAAATAGTTTAATGATCCCTATTTGTTACAACTGAAACAGAGAATTCACAAGCATAAGACTACGACTTTTGAATGAGGGTAAGATAACGGTACTTTGAGGTACCGATGTAGGTTATGTGTTCCAGATGTGGATGGACTCAGAGAGCGAATCATGGCAGAATCTCACAATTCCAGGTATTCCATTCACCTAGGTTCTACAAATATGTATCATGATCTTAAGTAGATATATTGGTGGAATGATATGAAAAGAAATATGGCAGATTTTACAGCCAAGTGTCCGAATTGTCAGCAGGTGAAAGCCGAGCACCAGAGGCCCGATGGGCTGGCTTAGAATATCGATATTCCTATTTAGAAATTGGAGATGATAAACATGGAATTCATAACAGGTCTACCTCGCTCATCCCATAGACATTATTCAATTTGGGTGATTGTGGAATGACTTACCAAATCAGACTACTTCTTTCCAGTTAAGACCACAGATTCAACAGAGGATTATGTTAAGTTGTATATCCGAGAAATTGTCGGGCTTTATGGAACCCCAATGTCCAGTATTTCGGATGGTGGTACTCAGTTCACAATGCACTTTTGGAAGACTTTTCAGAAAGGATTGGGTACCAAGGTAAACCTCAGGTCAACTTTTCATCCTCAGATAGATGGCTAGGTAGAGGATTATCCTCTCATTGAATTTGCTTATAATAATAGTTACCATGCTAGTATCCATATGGCATCGTTTGATGCTCCATATGTGCAAAGGTGTAGATTGCCAATTGGTTGATTCAAAGTTGGTGAAGTAGCGTTGTTAGGACCAGACTTGGTCCATCAGGTTAGGGAAAAAGTAAAGTTAATTCAGGAGCGTTTGAAAATGGCTCAAGAGTCACCAAAAGTCATATTCGGATATGATGTGTAAAGATTGGAGTTTCAAGTTGATGATTGGGTGTTTCTGAAAGTTTCACCTATGAAAGGTGTTATAAAGTTTGGAAAGAAGGGAATGCTTAGTCCCAAATATATCAGACCATACAGGATTTTGAGAAGAATTGTCCAAGTGGCTTATGATCTTGAATTGCCACAAGACTTAATTATTGTGCATCTAGTATTTCATGTATCCATGTTGAGGAAGTATGTGGGAGACCCATTGTTGGTTGTCCCTATCGAATCCATTACAATTAAGGATGGATAACCTATGAGGAGGTCTATATGGCTATTTTGGATCATTAGATTCGCAAGTTGAGAACTAAGGAAGTCGCCTCAGTGAAAGTGTTATGGAGAAGTCAGAAAGTCGATGAGGCTACATAGGAAGCCTAAGAGGACATGACGTCCAGATATCCATAGTTATTTTAAGAGCAAGCAGAAAGTGAACAAGGTAAATGCCTTCAGTACTCATGTCATGTCCCTTGCGTATTCATGTCTCATATTCCACGTTCATGTATTCAGTACTCATGTCTCATGTCCCCATGTTCATATTTTCATGTGATCATGTCAGTTCAGTCCCCATGTTTTTTCACGTTCATGTACTCATGCCATGCCAATCTAATTCTTGTCCATGACCCATTATTCAATGATGAATGATCCCAAAAGGGAGATATTGTAACACCTCATACTTTCAAACCAAGACATGTTCATGATTAAAGAGTGTAAAAAACGAAGATGGGAAGTTAAGTTGAAAAACCAGTTTCAGTTCTGCAGACCCAAGTTTACACCCAGCTTTTACGGAATGTATAAGTATTACGGACCATCAAAATGTACCGTAAATCATGCTTTTGAAATTGATGGAATACAATGACTTCACAGTTGGAAAAATTATACGGTCCATGTTCAGACTGTAGAAAATTCGATGGACCGTCGAATTTAGCTGTAGAATCCTTCCTATAGGAAATGTTTAAATACGCAGCTTAGTCTTCAGAAATCAGTTTTCACAATCTCCAAGCCCTAGAACAAAGGTTCTCTCTTCCTAGCCTTCTCCCACATTGAGGTAAGCCTTTTCACGCAATTCTAATGTAATTCTCATGAATTTTATGTAAAATTCATTATTCTTAACCTAGGGTTTTCAAGATAAACCCATCCCAAGGTTTCAAGGTTCAAGATTTGGGTTTCCTCTCCAAAGTCTACATTTTAATACAAGTATTGGAGTGAATAATATATGTAGAGCTTCTATCCACATGTGAAAATATTCATTTTCTTCCCCATGCCACATTTTTTCATGAAACATGAATTCTTCATAAGTTTAGGTTTTTCTATTATTATGATAACTCTAATACATGTAATATTATACATCATGTCCATATTATAAATTTGTCAATTGTGTTCATGATAGGTCATTATGATTGTTATGAACCTATCCGTAATCCGTGAACACATGCTTTAAATTCCATGAGTTCTTTAACACAAGTTATTGTTACTCAGTTCCATGAAGTTATACATGTTTTCACGTTTTACACAAGTTATATTATAGATTTATTTGCATGCTAAAGTATAATCACGAATCATATTTTACAAGTTTTTTTTTTTTAAATTCATAGGCTTACAAGCCAACTATTTTCACATTCATGTTTTGAGAGTTGCACCAATTACCGAGAAGGCTCAGACAACTTGAAAACTATGTATGCCAACGTAGGATAAGGATCGCTTCGCCCAGAGGACGATACTTTCATGTTACCCCTTTATGGGATTATTGGATACATCATGTCATGTTCATGCCTCGTACCTTAGCAAGGTACGAGATGGATTAGCTGATCCGACAGAGATCATACACCTTGTTCACGCATGGTGGTTACATGTCGGTTATACTAATGCTCTTCCCACAGAGATACAGATATATGATTATACTGATTTTACACATGTTATTATACTCATGTCAGATCATGCATATGTTCATTGTTCAATTTCAGTTTCATGTTTCTATTATTATCATGTGCCTGCTTATTCTTTCAGTTTCTTTACATATTGTACAATTCAAATGTACTAAAATTCCCTTTGCCCGGGGCCTGCACTTCATGGTGCAGGTACTGATTTTATAGAAGATGGATCTGCTCGCTAGGATTTTCCTCAGTATCAGCTAATGGTGTGCCCCATGTTATTCGGGGGTGTTTAGTCACTTATTTTACATGTCATGTATAGTAGAGGTATGCTAGGACCTTGTCCTAGTAAACAGTTTGCAGCCAGACTCATGTTTCAGAGGTTTTATAGACTAGACTAGTTAGAAATGTCATGTCAGTCATGTCAGTCATGTTAGTGTTATTTCAGACTATCATGTTATATTCAGATATTTCCACTATTATATCTCAAACTATATTTTCAGTATTATATTTTACATGTTTTAAAAATTATTAGTACATGTTTTGATGCCCATGATGATTAGCAAGCCATGTGGTTCACTTGGTTACATGCAGTCAGGCACCGAGTGTCGTGTATCGGTCAGGACATGCTTCGGGGCATTACATTTTGACTCCAAACCAACAGTTTCACCTAGACATATAGAGAATAAGGCAGACATGAAAATGGTGTGATAGTAGAGATTAAACATTGTTCAAAGTTCCAAATGTCTAATATTCATTAACCTAGACCAAGATGCAAGTGTATCATCTAGCAAAATCCAATTCCACACAATAGAGGCATTGTATGTTCACATAGAACACAAAGGCAAACACACACAATCTAACTTAAAGAAAAATGTGTATATGAATATGACAAAGACATCAACAGGACAAATAAATTAGTCATATGGTCTAAATTATCAACAAAGGAACTTAAATCATGTATGAGTAACTTACACATATATAGAAATTATCCTTGACAGTCTACATATATATCAGGTAGACAAAGAGACACTAAATGAATACACAGACCATTATTAGCAAGCATGTGATCATATGTAAAACTAAGACATGTATCAATGACTACATTAAACCTACATCAGACCTAAATCATCTATAGTAAACACATTGTATATATAAAATAAGCTAAGCAGATTCATTATCACACAAAAACATAGACACGAATTATAAAATGAAAAGAAATGATAAAAGGAGGGAAAAATACCTTCTTGTGAGGCAGCCTAGGGTCGAGTATGGGGCTTGAAACCACTTTGCACATCGAACACTCGCACACAAACAGAGAAAAAAAGGTTTTAGAACTAGGAGACTAATTTATGTTTGGTAGGGTTCCTCTAAAGTCCTTGTATCCCAAATAAACTTAAATCGGTCAATCGTTTGTCAAATAAATGGCTCTTGAATGCAAAAGCCTGAATTTTGAATTCGTTGACAATGGGGGATATAGTTCCTTTTATAGGACCTAGAAACCCTAGCAGTTTCAATCGAACCCGATGTGGGACAAGTAAAATAGAAGGGAAAAATCCCTCCATTAATCGAATAGCCAATAAGAATTTGGAGTTTGAAATAAAAAATAGACAAAAACCATTAAGAAATCGCAGAAAGGCGATGAGAGAGGGGCAACCTCACCTAATGGGTGGTGGTGGTGGTACTACAATGGGTATACATGAGAAAGGGAAAGAGAATTAACGTATCTTACCTGTTTTATCCATACCACGACTGACACAAAGCAAAGAGCTCTGCACCGTTATCATTTTCGGCAACATGACGCAGAGAGAGATGGGGGACCATGGCGGCTAGGGTTTTCAATACCCTATCTTGAAAATCAATTAAATGGCAAGGGAATAAGGCCTTTTTCCATTTAATGAAAATCATAGGCTGGGTCCGGTCCTTTTGGATTGGGCTTGGCTATATTTTTAAAATAAAAAGACCCAATTTGCGAAATAAAAGGAGTTAATATAAGAATAGTCACATTTAAATGTGGTCATTAATTAAATTAGACAATTGACCATAAATTTCAAATATCATCGAATCCATGAAAGACATTTCAATTAAAGACCAATTTGGCATTAATTGAAATAAAACCATTTCAATTGTAGCAAAACATGTAAACTTTTTCAATTAAACTTAAAATGACATAAAGTTGAGGTGTAAATTAATTATCTATTTAACTAAATAAATTTCCCCATTTTGATGGATTAGAATATTTTATCATTCAACTGTGAATAACTTTAAACAATTAATTATATAATTGTTTTTTCTTACTATTTGATTTTGAAATTGATTATTATAATTTAAAATATACAAGAATGAGATATGATATACGATAAATATAGTGGATGATATTTTGTCAAATAAAATAATTAAATATTTCTGAGATAATTTGGTAAAATTATTTTTGCATGGTAAAAATTATATTTCACTCCGTCTGTGACTCAGGAACCTTGAATAATTAAATAAAATTACTGGAGGGTCATAATTAGGTGTAAACAACACATAATATCATGTGAAGGATATAACAGTATGAGACACAAGCCTTATATTAATACTTCTTTTGTATAACTCGTAGGAGTACCGTTTTAGGTACATATTCATGCCATAGAGAGATTAGGGATAGAAATTATGTACTTCTCATCGGTCTACTCATTGACACAAAGTACACAGGTTGTGTAGCACTTCAATCTACAATAGCGACAATAACAGTATCTTCAGGCCAACGGAACACTAGAATAAGATATAACGAGCAACAAGCTTGACTCTTTACTAACATCTCATATTTTCTACACTTCTTCTTTCCACAAGATAGAATTTAACAAGAACTTCATGTGCATCTTACTTAACCATGATTCGCATCCATGAACATATCAAAACATACATCAAAATAGTCGACAACACACGTTAGAACATATATGATTTTTCGGCCGCTTATTCGTAGGTTCTAGCCTGTAGGACTTAGCTATGACTTAGATCTAATAAAATCCATGATAAGAAGGGTACTTATTACCTCAAACAGTAGCTTCAACCCTTAGAGAAACATTTCTTCACCTTGAACCAACATACAACTCAACCACGATGCAGGAAACAAGCGTATGTTAGTACCATGAGACTTCCCATACTTGATTTATATATCCCACCTTGGGATTTTCTTAGGAACCCCATGGGAACTATTAGAGATAGTTTATAGAGTATATTGGGTCTGTTTGGTAGAGCAAATAAGTAAAGAAGGGGTTTCACCACCTTAATATAAGTGGATAAGCGTTCATCGCCTCAACTTTTACGGTGATTTTCACGCCCCGTATATATGTTTTATGGTGGATTTGCCACTGTGAAAAGGTTTTACTGTCCATATACGGCCACCGTGAAATGTCAAACTATTTTCTAGGATTTTCCAAGCGTTCACGGAGGAGCACAACCACTTTCACGAGCGATGAATCCATTTCACGGACCGTGAAATGCTTCAATCAATCCTGACTTTCAACGAACTTACTTTCTTTAATCCGTTTATCCTCAAACTCTCATGAAACTTACTTAACACTTGTTTAAACTCATTCTCATCCAAATATGAGATCTTATACTCACCGGGCTTACGTTACTTTACTTACAATGAAGACTAGCATGAAAAAATGGGGTGTAATACCAGTCGAGGATGAACGTTTGTTCAAGTAGTTTATGATGTAATGACCTACTTGGTCGTATTGAGCTTTTTGACCTTTTATACCCAAGATACGCTTCTCATAGGTTTTTTGGTATTTATGACAAACGGAGATGGATGGTGCCATTCCCGAGATAATCGGATGAGTATCAGATAAGAAATGGTAAAATTCAAAGTTCTTAAATTAAGGAAATGAGGAAGTTTGACTAAAGTAAACATCAGGGATTAATGGGTTTGTACTGGAGTTTCATCAATTTCATTAGGTATAGACCGTGATTAATGACTTCGTTGAGGAGTCGGCATACATCCCGAGGGGCTCGGGAGTGATTTGGACCTTTGGTTAGAAATTATTTAAGTTTAAATAGTAGAGTTGATCATGGTTAACATCGGGTCAAGATGATACATTTTGATATTTGAGAGCACAGTCATGTTTGTAGCATATTTTATGATTAAAATGCATATGTGATTTGTGTCCGGAGGGTTCCGAATGAGTTTTGGGTGTTAATTAAAAGATTAAACACACTATAGATTTCTGGTATCTAGTGTGAGCACAATCATGCTTAATGGAGGAAGTTCATCCAGCGCTATTGTACTAGCTTAGGTTTTTTGTGTTTAGCATAATCGCGATAGGCCATCGCGATCGCGTTAAATGATCTTTAAGTGTTAAATATGGACAGTACAAGACTTGAGGATTATTTCATCATTGTTGGAGTTCTAGAGCTTTGAATAGGCGATCTTGGAGGATATTTTATTGGTTTCAAAGAGGGGCAAGACTCTAACTCGTATTTTGATATTTCCACCTTATTGCTTCCATCAATTAGCGATTTAATCCATGATTTTGGGAGGGAAATTGGGGGGATTTAGCCCTAAAATTAAGAATATGAATTTCTTCGATTTGAGGTTGGATTTGGCTAATTTTCTAGAGCTAGACTTAAGTCATGGGTCAACCAATTTTTTTAATAATATTCAATTTTATCCCTTGAAGGCTCGGGTTTGACTTTTTGGGTGACTCTTTAGGCTTAGGATATATAAGTATAGCAATCTGGATGTCTACGAACTCGTTATCTTACATACGCCGCGTATTTGACATATTAGGAATGGTATGAGACTTTGAGAAAATGAATTGTGATTCTTAAGGCTTATGGAACATTTTCTCGACATTTCAGGTATGTTAAGACTTCTGACTTTGCTTAGAGTAAAATAAGCTTAATAATAAGGAGTAAGGGCGTAACAGGGGGTCTCGTACATGTGATGTGATGTGCATTGGTACGAGTACCGGTGATATGATATGGGTGTTAGTGTACTATGTATTTTTGCTATGGTGGAACCCCTGAATCAGAATAGAAATCCATTTAAATAGTCTCAGACTTCGCACTAGCCTTCGGACAAGATTTCCACGATCCACCCAGAAGGGTGTCGGGATCAGGTACCAATTGGGATCGACTAGATAACAATTTGAACGAACCCTTTTTAAAAAGTTTTAAAAATATATGCAGAAGAGAATATAGTTACAATCCAAAAGACATTCATACAAAAATATAAGAACCACAGATTCGTACAACATCTTTCCTTTTATAGAACCTCGTCAGACCTATACAAGGAATCTACTATATAATGTTTGAATGCGGAGTATAAAAATACTACCCAAATGAAGGGAACAATTTACATATGATAGAAACTAAGGCCACTGAATAGAGTAGTCTGCCTCAGCTTTTCGTGCTCCAAACTGCAACCTGATAGTCCGAATACCTGCATTCAGAAAAGATGCAGCAAGTGTAGCATGAGTACACAACGTACCCTCGTAGACATCATAGGCCGACAACGACAGAAGCTACGCAATCAAAGATAAATACTAAGTTGACACCACATAATCCTATTACTAGCAATTAAATAAGCCGAATAAGCCATGTTGTTTACACAATAGATCAAGAATTTTCAAATAAGCCCTATATTATCTCATCTTTCCCCAAAAAATTTTCCTCGAAATGGGAGCTGACCTGAGGAGCCTCCTTGTCTATTTTTGTCACAACCCAAATCACGCGAAGCAAAGATGATTTAGGAATCAACCTTTTATTGATTATATATGTATCCCTAGATTTTGCAGTGTGAGTAGTACTGGGACACAAAAAGTAAATGAACATGTTACTTGGAATAAAAGCCATTCACGGGTCTAAATAATTTAGGGAAACCACAGAAGAGTAACAAGGGAAATGGATTTCCAGGAACAAGTTACCTTAAGCTTTGTTCAGAAGACAATTGAAGGAAGAAAATGAAGTGAAAATATATACATAAATTAGTAACCTCAATCCCTTCGTAAGGGTTAAGCTATTTAGGAAAAAAACCGTAGAACGAGATAAGTTTTGTCAATTAAAGGCAAGCGATATGCCTTTTTCACCACAAAAGACGGTAGTATTCTCGACATTTAGTGGAGATAAATTGCGATAAAGGCATGATTAACAGAGAGGTCGCGACAAATGATACACGGGTGTTTGGTAAACACGTGTAAAAGCATTATGGCAACTTAACAAAGTCAGGGAACATGTCACACACAAATAAACTGATGGAAAGACAGTAATGGTAAGAATATGATAAGTACTTGGAGTGAGACCTACAAGAAATAAGAGTACCAATAAAAGATAAAGGCACAAGTAAAGAAGTAATTCAAGCTTTCGAGCTGAAAAATGTAGATTATGATGTCCTTGGATGACGGTACTAGGAGTACGCTAAGACGAGGAATCTTTGAAGAAATTCGAATCGATAATCTCCAGGTTGAGTGACCGAATAGTGGATAAAAAAGAATTCTAAAACCAATTTAGGGGAAAAACCTGAAATTAGCAACAAGAATGAATCCAGCTACTACTCCAATTTGGCTACGTCAAGCCCTAGGTTGGTCAAAAATATCGATAAGGTGTCTAAAACTATATGAGTGGGAGTGAGGACGAGTGAAACTTGATGAGAGTATATAACGGGGTAACAAAGAAATGGTTTAAAATAAATGATAAGGAAAGAGCTAAAGAATAAGAGTAGAGGAACACGATATGAGCAAGCAAGTGATAGTAAATTTTGACGGCCGAGTAAACCAGAAACCTTACAAGAAAGATAATGTAATGGTCATAATGATAAGGACATTAGTTACAAATGAGACTGAAATCGAGAAATAAATCCAGCAGCATGGGCTCAAGTGCGATAACCATGAAGGGAGAAAGCAAGAGCAACACCTTGAAAAAGTAAATCCTTCAATGAAAAATGTGGTAAGACAACCCCTAGCATGAGCAATTTTGAAAACTAACCCAAGGATGTCAAAGATTTACTTTAGCGAAATAGGTGTACATGAAATACCCAATGAATGAACAATTGTATGTGAAGTATAAGGGATTTTGAAGTTACAAGGGGCAAGTACGCGCTCTTAGTATGAAAGAAATATTATTTTTGGAAGATCATAAATCCAGAACCAGTGAGTATAGTAGATGCTCTAGTAATAAGGACAATGTCGAAAAAGAGAAAATGTCTTTTTTAATATAATTGACGAACGATATAAATCGAGAGAGGATACTCGAGCAAATATGGGGTATAACTAAGGAGATGATGAGTCTATTTTGGAATACATAGCATCGCCAAATAAGTATGTAGACTCGAGACATTGTGATAATCAAGATAATCAGATGTAAAGAGAATGAAGGTAATGGACCATAGGTTCATGTACCATTGAACAACGAGAGTCACAAAGGATGTCACAAAAAAGGGTTGCCCAAAAAATGTAATAGGTGGCCAACTGTAATAGAAACTAGGTGATACCCACTTGGAGCTATAGGTATACAAGTTCTTCCTTATATTGGGAATTGAGGAGCGTCAAGACAAGGCACCCCATCTAAGTCCCCTTCAACAAGTATTATGAGAATGAGTAAAGATAATAATGGGAACCTTATCCAGATCCAAAGATTAAGAGTATCAAGTAGCAGCACTCGAAGAAGAGTATCTTTTGAAGTTGAGGTATCATGTATGGATTATTGAGTGAACCGGGGATCATTAAGGACCATTATGTAATCCGAATATTAATGCCAAAGTGACTCGTCAGTCTGCATGGTAATGGTCAAAGATTTATTTTGAAGACTATCTCAAGAAATTGTACGATCGCTCATTAAGAAAACCAATAATCAAAGGACCAGTTTAAAAGAAGCCCCTGAGTATTCATAATTTCCATTGTCCTATCCTAAGGTGACCAATGAGGGGTTCCGATCAGAATATCAAACCTAAGCCGAGGTGAATGCATAGAGTTTCGAAGAAGTTTGAAATAAGGATTGATGGCTAGTAAAAGGCATATTGATAGATCAGTGAATAAAGAGTTATACACTGCAAAAGAATAGAACTCTTATCAATGTCACAAGAAAATAGAGGAACTGAAAGTAATGATACCAGATTTGAGGGAAGAAGTATATATAAATATTTAGATCAACTTAACAAGGAAGAAAGACTCCATCTAAGCATATCCAAAATTATAATACCAAATTTAGATGAGAAAGGTAGTAACCAACAAGAAGAGTATTGTCCCAATTGGAGACGTTCATTTAGGAGATACTCCAAATACGAGAATTTTCGACGAAAGAAATTTTAAGACTAGTAAGTTGCTCAGAACTTCTATGTCATACAAGGATACCATAGAGAAGTGGAAAAGAAAAGCATAGAAAGAAGTGGATTCGGATAACCTTATTGTTTTCACGTCTTCAATCTTGGCGATCATCGAGCCCCAATCTTTCATCATCATCATCTTACATATGTTTCGTGCCTACGAAGTCTATCACCTAAAATCCATCATAAGATGAAAATCATAACGCAGAAAGGAAGGACATGGTTCAAATGTCAGAATTCATTACTTCGAACGTCAGAATACAACAACTCATGCAAGGTATAAAGAAAAGTACAGCTATGTGAAAGTTAAGGATATATCAACCATGTATGTCAGTGTAATCTGATTGAACCATAGGACAAGATATTTTTTGGGCCGCATGAAAACTATCAAGAAAGGTCATGAAACCTAAAGAATTTATTTATTAGAATAATTTAGATTCTAGCTTCCTGTTAGCATTCATGCAATACAACCTCTCTATTCCTATTCAGTTAATCGAAGGTGGACCATGAATATTATATAGACCATACTGTTGAAATAGATATATCAAATACAACTCAGATGTTAGCAATGGAAAGCCAAGGTAAGCAATGGCTAAGCTCTCTTTAAATTTGATAAGCATAAGCGGGTGTGTGAGGCCGATGGATATTGTTTTATTGTTGTTGTGCCTTGTGTGGAATTGGATATATGTTTGGGTTGCTTGACATATTTTGGATAGTCTTGTTTACAAAGGAAACTCTGTCAAATTTTTTAAGAAACTTGAAAGTTAGAATATTTTCAACATTTGCTGACGAATGTTCCTAAGGGGGGAAGGATGTTACACCCTGTAGCCTCGTGTTATGCCATGTCGTTAATGATTACAAAAGTCACGAGAAGAGGTACGACCTTAAGAAAGGATAATTAAGGTTTGCAACTTGTTTGTAGAAGTACTAGAGTTTTTGGAAGTTAAACGGATCAAAGAAAGTACATATCGATTAAAATAAGAAACTGGGCAACTTGACAGGAAGGTTGACGGACTGTCAAATGTTTGGCACACCGTCAAATGTTTGATGGACCATAAAATTTCCAACCCTGAACCATCAATTTTCCTTGCAGTTTTATGGGAAGATTGACAGACGGTCAAAAGTTTGACGGTTCGTCAAATGAACCATAAAGTTACGATGGTGCAAACTTTTTGACGGATTTATATTGGGTATATTGACTAGGAACCCTCATTTCACCCCCAAATAAGTTCCAAAACATCTCCCAACTCCTCCCCAACATCCCAAGTCGAAATCAAATTTAAAATCCACAAGAATTACGTGAGAAACCCCGTGATCATCGTAGGAATTGCCGTCTTCTAGAGGAACTAATTTCAAAAACCCTTAGAATGAAGTACTCTACTATTTTAATGTCTATAAAGGTCGACTCATTATTCTCTCCTAAAATTTAAGCTCACAGTGTGATTTATGGGTTCTGTAGAGTCAGTGAAAGAATAACATATGAAATGTTAACCCTCACAAGGGAATCAGAGGTGTAACGATCTTATGTCACTCCGATGAGTTGAAAGAGTATTCGGTAATTTGTAAAAGAGGTCATTATATGCATGTATTATATATATTTATCTATTGACCTCAGAGGCCTATGTCGCTATATATATGCAGAGATATAGATATAATATTGATGATATTTGCCACAGAGGCCTATGGCGCTATTGCGTAGTTTATACATATATGATATAGAAAATATTTCCTCTTGAGGCCTACGACGTTATATATACATGATTATATTTCATTTATGTATATTATGGCCCATAGAGGCACCCAGGGTACAGGATGTCTTTTTATTGCTCTATCTTATAATTATGCATTTCAGTTACAGTTAAAGCACATGCTTTATTTACAGCATTGTACTTAATTTACAGTTTCAACATTACAGATAGTGATGAAGATGATTGTGTTTCATTCCCGCAAAATAACAATGTCTTTTTGGAGACATTGTGTTTCATCCCAGCAGGTACAAATAGTGATGAAAATGATTTCATCACAGTAGGTGAATCGACTCAGCTGAAGGTTGTTACGCTCCTTTCTTCTAGAGTTGTCTAGTAGGCTGACATGTATGACCATTATGCATATGTGTATAGTTGTGTATGGCGGGACCCTGTCTAACCAGTTGTTGTCAGTATACGCTTTAGAGGATTGTAGATAATCTTGTTGTGTATAATGGTCGTGTGTGTCCTTGTTGGCCTCTCTAGTAGATTTGTTATGTTTATGTCAGCCTTGTTATATATATGTATGGTTTAGGCCTTTTCTGAGTAGAGGTGACTATGTTTTTATTCAGTTGAGTATGTGTTAGAGGCCTCATCGGCCCATGAATGGTTGAACATCTAACATGTATCAACATCAGTACACTCCAGCCTTAGGGTGTCGGCCACACCCCCAAGGCTGGGGTATGACAATTGGCCTCCTATGGGATGCCTAATTGTTTCAGGATAAGTGACATAGAACATGATCTAGAAGTTGCATAAGGTAGACATTAATGTGATTCAATTTTCATCCAAGCAATTATATATCAAGCACCTTGGCACACACACTAGCAGGTAGACATACATCTTTCAAGTTGACACATGAAAATTCAAACATGTATGCTAATCAGATATCAACCACCATAAGGGTATGCAAGAAGCCTCGAGGACTCAATTTTAATCAAATGTCCCAATTTTGATGACTTAATCCACAAGTGAAACACAGACCAAGAATTCACATAGGCATAGCAGTTCTCAACATGTGTGTGTAAGGTGTTCATCCTAAGGTCATTATCTATCAACATTAATAGTGAGAAGTCACATACATAGCATGTCATGGGAGGAAACAGGTTGACAAAACCAAACTTGGAGTTTGCATTTAAACAGATGTGTAACATGCTAGACTGAATTCTTTGTACAGACTGTTAAATTCCCAAATCAAGGTTCAAATTAACCTTTCAAATGAACAAGATAGATTATACATACTTGACACAATATTTCATCAGATGGATAACCACATCACTTTGTTTTATCATAGGGATTGTAAAACCCAAACACAAGTTGAGCTAAACTGGACATTCAGACTTAACTTATAGCCTCCTTAGGTTTAAATTCCCATTTTTACTAAATGTTCAGTTGGAAGGCCAAGACTTTACAAATCAATTATGAATATATGACAAGAGGGAGTGACATATCACACAGATAAGCCCACAGGAATATGATCGCGACATGACTATATGGTATCTTGACTCAAGTATGTGACTCAAAACATAAAACATGACTTATCAAAGCACAAAAAAGATCCCAGTTCGCATGCAAGATGGTGTAGTCTAAGATTACCAGTTATAAATCCAAAGCAGAACATGGATAAACTCAAGCAGATTCTGGTGTGTGATTATTCATGTTTCAAGACAAAACACATGTACTTATGACTATGGAAGATAAGGAATGACACGTACAAACTCAGATTTTTATATATATCAATACTAAAAACACTCTAGAGATGTCATTTCTATCTATATTTCTAGTATCAGCTAAGTAATGTAGACAAGCCAAGCTATAACATGAATCAAACAAACATTAAGATATACCATACCTCATACAAGAACCAAATAGGTCATTTTTAGGCACAAACATGAATACATTACAAATCAAAATAGTCATACAAGACAGACACCTTGAGTTCATGCTAACCTTTTATGTTTCTAAAACTAGTATGGGACCACTAAGGTTGATTAAACAACCCTCTTAAATCCGTATTCTAACTATACAATCCATTTAACTTAATAGGTATTAATCAGAACTTATATAGACTAATATTTCCCAGAATTATCAATAAATAGGTGTCCTAAGCCATTTTTGACCAGTTTACACTTTGCAAAGTCCTATATGCTAATAAACTATTTCAGTGTTCATTTGTTATCCCCTTAGTATTACTTCAAACAGATTCATGACCATATCAAATACAACAACCACTAAGATCCATCTTACAATAAATACAAAAAAACAAATATAGGGAGACAAACTTCATATTCTTGACTATGCACACAGATAAACATGTATCATTAGTAAATTAAATCATTAAAGCTCATATCAGCATCAAATTATTCCTTAACTAATAATAATCACTTACTATACATAATTAATATAAATGTAAAAATAATATATAATATACAATACATATATAGGATGATATATTGTCAGATAAAGTGATAAAATATCTCTGAAATAATTTTGTAAAATCAATTTCATTTTGTAGAATGTATATTTTGTTCCGTCTATGACTTGAAAATCTTGAATAATTAAAAAATATTATTGGAGGATAAAAATTAAGTATCAACAACTGCCCCTTCATTGTTCGGGGATGGCGAGACCATCCCTAAGTGGAAAAAATTTGACCACCCTAGTTTTTAGCCGATCAATAGAAAAATACTTCTCATTTTTATGCAATTTTTTAAAATTGTGGTCGGAACCTAGTCTATGGGTACATATCTCAAGTTGTATGATAATTCAGGCCTTTTGCAGTAGACTCAATTAAACTTCTAGAAAACAATAAAACAAAGAAAAATCACATAGTTAAAAGTTCTGGGATTTTGTTGGAATGTGACCGATCCTCGGATATTGTCTCCGTCTACATATCCCGATTTTTGGGAATCAGGTCACTTATAGTTTGACTCGGTTAGTGAAAGAGGTATTGCTTATGCGAGAGTATCTTTGACGATTTTGAAAAACCTTTTCGGTATGCACCCGATCGGTTGCGGGGTTTCAAAAATTAAAGAATTCTCTTGTGATTGAGTGCGTTGTGGAGTGATTTTCAAGACCAAGTACAGAGAGCTAGATTCTTATTGGTACACTATTTCGACGGGCTGTCCAAGAAAAAGTTCCACGTTCGCTCCGCATGCTTCTAGATCTGGTACGCTTGCTTTCCCCCTCCGGTAGCTTCTAACCAGTTTTTGTTTGTTTGGATAATGGTGTGTTTGATTGTTTATTTTGCCATACCTATATGGATGTGTTTGTTGTGGCCTCTTAGGTGACTGTTCTGAGTGGGTGACACATTCGACACCGTCTAGCTCGGATGATTTCTTTGGTTGAATGTTGTTCAAGCGGATGCCTCTTCTGACACCATCTAGCTCGTATAATTCTACTGAATGTGCTGGTTTGAGCGAATTCCTCCTTCGACACTGCCTGACTTGTATGAATGTATTTTATTAGCTGGATTCCACCTCCGACACCGTCTGGCTTATGTGAATATATTTTCTTGAGCAAATGCCACCTCCGACACCATCTGGATCATGTGTATTTATTAAGTGGATGTCATCTATGACACTGTCTAGCTCATGTGAATGTATTTACTTGAGTGGATTCCAACTCTGACACCATCTGGATCATGGGTATTTATTGAGCGAATGTCACCTCTAACACTATCTGGTTCATGTGGATGTATAACATGAATAATGTCCCTCTCGACAATATTTATGTAAATGGCCCTCTCGGCAGTGTTTGTATGAATAGCCCTCTCAGCATGTAGTTTATATGAATGGCTATTTTAACAGTTTGTATAAATGGCCCCCTAGACATGTAGTTTATATGAATGGCCCTCTCGGCTTACATATAAATGACCCTCTTAATACGTAGTCTATACAAATGGTCCTCTCGGCAGTTTGTATGTATGGCCCTCTCATCTTGTTGTCTATATGAATGTCCCTCTCGGCAGTTTGTATGAATGGCCCTCTCGGCATGCAATTTATATGAATGGCTCTCTCGACATATAGTTTATATGAATGGCCCTCTCATCTTGATTGTCTTTCTTTCATTCTTTTGTCGACTGTGACCCTCTCGATCAGATGGTTGTTTTGTCCTTTTATGGTTGTCATGGCCAGATTATCCTTCTTTATTCTTTTGTGGCTCTCATGGATGAATTATGCTGCCCTTGTGGCAATTTGCTCTTTTCATGGCCCTCATGGCCAGATGGTGCCACCACTATGGCATTTTTCTCTTTTTGTGGCTCTCATGGCTGGATTGTGCCATCCTTTTAGAGCTTTGCTCTTTTCATGGCTAGATTATGTCATTCGAGTGTTAGAGCTTCTTCTTTGTTGTACATGTTTCATCATAAACAAACATGTTAGTGAAATAAACTGTCGTCCTTCTGACGGTGTTTTGGGACCCTGCAACCGCAGAAAATTTGTTAATTTTTATAGGATCGACCCATGTTGTCAGCTCATGCTATGTCATTTATCTATTTTTCAATATTGACCCTCTTAGGCTCGGTATTACGAGAAATGAATTTAAACTATGATTTGAAAGCGTATTTTAGAAAATGTTGATCATAAAGTTTAAACATTTTTTACTACAACGCTTTTGTCTATTAAAATCTACTATCTCATTGTCATGACTTATACACTTTGAGTGAGGTTCTTTGAGCGTCCTTGGTGCTTCGAGCATGCTCCTTGTCCATCCTGGTGAAATTTTTGAGACCCCCTTAAAATTTTTGCCTCGGATGACTCTTATATCAGATTTGTCGATGGAACTTTTGAGATCCTCTCCAAAACATTTCCCCGGTTGCAAGTTTAGCGGTCCAGGGACTGTGAGGTGATATTGAATCTGTCTCAGAGGATTCCTAGGGGTTTCTTTTGTTTTATGTTTGGTGCGACCAAGCTCATAGAGTGCCTACACATCCTGTCATAGAAGGAATCAGGTCTAAAATAGTTCGGAACAAAGATAGATGATTTTTAAAATAATGTGATTGAGTCCTAAGTGGACTGCTTATGTATCCCACCTCGGCAAATTAGGTCATCACGTAGTTCATATTATAAGGAAATGTCATTTGGTTTTTCTATTATAGAAAAAGAAAAAACAAAATCCAATGAGAATTTTTCTACGTATCTCTGCCATAAGATATAGGTATTGTGTAGCGATAACAAGTAAAGAAATGCAATTACAAATTGAAAACGTGTGTCTTCACGCGGAATATCTCTTGATTGCTTTGGGCCACTCTTGGTCGTCCATCGCTGCTTGGATCACAACTCCTCCTAGTAGTACGTTGTGAACCATGTAGGTCCCTTGCAAGTTGGGTGCAAATTTATCTTTGTACTCATCTTGGTATGGAAACACGCGCTTGAGTACCAATTGTCCTATCTAAAATATTCGAGCACTAACTCACTTGTTGAAGGCGCGTGCCATTTTTTGCTGGTATAGTTGACTGTGACATTCATCTACCATCATTTTCTTATCATTTAGAGTCACTTGCTTGCATCTTTTCCGGTCCCACTTTGCGTTGTCCAACTCTGCTTCTTGTATGATTCTAAGTGACAATATCTCTACCTCGGCTGGTATCACTAATTCAGAACCATGCACCAGTAAGTATGGAGTTGCTCCTATTGAGGCCCTAGTTGTTATTCGATATCCCAATAATTCATAGGGAAACTGTTCATGCCAACCTTTGTAGTTGTTAGTCATCTTCCTCAGTATCCTATTAATATTCTTGTCAGGGGTCTCTACGGCTCCGTTCATTTATGACCTATAAGTGGTAGAATTCTGATAAGTTATGCAGAACTGTTCACAAATATTCTTCATCAGATGGTTGTTCATATTTGCTCCATTATCAGTTATAATCGACTATGGGATGCCGAATCGACATATGGTGTTATTTCATATAAAGTATGCTACTATTTCCTTCGTTACTGACTTGTAAGAAGTAGCTCTGACCCAGTTGGTGAAATAGTCTATGGCGACCAAAACGAAGTGGTGTCCATTGGGTGCGGCTGGCTCTATTAGCCTAATGACGTCCATGCTCCAAGCTACAAATGGTCAGGGTGATCTCAGGACGTTGAGCTCACTTGGTGGGACCCTAATTAAATTAATGAATCTGGCATTAATGGCATCTTTTCATGAATCTACTACAGTTGGTTTCCATGGTCATCCAATAATAACCTGCCCTCATGATCTTTTTTGGCTAAGACGAACCCATTAATATAGGGACCACAAGTCCTGGTGTGTAACTCTTCTAACAATTTTATGGCCTCTGCATCATCAACACATCTTAATAGCCTAGATCAGGCATCCTCCTATAGAGTATTCCTTTGTTCAGGAAGAAACTATTAGTCATTCTCCTGATGGTCTTTTTTTTGGTTGCCTGTGATATTTTTGGAATACTCTCCCTTTTCTAGATATGTGCTTATGTCATTGTACCTCAGTTTACCATCTAGTTCCGGTTCCATGTGGGAACAATAAGCATGTTCTTCCCTGATGCTGATGTTTAGCGGGTCAATGTGGCTTCTTTCAGGATGTTGTATCATAGATGTTGCATTGTAAGAGCATCGGCGAATTCATTTTGAGCTCTTGGAATGTGCCGGTAAGTCAATATTTATGAACCTCTTGTACAACCTTTGTGCGAGTTTACATATGGTAGGATCTTCTTGTTCTTGGTAGCTTATTCTCCTTGGACTTGGCGAATTAACATATCTGAGTCTCCTATCACCAATAACTATTGGATATCCATGTCGAGGGCCATGCAAAGACCTAAAAATTGAGCTTTGTGCCATTGGGTAATGCTGACCTATTATTGAGACTAAAACCACTCTGATTCCTGAACTATTGTCATTGACTACATCATCAAAGAATATTCTCCATCTTGAGTAAGTTTCGATTGTTTTTTCTTCTATTGTCATTACTTCCTTGTCTAAGAAATATATCCTCAATGGTTCAAACTCTTCGTCGACCAGATTTTCTGCTAGAACATTGGCCAATGCTTGTCCTTTGACAACTTTTTCTGTTTGGCCAATTTTCCTACAGGCATGGCTGGGGAAAGATGTACTTCAAAGGATCTATTTTAGAGATTAAGTGGGTAGTGTAAGGTAATAAGTAGTGTCTCAACTTCTGTGCTACCCAGGTCAGAGTGCAATATATTTTCTCCACCAAGGTATAGCTCGACTCGCAAGCGGTGAATTTCTAACTGAGTTAGTAGATGGCTCATTCTTTCTTCTCAGTTTTGTTGTGTTGCGCCAACATATATCTGATACAGACATATACAACTACAATGGGCTTCCCGGTCTAGAAGGGACCAAAACTGGTGGATTGGAGAGATATCTCTTGATAGTGTCAAAGGCATTCTGGCACTCTTCCATCCATTTGGTGGGTGCATCCTTTTTCAATAGGTTAAGGATAGGCTCCACAATTATTATAGACTGTGCTATGAAGCATCCAATGTAGTTTAACCTTCCCATAAAACTCATGACATCCTTCTTAGTTTCTAGCTGTGGAAGTTATTGAATGGCTATAATATTTGAGGGATCTAGTTCTATTTCCCTGCGTCTAACTATGAATCCCAACAGTTTTCTAGTAGGCACTCCAAATGTGCACTTGGTCGGATTTAGCTTCAAATTGAACTTTCAAAGTTTGTCGAAGAACTTTCGCAAGTGCATGATGTGATATGAGCTCTCTCATCACTTTATTATGACGACATCCATATTGACCTCTATCTCTTTGTTCATCACATCATGGAAGATGGTGGTCATTTCTCTTATGTATGTTGCGTCAGCGTTCTTGATGCAGAACGGCATTACACAATAATGGTACACTCCCGCATGGAGTGATGAATGTTATCTTCTGTGCATATTCTTCATTTATCAAGATTTGAGGTGGCTGGTTTTGGTGATTTTGATGGTTCTGAGGTGCTTGATAAGTAGGTGCGAGCATTAGATAGTTTGATTGTGGAGCTTGGTAAGTGGGTATTGGTGTTTTGTAGTTTGGCTGTAGAGCTTGGTAGGCTGGATACGATGTTTGATAGTTTGTATGTGCGTAGAATACCGGCACAGGGTTGTATGTAGAGGAAATGTAATTATTTGGTGGTGGAGAATGATATATGTCAAAGAAAGATTGTGATCGTTCCTTTTTTCGGCTTCTCGGGCTAGGTGTGTGGGAAACATTTGCTACATCCTCATTTTTGTTCCCCGACGGTGCTTTGTTAGCCAACCTTGTTGGATACGCTGATGATCCTACATGATTTGATACTGTCTTCTATTGCCTCTCCCATTTTTACTAATGTAGAGAATGGCCTCCCAGACATAGATAGCATGCGGTCATAGAAATCTGATTATTGTGATCAGATAAAGACAGAGACCAATTCTTTCTCACTCATCAGCGGTTGTACTTGGGCAGCTTTCGCCATCCATCTACTCTCGTATTCGTAGTAGTTCTCGATAAACTTCTGCTTGACCTTTTCCAGGTAGTAACAGTCAGGCACGGTCTCCACATTGAAGCAGAATATTTCCATAAAATCCCCCACCATGTCTTCCTAGGTGTATGAATTCTTTCTCAGAACCATTCAGATGTTTTTCCCGTGAGGCTCTGGCTAAATAGACTCGTGATTAAAGCTTGGTTTCTTTTTATCCCACCAACTATGCTCTCAGATGAGCTTTGAGATTTCTCATCCCGTTAAACAATTCAAACTTCGGCACTTTGAAGCCTTCAGGCAAGTCCAAGTCTGAAGGTCATCGTAGCGTAGGCTGGTTGACGTTTGAGAGCCTCGGTTGGATTTCTCGAGTAGGCATACAATCTTCTTCTTCATTTCTTTATCTATTCCATCCTATTCATCTCTCCATGACTTTTCCATTTCTTCGTAATGGTCGACCTCAGTTAAAGAGTCAATGGGAGTGATTGGGGTGTGGGAAGATACTGTGGGATATACTGGGCGCTTTCTGGGAGTACCAGTAGTTTTGGGTGTTTGATATGTAGCGGTATTTGGGTGTATGCTGGGATCAGCATAGGTATGTGGTGCCTGATATGCGGGCGAATAACGGGAAATCTAGGGTAAGTGGGTGGCATTTGCTGGTGGTGAGGTTTGGTACGAAGTACCAATATGGTCATTAGTGGTTGAAAAATGCTTGGGCACTAGTGAGCTTATGGATGGGAAACACGGTGGAGGCCTACTCATTTCAGTGGCAGGGTTGATTGCTTCATTCTTTGCGACCTGTTCCTGGAGGTCCACAAATTTTTGGAATAGTAAGTTAATAACTTATTCATAATGTGATAGATTCTGAAGGTCTTGAGGTGCGGGGTCCTCTACAACCAAAACATCCTTGTTAAGCCCGTCATCCGGTGTACCAGTCATATCTGCTCGATTTTGCTCGTTAAAGGATGCTGCTGTGGTTTTTGATCTTGTGATATACACCAGTGTGATACAATACATATCAACCCCCTCCATAAGGACAGAAAAACTCAAAGGTGAATGACGTTAGTAACGTTAGTGAAATAATAATAACAAGATACTGCAGATAAGTTGCATAAAAAGTACATAGACTCATGCGTTTGATCTGAACTCTTGATTAATTTTTCATTTTTGGGGTATTTTGGTCATTTTGGCCATTTTTGGTTTTGAGGGTTTTGGTTTGAAAGTCTTATGGTTAATTTTCTACCATGACATTATTGTGGTCGAGCCTCTCCTAAATATGAAGATTATAGTTTATATAAAATAGGGGTCGAGTCTTAAGTAGACTGCCTACGTATCCCTCCGCGGGAACTCAGGCCCTTCCATTGTTCGGGTTACATAGAAATTCTCGTTAATTTTAATCTACCCGAACCAATTTCCAGACTAGGCCTGATAAGTGCTTCCTACATAACCGTACCAACATCCAACCAAAACACAAATAAGATATTATAAATGTACAAGTCATAAAAAACTTAAACAATTATCTAATACTTTGTATAACTAATATTCATACTACAAAGTCCAAGAAGTACAAGTCAAGGGGTGTTTTCCACCACAATTTCTGAACTACTAAAAGAATTCTGATCTAACAGATGTACATGACGATCGCGTAGAAGCTGATATTGGAGGATAACATCATCAGCACATTGGGGAATCAGAAATGCCCCACTAACAAGTAAAGATCATAATTGAGCCTTAAGACCTTCTACATGTTGATCCCTACACCTCTTTGAGGCCTCACATGCTTAAAGTGGGCTAGATAGTTAAGATATCTTCTGCTCCATAACTATTCATTGCCTCGACTTGTAAGGAAAATCCTATGCCTTGCAATCCAGTTTGATAGCGGTGAATGACCACAAGCCCTGCCCTTTCTTGAGCCACAAACAGTCTCCAACTAAATTTTCTCACTATCCTCGTCTGAAATTTGTGTTGGCTCGCCTTGATCATCAGCTGGCTGACTCCGACAGACTCCTCCAATTTAGATCAATTCTAAATATAAAAGATAAAATTAGAATATAAATTAGGAAAAAAATAGTAATTAGTGTTTCTAGTTAATGTTGATTCTTATGTAGGTAGGCTCAGCTCGTGACTCGATCCACGTATCTGGATCTGTGTCATTTTTGTTCTTGCTTACGCGAGTGGCCTTGAATAACTCATCTTGAGTCAGCTTCTTCTCATATTTTTGTGCACACAAAATAAATTGAGTTAATTAAAAAATTATTTTAAGATGTATGAAAAATACCAGTCTCCTCTTAACCATCCCTAAGATGATAGTACCTCAGTGTGCAAGGAGCCACCCTTCTCAGATGCTCTGGCTTTCCTTTCCAGTTCGTTCCACTTCTTAAACTCCTCATGATTGTTCTAGTGTCTGCATATGTCTTTCAATGTATTTGGTTCATACAACATGAGCTTTGCACCTATTCTATGAACAACTGAATACATGTTGGATAGTCTATGATTTGCTTTCTTCTCAAAGTTAGTAGCATCTGCCTTTCATCATGGAGAAGTCATGTACACTTTTTCTACAAAGGAAGGATTGTGAGAAGTGTAAGATGGTACGGGTCGAAAAAGGGGCGCGGAGCCGAGAAGGGCCGCGATGCCTTCCAGACTGGACCGCAGTGCCGGAGTGCCACGACTCCCCCATTGCAGCGCCGCGGTGCTAATTCCCTGTTTGGCCTCTAGAGCCGCGGCTCTAATGTTGCAGCACCGCGGCGTTTCCCAAGCAGTGAGTGCTCGACGGAAGTCCAAAAGTTTGGCTGATTATGGAGTGGTTTTGGAGCATTAACATGGCACTTTTTCCTCCATAACTCAGCCATTATTTGGCTACATTAGTTGGTGGTTTAAAAAAGGGCCATTACATGATATTTAAATGGCCATTACATGGGCACTTGAAGGGGCCCTCTTGCACACCTATAAATTGAGGCCTTGTCTCATTCTATATAAGAACAAGAACATAAATAAAACAAAAGACATAAAACACCACAAAGAGATCAGTTTTTCTGATAAACAATCCTTCTCTTAGCAATCTTCATTATGGGATCATTTGTGTAGGCTTTGCACATTTGATAGTTTGTTTGCTTCATCTTGGGAGACTATTGTCCACGCTTCCGTAAAGCCTATATACAGGGGCAATCTTGTCTTAAAGATAGAGAGTCATCTCTCGACTCAGCCGTTGGTGTTGTGATTATCTAATTGATTGCTAAGTGTTTCAGGTGTGAACTAGAATCTAAAAGGACTCTAACCGTTCGGATTCTCAGTAGATCTACAAGCCACAAGTGTAGAAGTTCATGTTCTTGTATTTCCGAATACAAGATCCATATTTGAAGTTCCAATTCAAGATCAAGATATTGACAACTTGTTGTTGTAATATTTGTTGTTTATCTTTTAGATCACTATAATAGTTATTTACTATTCTCGTACGTGCTTTAAATATCCAACAATATGTTTCTTCATCGTATTTCTATGGTATTTGACTCCAAACTAGTCGGGTTTTCAGAATTTATTTTATGAAATAACCAATCAAAAATATTGAAAAAACGACCAAACTAGGTCAATTTTTGGTCGATTTTCTGAAAAAAGAACTGGTTATTTTTACAGCTTCATCACCTACTTTATAAAAATAATCACATATAACAGTTAATTCCAGCACTACATGCTATCAATCATTCACACAGATAATATTAAACAACTATATACCAATCTCCAACCTAAACTACATCAAATTCCAACCAAAGCTCCATCAATGCTCAATCAAAACCCTACCAACATCCAACCAAAGCACAAATAAGATATTATAAATGTACAAGTCATACAAAACTTAAACAAGTATCTAATACTTTGTATAACTAATATTCATACTACATAGTTCAAGTAGTACAAGTCAAGGGGTGTTTTCCACCACAATTTCTGAACTACTAAAAGAATTCTGATCTAACAGATGTACATGACGATCACGTAGAAGCTGATATTGGAGGATAGCATCATCAGCACATTGGGGAATCAGAAATGCCCCACTAACAAGTAAAGATCATATTTGAGCCTTAAGACCTTCTACATGTTGATCCCTACACCTCTTTGAGGCCTCTGATGCTTAAAGTTGGCTAGATAGTTAAGATATCTTCTGCTCCATAACTATTCATTGCCTCGACTTGTAAGGAAAATCCTATGCCTTGCAATCCAGTTTGATAGCGGTGAATGACCACAAGCCCTGCACCTTCTTGAGCCTCAAACAGTCTATAACTAAATTTTCTCACTATCCTCATCTGAAATTTTTGTTGGCTCGCCTTGATCATCAGCTGGCTGACTCCGACAGACTCCTCCAATTTAGATCAATTCTAAATATAAAAGATTAAATTAGAATATAAATTAGGAAAAAATAGTAATTAGTGTTTCTAGTTAATGTTGAGTCTTATGTAGGTAGTCTCAGCTCGTGACTTGATCCACGTATCTGGATCTGTGTCATTTTTGTTCTTGCTTACGCGAGTGGCCTTGAATAACTCATCTTGAGTCAGCTTCTTCTCATATTTTTGTGCAAACAAAATAAATTGAGTTAATTAAAAAATTATTTTAAGATGTATGAAAAATACCAGTCTTCTCTTAACCATCCCTAAGATGATAGTACCCCAGTGTGCAAGGAGCCACCCTTCTCAGATGCTCTGGCTTTCCTTTCCTGTTCGTTCCACTTCTTAAACTCCTCATGATTGTTCTAGTGTCTACATATGTCTTTCAATGTATTTGGTTCATACAACATGAGCTTTGCACCTGTTCTATGAACAACTGAATACATGTTGGATAGTCTATGATTTGCTTTCTTCTCAAAGTTTGTAGCAATCTGCCTTCATGTAGAAGTCATGTACACTTTTTCTACACACGAAGGATTGTGAGAAGTGTAAGATGGTATGGGTCGAAAAAGGGCCGTGGAGCCGAGAAGGGCTGCGATGCCTCCCAGACTGGACCGCAGTGCCGGAGCGCCACGACTCCCCCATTGCAGCCCCGCAGTGCTAATTCCCTATTTGGCCTCTAGAGCCGCGACTCTAATGTTGTAGCGCCGCGGCATTTCCCAAGCAGTGAGTGCTCGACGGAAGTCCAAAAGTTTGGCTGATTATGGAGTGGTTTTGGAGCATTAACATGTCACTTTTTCCTCCCTAACTCGGCCATTATTTGGCTGCATTAGTTTGTGGTTTAAAAAAGGGCCATTACATGATATTTAAATGGCCATTACATGGACACTTGAAGGGGCCATCTTGCACACCTATAAATTGAGGCCCTTGGCTCATTCTATAGAAGAACAAGAACATAAATAAAACAAAAGACATACAACACCACAAAGAGATCAGTTTTTCTGATAAACAATCCTTCTCTTAGCAATCTTCATTATGGGATCATTTGTGTAGGCTTTGCACATTTGATAGTTTGTTTGCTTCATCTTGGGAGAATATTGTCCACACTTCCGTAAAGCCTATATACGGGGGCAGTCTTGTCTTAAAGACAGAGAGTCATCTCTCGACTCAGCCGTTGATGTTGTGATTTTCTAATTGGTTGCTAAGTGTTTCAGGTGTGAACTAGAATCTAAAAGGACTCTAACCATTCAGATTTTCAGCGGATCTACAAGCCACAAGTGTAGCAGTTCATGTTCTTGTATTTCCGAATACAAGATCCATATTTGAAGTTCCAATTCAAGATCAAGATATTGACAACTTGTTGTTGTAATATTTGTTGTTTATCTTTTAGATCACTATAATAGTTATTTACTATTCTCGTACGTGCTTTAAATATCCAACAATATGTTTCTTCATCGTATTTCTATGGTATTTGACTCCAAACTAGTCGGGTTTTCAGAATTTATTTTATGAAATAACCAATCAAAAATATTGAAAAAACGACCAAACTAGGTCAATTTTTGGTCGATTTTCTGAAAAAAGAACTGGCTATTTTTACAGCTTCATCACCTACTTTATAAAAATAATCACATATAACAGTTAATTCCAGCACTACATGCTATCAATCATTCACACAGATAATATTAAACAACTATATACCAATCTCCAACCTAAACTACATCAAATTCCAACCAAAGCTCCATCAATGCTCAATCAAAACCCTACCAACATCCAACCAAAGCACAAATAAGATATTATAAATGTACAAGTCATACAAAACTTAAACAAGTATCTAATACTTTGTATAACTAATATTCATACTACATAGTTCAAGTAGTACAAGTCAAGGGGTGTTTTCCACCACAATTTCTGAACTACTAAAAGAATTCTGATCTAACAGATGTACATGACGACCACGTAGAAGCTGATATTGGAGGATAGCATCATCAGCACATTGGGGAATCAGAAATGCCCCACTAACAAGTAAAGATCATATTTGAGCCTTAAGACCTTCTACATGTTGATCCCTACACCTCTTTGAGGCCTCTGATGCTTAAAGTTGGCTAGATAGTTAAGATATCTTCTGCTCCATAACTATTCATTGCCTCGACTTGTAAGGAAAATCCTATGCCTTGCAATCCAGTTTGATAGCGGTGAATGACCACAAGCCCTGCACCTTCTTGAGCCTCAAACAGTCTATAACTAAATTTTCTCACTATCCTCATCTGAAATTTTTGTTGGCTCGCCTTGATCATCAGCTGGCTGACTCCGACAGACTCCTCCAATTTAGATCAATTCTAAATATAAAAGATAAAATTTGAATATAAATTAGGAAAAAAAATGATTAGTGTTTATAGTTAATGTTTAGTCTTATGTAGGTAGTCTCAGCTTGTGACTCGATCCACGTATCTGGATCTGTGTCATTTTTGTTCTTGCTTACGCGAGTGGCCTTGAATAACTCATCTTGAGTCAGCTTCTTCTCATATTTTTGTGCAAACAAAATAAATTGAGTTAATTAAAAAATTATTTTAAGATGTATGAAAAATACCAGTCTTCTCTTAACCATCCCTAAGATGATAGTACCCCAGTGTGCAAGGAGCCACCCTTCTCAGATGCTCTGGCTTTCCTTTCCTGTTCGTTCCACTTCTTAAACTCCTCATGATTGTTCTAGTGTCTACATATGTCTTTCAATGTATTTGGTTCATACAACATGAGCTTTGCACCTGTTCTATGAACAACTGAATACATGTTGGATAGTCTATGATTTGCTTTCTTCTCAAAGTTTGTAGCAATCTGCCTTCATGTAGAAGTCATGTACACTTTTTCTACACACGAAGGATTGTGAGAAGTGTAAGATGGTACGGGTCGAAAAAGGGCCGCGGAGCCGAGAAGGGCTGCGATGCCTCCCAGACTGGACCGCAGTGCCGGAGCGCCACGACTCCCCCATTGCAGCCCCGCAGTGCTAATTCCCTATTTGGCCTCTAGAGCCGCGACTCTAATGTTGTAGCGCCGCGGCGTTTCCCAAGCAGTGAGTGCTCGACAGAAGTCCAAAAGTTTGGCTGATTATGGAGTGGTTTTGGAGCATTAACATGGCACTTTTTCCTCCATAACTCAGCCATTATTTGGCTACATTAGTTGGTGGTTTAAAAAAGGGCCATTACATGATATTTAAATGGCCATTACATGGGCACTTGAAGGGGCCATCTTGCACACCTATAAATTGAGGCCCTTGGCTCATTCTATAGAAGAACAAGAACATAAATAACACAAAAGACATACAACACCACAAAGAGATCAGTTTTTATGATAAACAATCCTTCTCTTAGCAATCTTCATTATGGGATCATTTGTGTAGGCTTTGCAAATTTGATAGTTTGTTTGCTTCATCTTGGGAGACTATTGTCCACACTTCCGTAAAGCCTATATACGGGGGCAATCTTGTCTTAAAGATAGAGAGTCATCTCTCGACTCAGCCGTTGGTGTTGTGATTATCTAATTGATTGCTAAGTGTTTCAGGTGTGAACTAGAATCTAAAAGGACTCTAACCGTTCGGATTCTCAGCGGATCTACAAGCCACAAGTGTAGCAGTTCATGTTCTTGTATTTCCGAATACAAGATCCATATTTGAAGTTCCAATTCAAGATCAAGATATTGACAACTTGTTGTTGTAATATTTGTTGTTTATCTTTTAGATCACTATAATAGTTATTTACTATTCTCGTACGTGCTTTAAATATCCAACAATATGTTTCTTCATTGTATTTTCTATGGTATTTGACTCCAAACTAGTCGGGTTTTCAGAATTTATTTTATGAAATAACCAATCGAAAATATTGAAAAAACGACCGAACTAGGTCAATTTTTGGTCGATTTTCTGAAAAAAGAACTGGCTATTTTTACCGCTTCATCACCTACTTTATAAAAATAATCACATATAACAGTTAATTCCAGCACTACATTCTATCAATCATTCACACAGATATTATTAAACAACTATATACCAATCTCCAACCTAAACTACATCAAATTCCAACCAAAGCTCCATCAATGCTCAATCAAAACCCTACCAACATCCAACCAAAACACAAATAAGATATTATAAATGTACAAGTCATAAAAAACTTAAACAAGTATCTAATACTTGTTATAACTAATATTCATACTACATAGTTCAAGAAGTACAAGTCAAGGGGTGTTTTCCACCACAATTTCTGAACTACTAAAAGAATTCTGATCTAACAGATGTACATGACGATCGCGTAGAAGCTGCTATTGGAGGATAGCATCATCAGCACATTGGGGAATCAGAAATGCCCCACTAACAAGTAAAGATCATAATTGAGCCTTAAGACCTTCTACATGTTGATCCCTACACCTCTTTGAGGCCTCTGATGCTTAAAGTTGGCTAGATAGTTAAGATATCTTCTGCTCCATAACTATTCATTTCCTCGACTTGTAAGGAAAATCCTATGCCTTGCAATCCAGTTTGATAGCGGTGAATGACCACAAGCCCTGCCCTTTCTTGAGCCTCAAACAGTCTCCAACTAAATTTTCTCACTATCCTCGTCTGAAATTTGTGTTGGCTCGCCTTGATCATCAGCTGGCTGACTCCGACAGACTCCTCCAATTTAGATCAATTCTAAATATAAAAGATAAAATTAGAATATAAATTAGGAAAAAATAGTAATTAGTGTTTCTAGTTAATGTTGAGTCTTATGTAGGTAGTCTCAGCTTGTGACTCGATCCACGTATCTGGATCTGTGTCGTTTTTGTTCTTTCTTACGCGAGTGGCCTTGGATAACTCATATTGAGTCAGCTTCTTCTCATATTTTGTGCAAACAAAATAAATTGAGTTAATTAAAAAATTATTTTAAGATGTATGAAAAATACCAGTCTCCTCTTAACCATCCCTAAGATGATAGTACCCCAGTGTGCAAGGAGCCACCCTTCTCAGATACTCTGGCTTTCCTTTCCAGTTCGTTCCACTTCTTAAACTCCTCGTGATTGTTCTAGTGTCTGCATATGTCTTTCAATGTATTTGGTTCATACAACATGAGCTTTGCACCTCTTCTATGAACAACTGAATACATGTTGGATAGTCTATGATTTGCTTTCTTCTCAAAGTTAGTAGCAATCTGCCTTCATGTAGAAGTCATGTACACTTTTTCTACAAAGGAAATTAAATGTTTTAACATTATGAATGAATCACTAGAACAATTGTTCTTGAATTAAAATAATATATTCAAATATACCTTAAAATTATTAAGAATTTTATGCTTGAGTGGTTGTGGAATGTCACTCCAAGTTGGGTATGCGCTATCATAAAAGATCGTGAATGAAATCTATAATGATCTCCGTAGTCTCCAGGCCTGAATTAATCCAGCAATACAATAATTTAAATATTTGAGAGGTTAAATTTGAAAATTAACAAATTAAAATAATCATAAGATGTAGAAATAGATAAATCATACCTAAACTCTTTAAGTTCGATGATGAGCCTCCAATAATTGTCAAAATATTCAGGTTGTGGAGCATCGTGACCCTGAGTATGAGAGTGATGCGTAGTAGGGGTGTCAAGCTCAAAACTACTTTCTCGAAGGCGAAGATCTGAAAGACAAAATGATGGAGTGACTCAAGAAGATGGTTGTAATCCAGCTGGACTGGATGAAAGTGGAGTACTAGATGACGGACGTGGCACATATGGAGTCATCAAACTAAAGCATGGGTTAGTATAACCTGGTATAGAAATTAAAGGGGCGGGTAGAGGAATCTGGCTATGGCCCTTTCATGCCTACATTAGGTTATACTACCCACAAGATATAGCTCGATGACTCCCTATGCATCGCACATGTCATCTAGTACTCTACTTTCATGTAGTCCAGCTATCACAACAATCTTCATCAGTCACTCCATCATTTCGTCTTTCAAGTCTTTGTCTTCAAGATAGTAGTTCTGAGTCCGACATTCCTACTATGCATCATCACCTGCACAGGATCATGATGCTCCACAACCTGAGCAAATTGACAGTTATCGGTTGCTCATCATAGAACATAAGGGGTTTAGGTACGATTTATCTATTTTTACATATGATTGTTTTTCTCTGTTAATTCTTGAATTTAACCTCTCAAACATTTTCATTGTTATATTTTAGGTTCAATCCAAGCCCGGAGACTACGAAGATCATTACAAATCTCATTGATGTTCTTTTATGATGTCGCGTACCCAATTTGGAGTTATATTCCATAGCCGCTCAAGCATAAAATTCTCAATGAATTTAAGGTATTTATGAATTTATAGTTTTAGTTCAAGCACTATACTTTTGAAAATTCATTCATATTGTTAGACATTTAATTTCCTTTCAGAAAGAGAGTACATTACTTCTCAACCATGAAAGGAAGATTGCTACTAAGTTTGAGAAGAAAGCAAGTCATAGACTATCCATCTTGTATTCAGGTGCTCGAAGAGGTCGAAGCACATGTGGTGTCAACCAAATATATGAGAAGACCTACGTAGACACTGGAACAGGCATGAAGAATTTATGATAATAACGATTTTTCTTCTTCTATTAGTACACAAAAGGAAAATAATTCATATGAAATTGTTGAATTTACAGGGACTTCTTTTAATCTCATAGCTGAAGCATCAAATAGTCTGTCAAAATCTTTCGTATCATGGATTGTATTAAAACAACAAAAGAAAATTTTGGAAAGGATTTTACCTATCCGTTCCACCAATTTTTGTTTAAGAAAAGCCTTCAATAACTTCACTTGTCGTACAAAAATGATTAATATGACATACCTATCTATAATTTATTTCAAAGATAAAAGAAATAAGCATCTACGTAGAAAATATCCATACAGATTGTTACATTTCTAATGTTAATGAAAGAAATCGATCATCGATTAAGTTATCAGCAAACTTATTATGAAATACTTATAGTGTGTAACTTTTAAAAATAGATTTGGAAGAGAACCATAACCTAAAACTTCTTGGACTTTTTAGCACTTTTATACAATGCAATATATAACTTGCTTCCATGTGCATTTATTAGTTTCACATACATTGTCCTAAATTGAAAAATATCTTCAGCCTACTACTTTCGCTATTGCTTATGATTTAGATGTTTTAAGAATATATAACTTACAAAATGTGAGTACTTAAATTGATAAAAAATTGAACCACCCACTGAACATTTTATTTTCAATTTGCGAATCGGGAAAGCTGGATTATATCTCATTTATTCAATGCTGAATTAACCACTTATGCTAGGTAAGAAAAATATTTTTAGATTTAAGAAAAGAATTAAGTTTGAAGGACTTAACATCGGTCGACTTAACTTTTATTAAATAAGATACAAATACTAAAAACTGGATTGTTCTTTTCAAGTGTGAATTTTTAAAGGAACTGGAGTATTTTCAAAGCAGCAAGACGTAAATGAACAGTACAAAATGAAATGAGGGGTAAGGGACTAGGGTTTTCTACAAGTTATCACAGACTTTTTAAAGTCTTATTTTCTCCCCAAACTTTTAATAAAAGTATAAATATTGTGATTTTGGTGAAACCATTTTATGAATAAATAATTTGGAATTAATATAAAAAATAAAACTTTTCTTTTTTGGTCCAAGATGAAATGAGAGTAAAATTTCTGACTTTTTCTCACTTGCAATTATGACTATCCAAGAGGACAGGATGAAAGGGGATGGACTTAAGAGGATATCAGGAACCGAGCCTTAGGAGGGACTGGAAATGGTGTAATGATATCTAAGACATTTTGAAATTTTAGACTCGTTTATCCTAAAATACCTTACCCGTAGCTGTAAAATAGTATTCTTGACTTGTGGGGATGGGTGACATGGTTCCCAAAGAAATCCGATGAGTATCGGAGAAGAATTGATAAATTTTGAAACTTTCATTAGTTAAGAAAATGGAAATGTTTGACCAAAGTCAACATCAGAGGTTAGTTGAACTTGAATTGAAGTTTCATCAATTTCATGAAGTTCAGAACGTGATTTATGACTTAGTAGAGTAGTTAATTCGGATTCGAGGGGCTTGATTGTGTTTTAAACCTTTGGTTGAGAACTAGCTAAGTTTATGGATTTGGATTGAACATCATCAACATTGGGTCAAGACGATCCAGTTTCGATGTTTTGAGTGTACGAGCAGGTCCGTAGCGTGTTTTATAATCAAAACGCATATTTGATTTGTGGCCGTAAGGTTCCAGAAAATTTTCGAGTGTTAAATTAAAGTTTGAGAAAACGTTGTTGGTTTTCTGATACCAGCTATTTCTCTTCGTAATCATGAAGGAAGCATCGTGTTAGCGATGAAGAGTTAGAAGCTAAGGCACCGCGATTGCGACTTGATTGGCGCGTTCGCGAAGGTGGTGGAGCCAACACATAACTCACATTTGTGAAGAGAGTCTTGCCTTTGCGATAGGTCAGTGGTCAATGCGTTCACGATGATGGTCCCGCAATCGCGTAGAAGGAAATGCTTGGGCAGACTTTAAATTCCCAAATTTGGAAGGACATTTCAAATGTTGATTTTTGGAGTTTTAGATCTCGGATTTAGACAATTTCGGAGGCTATCAACTCATTTTTGTAGAGAGGTAAGATTCTAATATTGATTTTAGTATTTCCCCATGATTCCCATCATATTATAATGTCTTATTCCAAGTTTGGATTGATGAAATTGGAAATTTGAGCCCCAAGCTTAAAAGAATAAAAATCATGGATTTGGATGTCGATTCCTTTTAGGTGATTTTTGGGATTTAGGTTCCTTGAGTTATGGATAAATAAATTTTAAAATAAAGTTCCTTTTATGCATTGGGGGCTCGAGTTTAATTTTTGGGGTGAATTTTGGGCCTGGGCTATACGTATAACAATATGAGTGTCTAACCGATTCATTATCTTATGTTCATCACATATTTGATAGATTGAGAACGTTCTGAGGCTTTGAGGTAAGGAAATGCGTTATCTTGAGGTTCATGACACGTTTGTGCAGCATTTGAGGTATGTTAAGACTTTCTAGACTTCGTTTGAAGGACGTTTTTGTTTAGTTAAGATTAAAAATGATAACGATAAGGGGTAAGTGCGTAAGAAGGGAGTCTTGTACCCTTCATGTAACGGGCATTGGTATGAGTACTAGTGTTATGTATGGGAAATTGTGTAATTGTGTAGTTACAGATTGAAATGTGAGAATACTGAAGCATGTGGGCATTAGCCGGTAGTTAGTTGACCTGATTTGTCTGTTATGTGCATCTATAACTCAATTAAACCATTTACTTGTCATAATCGAGCTAGAGGTGTATTCATGCACGATTTCGTGGTTATATTGAAATGTATTTAATATTCATGTCACGACCAAAAAATCATAAATTGTGATGACACCTATTCCCAACAGATAGGTAAGCCAACCGAACCATAATCTAATTCAATAACATAAATAAGTGGAAAGTAAGAGAAAAGATGAATATCTATAATACTAAGTCTTTATAAAGAATTATGGAAACAACCAAAACACACCGGTGTCAAAAGTACAAGAGTAAAGTACAAGTTTAAAATACACTAATACACTGTCTGAATAAAATGAAGACATAAATCATAAAGGATGAAGAGAGAAGGGTATTGCGGGAAAGACAGACATCTTACCACATGTCACACCCCAACCTCGGGGGATGTGGCCGATACCCAGTGCCTAAAGGCCCGAGCATACCAGTACTGATACTTGTGGTATATTCTAACAACACATGGACTGACAAAGCCTTTGATGAATGATGACATATCAAGACATAATCACCTACACGAAACAAATCCCCAATTTATACACATGTACATGCAACAAGGCTCACAAGGCCGATATGAACACAACAAATCTACTGAAGAGGCCGACAAGGCCACACACAAAACCATAATACATCACATGGCTATCTACAAGCCTCTAAAGAGTATAACGACAACATCTGGTTGGGACAGGGCCCCGCCATACCTAACTATGTACAAACATCATACCATCAACTCACTAGACAACTCCGAAAGAAAGGATCATGACCACCTTAGGCTGAGTCGAGTCACCTACTGTGAGGAATTATTTGCATCTCTGTCTGTACCTGCGGACATGAAATGCAGTGTCCCCAAAAGGGATACGAATGATGTACTGAATATGTAAGGAAGATAACAAATGTAGACAGAACATATAACATAAGATATAAGGGTACATAAGTCAACCTGAAACTCATAACAAGCCTCTGAGGACCTACCTGTCATAAGTATAGGTATGTATACATGTTTGTAAAAATCAAGCCACTCATCGAGACTATATATGTAATATCCAACATCTCTGTGGGGAAAATCATATCATAATATATATATCTTATCCGACCTCAATGAGGACTCGTTCGTACCCAGTCAAGATGTGGGACTCAGTAATATCAAAACCAACTACAGTGGTGTGTACAAATAGGTGTCGTACCAGGCCAAATATAGCGTAACTTGGTAAGAAAATAGATACATATATAAGTGTAATGCAAATAATGACTCTGGAGGGCCTTATGAATCCAATCGGAGTGACTCAATGTCATTATCCTCTTATAATAGTTATGGAATGGTTTATGTGTCAATTGTCCAGGAGTTTGCAAGGTTCATAAAAGGATATAAAATTTAAAAACAATCATGGAGAGAGGTGTTTCTGAAAAAGAACAACAATAAGAGCCATAAAACATATATCAATACTAAACAATGAATTTCATAAGCTTTAATCTCAAGAGTAGACTTCTCTTTTGAAGTGACATCATTATGGTTTTGTTTACTCATGGATCATGCCAAAAGAATGTAGGAGTGAGCCTTACATACCTCATCGATGAAGCTGCCCATGTTCTAAGAATCCTCGCACATGGTGTGAACGATTGTCTACATTAATCGAGGTAGTTGTATCAATATCGAGCTCAAACCTTATAAGAGATTTCATTTAGGAAATTTGTCGAACAACTTGTATGCGTGAAGTTCTAGAGCTACACTACCATGTATTCTCTTTCAATTTAATACCATCATCATCCCTAATTCACTTCCTCAACTTCACAACCTTACCAATATGATTCAATACCAAACAACAAGTTTAACATAACTTCATACCATAAGAGGTGTTCTTCAAGATCATACCTACTATACTTTCATAATTCATAGGTTATCTCCACCAACCAATCAAGCCAAGTTTAGAGAACTAAAGGACCCATAAAAATGATATGAAACGTTACCTTAATCTTCCAAGAATCCCTCTACAACAATCTTCAACTCAATCTCAATGTAGTCTATGACTTGCCGAGCTAACGAAGATTCCGAGGTGTTTATTGATCCTTAAAGGGATAAATCACTTTTTATACTAGTAAGATTGTTATTTAATGGTAGGATGGGGCTTTAAGAGTGTTTGGGAAGGGTTTGGGCCTTGTGGGATAAAAAACGATGTTGGGAGCGAAATTGGCCGACTTTCAGCCTTAAATAGCCAACCCAACCGTCTCTCATAGTGGCCCCATATATGGGGCATATGGACATATGCTGCAGCATATTCCACCGCATATGGTGGCAGTGAGGTTGCTAAAAGATTTCTCTGATCCGCGATCATATCCGCGAGGTGGAAGGGCATCCGCGACACAAAACTCATAGCGTATCATCAAAACATTGTCAATCATCATCGAGTTATATTTCCTTGGATATCAATGAATTATAACCATCCATAAACCTTTTAACATCCATTTATGTCATAAGTGAACCTCGGAACGAGGCTTAAGTCATCAAAACTTAAATTTTTTGATCGGTTTCTTAAATGGACGTAAAACGATGAGTATAACTCGGAATCTTTCGGATATGCTTCCAACGTTGATACAAGGCCTTCCTCATCCATTTTAATGATCATTATTCTATTTTCATCTTACATCATATTAATACGACACACTCAACATAAGGATTGTAAGCATGAAGAGCTTACCGGCTCTTTTAAACTCTCATAACTTCTTCGGGTTAAACTCGACCATTCCTTATCTCTTCCAATGGAACCTTCTTTCGTATCTTAGGTTTCTTAACTTTGTGTATATTCAATGTAAGAATTTATGGGGTGTAACATCCTTCCACCTTAAGACCATTCGTCCTCGAATGGTGAGGCATCATTACTCGGGGATAGCGACTCTCATATCATTCGACAACTTTGGCAGAATTTCTTTTGTACATAGGGCGATCTTAGCGTATCGCGCAATCAGATTCCATAATCGTTACCTTATAGGGTTACACAAAAATGATATAATTGGTACATCATCAACCCCACCCGGTCATACATCTCTTTTACGATATCATTTAGTAGTTGCAATTTATTCAAATCGTTGAAACCTGACATCTGAACTATGTATGTCATTGTCTTCATTCCCTTGTTACAAGTTTTGCCGCACGATAGGATTTGTGTGATAGGAGTTCATAAGTGTGGGGCATATGTAACCTTTTCGACATCATTACATGGGGATAGCAACTCTCATATCCTTCGATATCTTTGGCAGAGTTTCTTTTGTACATAGGGCCATCTCAGCCTGTCGCGCAATCAAATACCATAACCATCACCTCATAGGGTTACACAAACATTATATTATTGGTACATCATCGACCCCACTTGGTCTTACATATCTTTTATGATATCATTTAATAATTGTAATTTACCCAAATCGTTGAATCCTGACATTTAAACTATGTCTTTTATTACCTTTATTTCGTTGTTACAAGTTTTGTCGAACGATAGGATTTGTGTGATAGTAGTTAATGGGTGAGGAGCATAGGTAAAATCATAATGATAAGACATTGCGTGATGATCGTCATAGGTCAAGAATTTTTTAAAACAATATGGTTATCTGCATTCATTTCTTCTTCTAGTATTTTTTCCCATATTTATCCCGCGTTCTTCTACATTCCTTTATTACCTTAGTCATATTATCACACTTAATGATATAATCATTTCATTCAACAACCTCTTCTTTACCTTCACATTCCTACCATGGTGAAATTTGAAGGGGATACCCAATAATTGCTCTTAGTGTCTAATGTAAGAACTAGATAGGTAGGTCGGTCTATCGTTACATTACTTGGTCAAATTTGGGTACTATAATAGTTAACGTCTCAAATTATGTCTTTCCTTCTTTCCAATTTTTTTCCTCTCTTATCGTCAAGTCTTCCATCTTCCTTAATGTATTTCATTTACTACCACTACCACAAATCGCTTCCTTCTTCAGTATTCAGTAGAAGTCTTGTCCATATTTCTTACACACACTTATGTTTTAACATGCTAGTTCCATGGACAGTGGTCACCATTATTTAAAGTCCAATACGTAGACCGGATCTGAATGCCCCAGGTCCTCTTTGGTGTCTATGCAATGATTCGATGTCACCTCCGTTAATAGATATTTTCCTTAGTATGAATTGTTAGCCAACCTTTGACCTTGTAGACGGTCCTGAATACTATGATGCGAGCTGTCGAGTTGCTTTATATGTCAGTATTTCAAATCAGAAGGGTTTTACGATGATAACGGGATAAACTTTGGCAACTCTCATGCCCCTCAACAATCCTTATTTAACTTTTCCTGCTTTGAGTGTGCGTCCTCTTATCTATCGACCATCAATCTATGATTTTACTAAGGTTTTTTGTTATTACCTTTACTTCACGCCACACTATACCTCCGTATATTCTAGATGGGTGGATTTCTACAACATTCCTCATCTCGATGTTCCTTCTATTCTCAATACATGATAATTCTCCTGTATTTTGCTTCAGGGAATCTTCATCACTTGGCTTCTATTTCTGCTGGCTACTTGTTACCCTATTCTTCCCTTTTAAATCATCATATTTATCTTCCTACTAGCAATGCTCGACTATATCGTCAACTGCATCCTTGTCTATTATATCGAAATCTCTTATTTCTCATAAACTCTCCAATTCGGATATTCTATAAATGACTAATCCAAAATAGGTTCATCTCCTTGGTCATGCCCCATTATTATTCAAGTATCCATGTGTATTATTGCCTTACTATTCACCTTACTTTCCCTTTTCTTTACATATTAAAGACTGGACACTTTTTCCTCCACGATGTATTTTTTCCTTTAGTTACCCTTATTCCTTAGGCATCCGCCATTTTTTCTTGCTCTGGAGTCGTTCCCCTTAGAGAGAAACATTAACCTCATATTAAGAGCACAATACTGAACTCTGGTGATTTCAAGATTCGTTAATCTCCGCATTCGACTATTCTTTTATCGAGTATGTCATAAACACTAGTTGGAGAAAACCTTTTACGTAATCGTACTGTTCTTTGGTGTTGTTCATGCTAAGGATCATCCTACCCTCTTTCCATCGAGGGATTTATGTTTGCGAGGCGCCGATCTATCGGATTCACCACCATTACCTTACTTGAGTTAATGCTTTCATCTTTATAGATTGGCTCGTGTTCCTGTTACAACCCACGTCTTTAGACCTCACATTAATCATATCATCCATCTCATGGAGTTTCCAGTCAATTTGCTAAATCCAAGATTTACCATTATTTGCTTGCTTTTCTCCTTATTCCATGATTCCTACTCCTTAACTCTTTTCCTTAATATCTACTTTGGGCTCTTTGAGGTTCGCCAATCATCTTACCCTTCCGTTATATGCCCACATTAGGCCTTTATTCACCATTATTTTCCCTTACTTGTCTCCCATCGTCTTGCTAATATTAAGAACAAAACTAGTGGTTGACATATCCAAGGTTCAAATCATAGCCCAGGTTCAATTTACTACTCCCACAGGCTTCCCCCCTTACTTGGTATTAGATCTTCTCTTAAACTGCCACTTGATCCTTTATTCTTTACATTTCCGACTTGAATAAAAGATCTCTTGATTTGATGTATCCCTTTATACTTATCGTCCCCCTACATTGGGGTTCTATTCTAGGTTGGGATGATCAGCATATCATCTATTTTCCAAGGTTGTTATCTCAAAGTGCTCTTACTATCATGGGTTCCCTCATAGTTTCATATTTGGTACCCATACCATTTAAAAATCCTTTCGCTCGTCTGTCCCTACGAGGAATACCCAGTGGCCTTAGTAGCGTGTCATAACATTCTGCTTACACTTTCCAAACATCCGTCTAGCCCTCATGTCACACCCTTGCTATATTGTGATCTTTATTGTAAATAGTATTTAACCAGGTGTTCTTACTCGGTCAGCTCATAAAAATCAAACCACAGAACTTGAAGCCTTCATCATCTATCATTTGAAATCTATAATATTTTACTACCACCCATGCACAAATTTGTTCACACTAGATGAGGTATACTATTTTTCTTCAATCAATGGAACTTATCTTGTTTCCATCCCCCACACATTGTCCTATCCTTATGGGGGGATTGGGGCCACTAGTTTGGGTATAAGATTATACGCCCCTTTTTCTTTAACCACCTTCTGAAAAGAAGCTCCATGTACTTGATTTCAGAAATTTATTCCCGTCTCATTCCTCTGTCCCGGGGTTACTATTTAAATCAGGCATTCATTTCAAACTCTCATAATTAAAAAGACGTAATCCACTAAGGGGTGAAAAACATTCTTGAAGTGCTTCAAACTATCCGATACCCCTTTTTGATTTGCATTCCCTTTCGATCTTATTTGGGCTTACCCTTGTAAATCACGTATTCATAGCATATTCTTCAAATTCAAAAGATGTTAGTCAGTAAGAAATGAGAAACATTCTCAGGACACTCCAAACTTCCCAACAATCCTTTTTGCTTTACATTTTCTTTTGTCCTTAATTCTATTTGCCGTTCATCCCCTAGAGCTGGGATTTTCATACAATCATCAGATAATACGTTACCATGAATTATGAGTTTATCTAGTATATTCGTTTAAAAATATGCCACACACTTCAGCACTAGGTCATGTTGGGTCTCCACATCCATTCTACTTACAATACGCATATGTAACTTTAACCATCCATTGGACTAGAAGTTTTCTTCTTCAGTTTGTATCTCTACTTCCACAATTCTTTCTTATCAAAACTATTTGTCACTCTTCTAGAGTATATAACAAGTACATGTCACGTATGTAGAGGGTATCTAGATGAATACAGAAATCAGTATCGTACCTACGCTCGTCCTCTCTCCCCGAATAGCATCAGAACTCGAGGCTACGTCTTTGCTCTCCTCATTTCTCCTATAGGACAGCTCGGGACACTCTCGTATCCTATGTCCTTGATTACCATACCAATAACAAACTCCTATTTCCTTACAACAAGGTCCGACATGCATTCATCCACACATCTCACAACATGGCCTAGATGGCCCCGCTCATTCTGAACCACTCCTATTTTGATCCTGCAGTATAGTAGGTTGTGACCTCTGCCTCGGCCTTACCCGAGAACTCTGATCGTACCTGTTCTGTCGAAAACATCTGTCCTGATGGTCATACATCCGAAATCCTTCTTCATTCAATTTCCTCTGATAATCACCAACCACTTTAACCCTCTTAGTCCTTTCCTTAGCTCCTGATGAATTAGCTATGTGGAACGGGCTCCCTAGGCTATGAACTTCCTGACCCTTCCAAGGGTCTATCACTGTCAGTCATACCAAGGCGGTTTCATTCCTGAGAGGCAACCAAAAGGGTTAATACCTGAACTGCCCTCCTAACATCTTCTTGGATGGTGCTGAGGGTATATCAGAATGTGTATCTAATGGTATGGGTGTCTCCCTCGGTGCCCCTAATCGTATATTAGTCAAAGACTAGTTGGGAGGTAATATGCTTATATATTCTGATGGGTCAGTCTCGATAGAAGGTGTATCTCTTGAAGAGGACATTTCTGAAATCGTAAATACAACAAGATTATGAAAGAGGTACGTATATCTCGGCTCTAGTGCACGATCTAGATCAAGAAAGAAGGAAACCAACATAAATGTCTTGTAGCCTCCTGTTTATAAGTGTGGCGCGCAACACGCCCATAAGCAAGACTCTACTAGAAATGTCTTGTAGACATTCCTAGGACAGACCTACTCTGATATCAAATTTGTCATACCCTAACCTCAGGGTGTATCTATGGCACCCAACGCCCAAATGGCCAAGCGTACCAGTCTTGATACCTGTGGTATATTCCAACAACACATAGGCTAAGAAGACCTATGATGAATGATGACAGAACAAGACATAATTACATACACGCAGAAAAGGTTCAACCTATATAGATGTATATGCAACAAGGTCGATATGAACATAACAAGTTTACTGGAGAGGCCTACAAGGACAGATACAAAACCGTAATACATCACACGACTGTCTACAAGCCTCTAAAGAGTATAACGACAACATCTGGTCAGGACAGGGCTTCGCCATACCCAACTATGTACAACAATTATACATATAAGTTCACTAGACAGCTCCAGAAGAAAGGAGCGTGACCACCTTCAGCTTAATTGAGTCACCTACTATGAGGAATTATATGCATATCTGTCTGTACCTATGGGCATGAAACGCAGTATCCACGAAAGGGACATCTGTATGAAAGATGTACTGAATATATAAGGCAAATAACAAATATAGATAAAAGATATAACATAAGAGATAAGGGTACATAAGTTAACCTGAAGCTCATAACAAGCCTCTGAGGACCTACTGGTCACAAATATGGGTATGTATGCATGTTTGTAACAATCAAGCCAATCATCAGGGCCATATATGTAATATATAACCTCTTTGTGGGGAAAACCACATCATAATATATATATATATATATATATATCATATCCGGCCTCAATGAGGACTTGGTCATACGCGACCTAGATGTGGGACTCGGTAATATCAAAACCAACTATAGTGGTTTGCACAAATAGGTTCCATACCTGGCCGACTATAGCGCGACTTGGTAAGAAAATAGATACATATCTAAGTGTAATGCAAACAATGACTCTGGAGGGCCTTATGAATCCAGTCGGAGTGACTCAATGTCATTATCCTCTTATAATCGTTATGGAATGGTTTCTGTGTCAATTGTCCAGGAGTTCGCAAGGATCATAAAAGGATATACAATTTAAAAACAATCATGGAGAGGGTATTTATGACAAAGAACAACAATAAGAGTCTTAAAACATATATCAATATGAAACAATGAAGTTCACAAGCTTTAATCTAAAGAGTAGACTTTTCTTTTGAAGTGACATCATTATGGTTTTGTTTACTCATGGATCATGCCAAAAGAATGTAGGAGTGAGCCTTACATACCTCATCGATGAAGCTGCCCATGTTCTAAGGAGCCTCGCATGTGGTGTGAATGATTGTCTACATTAAATGAGGGATTTGTATGAATATCGAGCTCAAACCTTATAAGAGATTTCATTTAGGAAATTTGTCGAACAACTTGTATACGTGAAGTTCTAGAGCGACACTACCATGGATTCTCATTAAATTTAACACCATCATTATACCTAATTCAATTCCTCAACTTCACAACCTTACCAACATAATTCAATACGAATATCTATTGTTAATCTCATCCAACAATACCAAACAACAAGTTTAACATAACTTCATACCATAAGAGGTGTTCTTCAAGATTATACCTACTATACTTTCATAATTCATAGGTTATCTCCACCAACCAATCAAGACAAGTTGAGAGATCTAAATGACACATGAAAGGATATGAAATGTTACCTTAATCTTCCAAGAAGCCCTCTACAACAATCTTTAACTCAATCTCAAAGTAGTTCGTGACTTGCCGAGCTAGCTAACGAAGATTTTGAGGTGTTTATTGATCCTTAAAGGGAGAAATCACTTTGGATACTTGTATTATTGTTCGTTAATGGTAGGATGGGGCTTGAAGAGTGTTTGGGAAGGGTTTGGGACTTGTGGGATCGAAAATGAGGTTGGGAAAGAAATTGGCCGACTTTCAGCCTTAAATGGTCAACCCAACCATCTCTCATAGCGGCCCCATATGTGGGGCATACAGACATATGCTGCAGAATACTCCACCAGATATGGTAGCAGTGAGGTGGTTAAAAATTTTCTCTGATGCACGGCCACATCCACGAGATGGAAGGGCATTCGCGACACAAAACTCATGGCCTATCGTCAAAACTTCGTCAATCTTCGTCGAGTTATATTTACTTGGATCTCAATGAATTATAACCATTCATAAACCTTCTTAATATCTATTTATTTCATAAATGAACCTCGGAACGAGGCTCGAGTCATCGGGACTTAAATTGGTTAATCGGGTTCTCAAACGGGCGCGAAATGACTAGTATAACTCGGAACCCCTTGGATATGCTTCCAACTTTTATCCAAGGCCTTCTTCATCCATTTTAATGGTCATTATACTATTTTCATCTTACATAGGATTAATACAATGCACTCACCGCAAGGATTGTAAGCATGAAGGGCTTAACGACTCTTTTAAAATCTCATAACTTCTTCAGGTTCAACTCGATCATTCCTTAACTCGTCCAATAGAACCTTCTTCCTTATCTTAAGTTTCTTAACTTAGGGTATATTCGATGTGTAAATTTACGGGGTGTAACATCACAATCTCTAGAATAGTCTCGACTCGTACTCACACTACTCCTCAGTATCCACTCGTGCTCAGAGTCGAATCTGCACCACAAAGAGTGTAATAACTGTAGTATGAGTACGTGAAGCATGAGTACTAAGTATATCTCATATACCGACAACGAAAGATGTAGTGACGAAGTATTTAAAAAAAAGTCTCCCATGACTTTACCAACCTACCTTATCCAGAAACCGTTCCTTAAACTAAATTAATATCCAACAGGTACTAAGAAAAGGGTAATCAAGTATCAAGTATTTTAAAAAAGACACTACGATACAACAACTGAATGCGGAAAATAACAATACTGCCCAGATGAAGGAACAATTTACATAAGATAGAAACTAAGGCCATTGAATAGAGTAGTCTGCCTTAGCTTCCGTGCACCAAACTGCAACCTGATAGACTGGAGACCTGTGTCCAGAAAAGATACATCAAGTGTAGCATGAGTACACGACGTACCCCCGTAGAAATCATAGGTCGACAATGACGGAAGCTACACAATTAGAGATAAATACAATGTTGACACCATATAATCCTATCACTAGAAATTCAATAAGCCGAATAAGTAATGTTCGTTACATAGTAGATTAAGAATTAACAAGTCAGCCTAATCATATAAAGATTTACTAAGCATGTAGGTTTTACAACACCTAAGTCTGCCATTCTATAATGGCACCATACACATCAAGTTATATAAGTCGTGTAGCTAAAATCCTCAAATATGTCATGAAACAATTAATTACAAATACATTCATATTTTCCAGTAGTCCTCTAATCTCACACCTAGACTTAGTCATGGCGAAAATTTATATTAAACCTTACTACATTGGTTGGATAACACAAGTAAGTCAGACGCACGGTACATTGTTCCATCCCTTAGACTTCAACGAGATAACCCTTAGGATAAGAACACTTTGACTACAGTTATACCACTAGTCTTAAACCTAAGCGTGTCCAAATCCAATTACAAAAAAAACACTCTTTTAGTATATTAGACTCTTACTGTAATTAACAAGTGGTTCCCTAACGTCTACTTTTACCGGCAAACATCAATTACTCATTAGGCATACTTAAGCCAGACACATAACCTAACCCCACCGTTATACCACAATCCATGCTAGACCCTTAACCACTGACACGGTCAGCCACTAGCAATCACAAGCTAATGAATCCACTAACACAGATCAGTTCAACATCGACTACCAGACACGTAAGAGTAGCCACACAATCAATCCACAGAGACCAAGCCAACAGGCAACCAAATAGGTCACATAATCAATTCAATCAATGATCTCATATATGAGTAAATCACCCCTAGTTCCAGTTACCAATCCAAGTCATGTTATCACACCACAAGTAATCAATGTATGAATGAGGATGCAATACATATGTAAGGTACCTTTCTCAATTTGGTATTGTCACGACCCCTTTTCAGGAATCGTGGTGCCACCTACACATTCCCACCGGCAGGCTAACCACTTCCCATACAAATAAAACAATATGAAAGAAATGCGGAAATATTATCAAAACATCAATATACCTCTAAAACCTGGTCTTCAATACAAGAGCACTGATGCGGAATACAAGTTTGAAGAGAGGCAACAAGGCCAAAACATGAATAACATAATCAAATGCCTAACTACGTATTTCAAATCCAAATGTAAAGACATAGTAAGGGAATATGCATCCAAGGAAAGACGAAGAAACATCCTCACCCTAGAATGATGAATCCACCTGCCCGGACTCACACTCGAGTTTGCGAACTAGTAGAGGAACCTGTATCTACATCAAAAAAGTACATCAAGCATATCATGAGTACACAACGTACCCTTGTAGACATCATTGGCCGACAACGATGAAGGATATGTAACAGAGATAAATATCAAGTTGACACCAGATAAGCCTATACTAGAGAGTTCAGTAGCCCATAAAAGTCACGTTGTACACATGCCAATACACTGATTCAATAATGCACAATGTTCATATAAGGTTCCATTCACAATCAAGTACAATCAATTCGTTCACATATACATGGACCTTACTATCATAGTACCCACCGACTAGTACTCTCTTGTCCAAGGCATATTCAATCTTAGTCCCACTTCCCAAACCTTAACACATCAATAAACAAGTCAATACTTAGATCACAACAACCCATTTTGGACACTTTTCAAGAGTATTATACTTAGGCTAGCCATGACGACATTAACTCCTTTGTATTTCTTAGCTTTAGATTTAGTTAAGTCTCTATACTGTTACAATAGGACACACATAGAACATCCAATGTTTACCTTCCCCATAGAAACACTTATCAGAGGTTCCTTACGAAACTAGGTACTCAATCACATGGTCAATTAACAGACAACACACAATGCATATATTTTCCCAAGATCTAGATAATAATCCTGACATATTGACACTTCTGACCACAGTAGCAGTAGACAACAAATACCTAGACTTACAAATTATTACCACAAGACCCATGCATAATAAATCAAGCAACACATGGCAACCAATTCAATATTTATCCAATTATTCACAGATCCAATTATCTAGGTAGCCACAGAGACAAGTTAAATCATGGAAAACAATCGATCCACATTACAAAAAAATAAATAATAAAGGAAATGAGATGTGTGTGTATGATAAAAATGCATTTCAAATGACAGGTACCTTTCCATCAATAGGTATACACACTTGATAGGGGTTTTCAATATAAAAGTGACAAATGGAGGACCGCGAAGTCCATAACTCATCGGATCACACAGTCTAGCTCTTGTCTATAATAATGTGATGTTGCAGGAGTGCAACTCCGATCCCCGCGTATCATTATATCCTTTGCAGCGTGCAACCTGAGCCATCCATATCTTCATCATCCCAATGTTGCTATAATATCATAAGTCTTTGCCTTTCCGGTCTCTTAAACCCACTACATTTTCATAACACTCTCATATTAGTATCATCAGAACCATGAGAGTATGAATGCAAATGACATTACAAGACATGAATCGTAATGTATTAGATGCAACCAAGTATAGGAGATAAATATCACATGCTTTCAGAATTCAAAAACAAGTAACACACGTACGATCCGAATATCCTATCAACAACCCATTCATAATAATCCAAGTACAATCAAGATATAATATTAAGCAGTCCAACCACAATAATCCAAGTACAATCAGGATATCATATCAAAGCATGTGTGATGAATAAACAAGATAATATCAAATATGGAGATGAGCCTAAATAATGGCGACAAGCCCATAAAATAGCAGTCGGAATCAGCTTAAGAGTGATTCTCCAAATCACCCATCAACACAGTTCAACACCGGTACCCACTCAAATGTTCATAACAACCGTTTGAGTGGACGCCCAAAAACCCCAATACCCCTCAACATTTATAAATACTACGTATTTATATTGGAGTCTCAAAAAACTAAATCGTATCCTACCTTAAAGTCGAGCAAGATCCATAAACTTCTAATCCAGAAGTCTTCCCGATCGAATATCGGACTATCATAGTTCAAACAAGACATGAAGTTTTTATGTTACCACACACATTCAATCAACACATAAGTTCCAATTCTACATTATACATGATTCTAATGACACAAAACATGTCTTGTAAGGAACTCAGGGTCAAAAGTAAATCTAAAACCTCATCCCGGACCCCAAGGGTAAAATGGTAATGTTAGTGAGAAACAGATTTCAATATTATTAAAATAGTATTCTACGGGTTCATACAAATCTAACAACACCCATATTGCTATACTTTAGTCCAAAATCCAAATTTAAGTTAGATGCACGTTACCCATAATCTAAAGTCATAATCTAAAGTTCCATGAAATTCTAACCACAATTGAGCCTCCAATTTTATCACTTTGTCAAAACCCTCTTTATATCAAAACCCATAAATTGAATATTTGCAAAATCTAGATTGAAATCAAAATTTATATTAGAAATAGTTTACCCAACGTTTAAACAATCCAAAAACCTAGAAATTACACAAATCCAACCATAATTAAATGAAGAAAATTCAAATTTTACCTTAGGGTTTAAAACCCACAATTTTCCTCAATCAAACGCGGATAAAATTGATAGCCAATGAAAATAATCTTAAAAAATCTCAAAATAAAGGTTGGATACTTACCCCCTTGTTGAGACGAGAACAACATCGTGAAAATCACCTCAATAGGAACTCTAGAACTCAAGTTATGTGTAAATTATTAAATGGATGCAGTTTGATTTTTAATACACAGCCGTTTCCGCTTTGATGGACTAATTTCCTCCCCGCTGGATCCACTTCGGTGCTTGGAAGTCCGCCCCGGCGGACACCAGGAACAAGCAATTTTTCCGAAAATAAAATTGGAAAAACTCCCTCATACTGTGTCAGAATTGGACGATTCAAGTTTCTATGGATCACAAATTTCGATACAAATCTATTCTAACAATTAAAACTCAATTCCACTATCAAATGAATATAATGGTATATTGAAGCCTCGGAGGTGAGCGACTTATGCCAATGACTCAAGCAGCTATACTTGACCAAACGAAGTCCAATTCCAATTCCAAAAGTTTCTACAAGTCAAAAATGATCATACAAAGTTGCGAGAACTCTCAAAACACCAAAATGGATTAGTCTTGACCCTATGTTGATCGTGATTAACTCCAAATCATCTCAAAAGCAAGTTTCTCAATCAAGCAGCTTAATCACATCTGAACCCCTAAGGAATCAAACCATTCACTCGACTAAGTCATAAATCACGTTCCGGAGCTAATAAAATAGACAAAAATAAAAAAAATGCATTTGCCCCCGATGTTGACTTTTGGTCAAACTTCTTCATTTCTTAACTTAAGGATTTCTAAAACATCCTTTTCCTTATCTAAAAATCCTCCGAAAGTCTCAAGAATCGCTCCACCTATCCCCGTAAGTCAAATACACTCTAACGATGCTAGGGAAAGGGTCAATTGGGGTAAAAGGATAAAATGCCTAATTGACCAAACAGGTCGTTACAGGTATACACACTTTACAGGGGTTTGCCATATAAAAGTAACTCATGGGAGACCCGCAAAGTCTATATAACCCTCTGCTCCACAATAAGTCATCGGATCACAAAGCCCAGCTCTTGGCTGTAATAATATCCTGTTGCAGACGTGCAACTCCGCTCCCCGCATGTCAATATCATTTCCATGTTGCCATAATCTCAACAATGTTCTTACCTTTTTCGGTCCCTTGGACCCATAACATAATAATACCACTCCAATATCAATATCACAGAGCCATGAATGTATGAATGCAAATAACAATTTAAGGAAAGATATCATGATAAAATGAGATACAACCAAATAAGAGATGAAATATCACATGCTTTCAAGAATTTAATACACATACACAATTCAAGTACAATCCAAGATATCATATTTAAAGTATGTGTGATGAGTAAACATATCAAGCAACTATCGAGACAAGACCAATAATCAGTAGTCGAAACTAGCATGAGGCTGATTCCCCAAACTCCATAATCATAGTTCAACACCAGTACCCACTCAAACGTTCATCACAACTATTTGAGTAGGACCCCAAAACACGCCCAATACCCCTCAATATTTATAACTAATTACACATTTCTATCGAAGTCTTGAAAAACTAAACTGTAGCCTAGCTCAATGCCGAACATGACCATGAACGGTCAATCCTCAGTGCGCATCTCCAACTCTATGGGGCTTCTCGTTATGAATGTAGTCTAACATGTAAGTTCTACATATTAATATCAAACAAGCATTTTCAAGGACTTAACCCACAATCAGACATAAGACACCTACACCTCCATCCCGGGCTCACGGTGTCAAAATCCATACTTTATTACTCAAAAAATCTTTAAACGTGATTACTAGGTATAACCCAAAGTTAATTTGAGAAGAGAACTTATTTAGACCATCAATTTCTTATTACCAAAGAACCCCCAATTCATAACTCTAGTTTTTGCATAGTTAAGAAAAGGGTTTCTATAATCGAATTAAACATTAAAACATGGTCATATTATCAACACAATACTTACACAAATGGAAATCAGATTTTACCCACTTCTTTTATATCATAAACTCTTATTTTATCAATTTATGTTTCCCATTGCATGCTATACCCCAAACACCAAAAACATATAATAACAACCATATGAAAGGAAAGTTTACCTTCCAAGAGGGATTTTAGGCAAAATGATAGGGAGGCTTCTCAGGTCAGCTCCCATTTCAAGGAAAACAATTTTGGGAAAAAATGAGATAATTTATGGCTTTTAAAACAAACTAACTGTCACTGCTTCCACCGTGGCAGACTCAATTTTGCCGGCGTGGATGAGCTGAGGGGAAGAATGGAACCACTGAGGTGAAGGCATTTCACACCTTGCCTTAGTGCAGAGGCGAAAAGATGCTCCGCTAGAGCAGACTCCCCTAGTCCGCTGGCGCGGACATGATTTCACTAGGGAGGAAATAGATCTTTCAACAACACTTCGCTTCAATAAATATTCTTCCCGAACCGTAGGAGTCACTTTACTCAAAATTTCCATAAATAAAGTCATCGACGAATGCCTGGATGAATGTTTTAACATGAAATTAGGCGGACGGCTCATAATAACCGAATGAGTCATTACATCAGATACTAATTAAATAAATATTCATCCTCAAATAGGGAACAACAGAAAATGGTGAGTACATAAGATAGGGCTCGGGACCTGGTCCCAAAAGAGGTTCTTATTGATTTTGCACGACACAGATAGGAAAAAACATCACGCAATCATAATAAGGAGTCCACGTCACCAACTCTGGTTTATAGCATGGATTCTGTTATCGAAAATTAGGACTGGTCGATGGAGGCCACTCACCATACCCATAAAATTTAGAAAAGAATTATTTATTTAGAAGATTTTGACTTTAAGGATTCATTGTATTTCATCATGCTATCGATTACATTATAGCACATCGCAACGCGTTATTTATATTAGTACTACTAGGTTCGTGACACTCCAGACCCATAAGGCTCATTTAATTATTCATTGGATGAGGTATATGGGATATACAAGAAGGCTAGGCCTGACGCTTGTAAGAGCTAAACTAGGCTTGAGAGGTAGGTTTTCATTCTCCATAGGGAAGCAACTATTTATCACGGTAAAACCTATTTTAAGGATATCACACACGCGATAATTTTAACAAAATAAAGTGATTCTGCTGCGGTAGAAGATTTGGGCACTAGAGCGTTTCCACCGGCGTAAATAGCACCGCCGAGGTGGATAACTAGAAAAGGCATAGACCTCACAGGGGAAACATAATTACCTGCTCCTGCTGATGAGCTGGGGCAGAAAAAGAGTCCGTCGGGGCGAAAGACATAGAACTCAACAACCCCCCTAAAAATAGATTGATCCCCTCACTTTCCCCACTCTTCCTCAAACTTTTTCCCTTCCCAACTGTTCTTACACTCTTTTACTACTCCTATAAAATAATCCCACAAACCCTACCCCCACAAATAACTCTCTCCCTCTCAGACACAACTCCACACACCCACTGCCCCACCCCAAAATTGACGGTAGCACATACATCAAGGCATTGAAACTCTCACAACATGTAACCACTCAGTTCGCCACTCAGTATGTTCTATACTTCGTATTACACACCTTTGCTTCATAGAATACGGTAGAAACATGGTAGTGGGTGGAGAATCTTTCATGCAAACTTAAAATTTTTGGGGTAGTGGTTGTTGTGGGGATTGATCGATAGATCGGGTAAAATATGGGCGTGAAAGGGTTCTACACTTTATATAAACTAGCACACAAACCAAGCGGAGGGATATTCCACCAAAGTCGGGGTAAAAGTTTTGAATTTTTGGATGGGTTTAGTCTGAGACAACGATCTCACTTAGGTAGATAGCCTTCTATTGCAGAGGATTTGCTCTAGTGACATTAGCTCTGCTGAAGCGAAAATAGAACAACTATACTAAAATAGTAGCTTCACATTGGCTAACTCGGGTCGATTTTTGTTGGTTCCTTTAGCTCACTAGACACGTAAATACATGGTACAAATGATTCCATCACTAAACTGACATACAATTTATAATTGCAGGTGTATTTGGAGAAAATGAATCAATCAAATGGATAACGTTGCTCAAAATAATAGACTTGTTGATGAAGAGCCTACGGGTGGCTATGATGCAGTCATGTTCATGTCGAGAGATTTCTAGAACCGCTATTATGCAAATTTTAGGGACAAAAAGCTGAAGAGTGAGAGGCATCAATTTAACTAGCGTAGAAGAGCGTCTTTCTAACTTTTATAACCAGCTGGTGCAAACAAGCTGATGTGCTTTGCCCCGAACCCCTACAAGGCTAATAATATTAGGTAACAGAGTTTTATGCCAATTTGAAATGGGTGAGATTGTCAAAGCCAGATCCGGAAATAAGGATTCGGGGCAAGATGGTACCAATTTGAGCCGAGGTAATAAATAATTCCTGTGGGCTGTCGAACCATCCCCTGATGCTTATGGACACCAAAGATGATTGTGTTAATAGGGCATGGTTAGTGTCACAATTGGTGGCTGAGGAGCACATGAACAAAATCATATGGGCCAATAAGAAATCATAGATTATGAACAAATACTTCACTGTCGAGGCCAAGAGATGGCACATTATCATCGCTAGCAGGGTACATCATTCAAGTAACAAAATCTGATTACGCATACATTCGCGCGCTCATGGTAGCTTGCGTTCTGGATGATTTCCTGATAAATGTGGGCTATCATACCATCCGGGAGTGGATGGAAAATCTGCTAAGGTAGGGTTAAGTTTGATGTTTCTTTATTTGATTATTGAGTTGTGCCAGAGGGCGGGTATGCCGGATAAGCCTGATGATGACTGGATCGTGGCTGAGGGGGTATTCCACCCTCTGAAAGTGTCAAGAGAGGGTACATTGGTGATGAGTAAGAAAAGGAAGGTAGAGCTGAACGTGAGTGGTAATAGTGAAGCTGATGATGGGTCTCGATCCGCGATCCACAGTCTGTCGCGATCATAAGGGCCACATGGTGCCATGAGTTCACAGTTGCAAGAGATTAGAGACTTGGTTTCTAGACATCCTAGGCCTTCATTCGGGGCTAGTTCTTTAGGTGTCTCTACCAACTATTTCTCCTGCGAGGAGATAAAAAAGTATCTTGAGTTGCAGAAGGCCCTACAGACCTCGGTGGTACTTTGGAGATGGCATACAAGGGTTTGGCCAAGGACCATGGTGATCTCCGCACGAGCTTTTAAAAGGAGAAGAAAAAAAATAAGTCCCGAGGAAAATGTCTCGTGAAAATGTGGAGAGGTATCAAGGTCTTGTTCAAGAATTTGGAGTACAAAGACCCTCTGTCGGTTAAAGACGAAGATGAGGACTACTCTTTCCTGCACAAAACTGATGGTGTAGACAACGGCAGCAGCACGAAGGGAGGTGATGAGATAGCCAGCTAAAAGAGACAGGATTGAGCCCATGCTTGGTATTGGTTGTTAGCCCGTGTTGGGCTTTATTTCAAACAATTTTAATTTTCTTGTGCTTGTTGAATGTTCTGAATGATTTTTTTGGCTTGCTTGCTTTTATTTCTGCTTTGCTCTGGGTGGTGAATGCTTTGGACATTTCAGATATCTGTAGCTAGTTTTTCATTTCTATTTTGCATTGAAATCATCGGATGTTTAGGTATTTGGCTTTCTGAATTTCTTTGCTGATTTTCTCTATATTATGGATTGTCATATTGTATTTGATATTGCACAGGCTAAGTATGAAAAATAGGGGCAGAACTTATTGGTTTACATCCGGTGAGTTTCTTGGCCTTGAAATAACATCTATTTGAGGCGGACTAAGCCTGTGAAAGAATGGTCGCAATGGTGGACTACAGATAGGGCACTGATTCTCACTACGACGGAAAATATTCCACAGGTGCGATCTCACCATGGCTAACAACATTTTGCCTAGGCGGATTCAGGAAAACAATAGGGTGCTCGCTCCAAGGACCCACCATTTCCTGGTGCAAATTCATAGGTGCAGCTATATTCTCGCTAGGGCAAACCCATGTATCATAATAGAATTCAACTCACACAATTTTAGACTTCGCAATAGCTTTTGGTCATGATTTCCACACATGATCCACCCCAAAGGGTGTCAAGATCATATACCAATTGAAATCAACCAAATACTAATTTGAATCAACCAAGTATAGAATTATACGAGGAGATAGAAGTGAAAGACGGGAATAACCGAGGATGGGTACAGATGTCACTGTACCAATCCTTGAGACTCTACTACACACTATCCATGTATTAGTGAGATCAGTGAACCTAGAGCTCCGATACCAACTTTATCACAACCCAAATCACAGGCATTGTGGTGGCACCTACACAATCTCCTTGGTAGGCAAACTATTTTCCCAAAACAGTCTTTTAAAAGGTTATTAAACAATACGGAAGAGAATAAAATTACAATCGAAAAGAAACTCATTTAATCATAATAACAACGAATTTATACAACAGACTTTCCTTCCCCAGAACCTAGTCTGACTTATACAAAGACTCTACGATACAACAACTGAATGCAAAAAATAACAATACTGCCCAGATGAAGGAACAATTTACATAAGATAGAAACTAAGGCCATTGAATAGAGTAGTCTTCCTCATCTTCCGTGCACCAAACAATAACCTAATAGACTGGATACCTGCATCCGAAAAAGATGCAGTAAGTGTAGCATGAGTACACGACGTACCCCCGTACATATCATAGGTCGACAACGACTGAAGATACGTAATTAGATATAAATACAATGTTGACACCATATAATCCTATCACTAGCAATTCAATAAGCCGAATAAGTCAAGTTGTTTACATAGAAGATCAAGAATCAACAAGTCAACCTAATCATATAAAGATTCACTAAGCAGGTATGTTTTACAACATGTATGTCTTCCATTCTATAATGGAACCACACACATCATGCTATATAAGTCATGTAGCTAACAATCCTCAAATATGTCATGAAACACTTAATTACAAATATGGTCATATTTTCCAGTAGTCCTCTAATCGCACACCTAGACTTAGTCATGCCGAAAATCATATTAAACCTTACTACATTGGTTTGATAACAAAAGTAAGTCAGACGTACGGTTCATTGTTCTATTTCCTTAGACCTTCAACGAGATGACCCTAAGGATAAGGACACCTTGATTACAATTATACCACTAGTCTTAAACCTAAGCGCGGCCAAATCCAAGACAGCTCTGAAGGAAAGATAGATATATAATATATGCATATGATGACCTCTGTAAGGATTACCAGACACTCTTTGAACTCATCGAAGTGACGTAGGGTCGTTACACCTTCAACTCTCTTATGAGGGTTAACATACCATCTGTTACTCTGGCAATTGATTTTCTTAAGAATCATAGATCACATTATTGCATTAACTTTCAAGAAACAATAAGGGACCAAATTTTATTAACATTACAAGAATGCCTTGGAATGAGGATGTTACCTCGACGATGAATGAGTAATACATCACAACACATTTGAAGGAGAATCATAAGTACTTTCTTTAGGATTCAGAGTAGAGTGCTTACCGGATTTCATATTGTAAAAGTCATTTTTATATAGATCATGCCAACAAAACACACCTTGGTTTTTCTAAGAATACTAGCTTACAGCTCTTCGGTCGCTCCTCGAAAGGCACCCTACGTATTAAAGGCAATTCGATCAATATCAAGTTGATAAACTAAAAATGGTTTCATTATTATGCTTTATCAAACACTTAATGTACTGGAATTCTCATCTCTTTGTCAATGGTCATTCAATATCGGAATACATCCTAGCTCTTTCTAGCTTCCTTCCTTCCTACATCAACTTATTAACAAAATTCAACAACTTAATACGAAGCTCAATCCTAATCAAAAGTCCAAACATAAGTTAAGAATGACAAGAACAATCCTTACATGTCTTCTAGCTATTTCTCTTTATAGCCTGAAAATCCACTATTTAGATCAACACTTTAGACAAGCACCACAACAGTATTTACAGCAAAATCAAGTTATATTCCATAGTTTCTAGTCACAAAAAGTCATATACTTAGCCTCCAACAATCCAAAATCCAAACAACAAGATCTTTTGTCATTTAGGGTTCTAACTTGTATATTTATAAGCATAGTCAAAAGAAAGGAAATGTAATTCTCACCTTACTCAGAAAAATACCATTGAATTCAATCTCCTTAGCTTCAAGAATAATCTTCAAGTGCATGACATTCCATATAAGGGTTTCTCTTTACTTATCCTAACTTTCAGATGAAGAATTATGGTGTAATCATCTAGAAATCCCTTTGGAACCATTGAAATCAGTTGGGAGGATTAGAGAGAGGGTTTGGGGGAGGTCTAATCGAAATTGGGTAAAAAATGACCGAAAAATCAATTTAACCCGAAGTTAACTTTGCCACCGTCAAATTTGATGGTCCATACAATTTTTTACGGTTCGTCAATTGGACTGTATAATCTACCCAAAAAAATACGGTGAGGGTACATATTTTGATGAGCCGTAAAAATTTATATTTTTTTTTCGATTTGCTTACTTCTATACACTCTGATACTTCCATGAACAACCGATAAACTTTCACTATCCATCCGTAAGGTCACATATCTCCCCAGAATGCCGGTACCAATCGATAACACAGCTAAACGTAGAACTATAAAGCGTAACATCCTTCCCCCTTAGAAACATTCGTCCGCGAATGTTGAAGATATTTTAACTCTCAAATTTTCCAAAAATTTCAATAGAGTTTCCCTTATAAACTAGACTATCCAGAACCTGTCAAGCAGTCCAAATACTTATCCAATCCCACACAGGGTGATATAATAACAAAATAATACCAAACAAGCCTCACACGACCGCTTATACTTATAATAGCCAGAGAAAGTTAGCCATAACATACCTTAGCATTCGCCTACTAGCATCTAAGTTGTACATGTTACATTGTTTCAACAACACCATCTAAATAAGGTATATGGATCAACTTTGGTAAACGGAACAGGAATAAAAGGATCGTATCGCACGAATATCAATATGAAATTGATGTTTGAAACATTCAAGTATAGCGAGTCTTCGGTTCTTTGACCATTCATTCGGTCCAAGGACTGTCCCCACCTGTTGTTCAATTAAATTACACTAACATTACATTGTTGACACAACATCAATCTCCACACGGTCGTACATTTATTTTACACAATTGCCTGGTGGTTGTATATTATTTGAGCTATTGAATTTTGACATCTGGGCTATGTATTTCCTTTCAGTGTTACAATTTTCGTCTCATAATGGAATTTAGACATGGAACATAAGTAAGATGATGATGAGAGATTGTGGCACGAATATCGTCAAAGTCGAGGATGTGAGAATAATAGGGTTATCTGAGTCCATTTCTTCCTATGCTATTTTTCTTCATTTCTTTATAGTATCCTTATACGATACATAAGTTTTAAATAGTTTACTGGTCTTAAAATTTATTCCATCGGTAAATTCCTTTCCATTTTTACTTCATTTGAATCTCCAATAAGCGTCCCTGGTTGGGATTATACTTTATTTGTTGGTTACTTCCTTTCTCAACCAAGTTCGGTATTATGATCGTGAACGTTTCAGACGATATCTTCTTTCTTTATCAAGTTATGTCTTCCTCCTAATACCCAATTTATTAAAATATATCCACATTATTTCAATCATTTCCTTATTACCTATTACATCAAATCCGATATTGTTACTTCGGCCCCTTTCCTTTTCATGATCTGATGAAAGTCTTATTCCCTTGTCGGGTAAAACTCCTCATTTATTGATCTAATAATATATTGCTTAATAGTTATCGATCCTTATTCCACAATTCTTCCAGTCCCCAAACATTCATTATTGGCTGGTGTCCGGTGGTCTGAACCTTAGTTTTTATTGGTTATGTTTTAGAGCCTCTTTTAACTGGTTCATTCAACAGTTTTTCATCATAAAGAGCAATTTTACAATGTTTTAAGATAACTTCAAAATAAATTATCGATCATACTTTAGTCGTAGGCAGTCTCTATTTTCACGATGCAAATTGACGAGTCTGTTAGGCATTACTCTTCTGAACCAGAATAGTTGTCACTGGTAAAGATCTGGTCCACAACGATCCCTAGACCGATTAATAGCTCTTATGTAATGCTTCAACATCAAGGAGAATCTTTTTAAGTGCTATTTGTCGACATACTCAATTCATGGATCTTGATAATGTTCATGTTATTACCTTTATTCCATATCATAATACCTTTCAATGGGCGTTAGATGGGGTGCTTTCTCTTGATGCTCCTCAAATTTCAAATATAAGGAAAAAATCATTTACCTACAGCTTCAATGGGGGGGGGGGTATCATCCGATTTCTATTACGGTTGGCCACTTGTTACTTCTTTGGGGTAGTTCCTTCATGTAGCTCCCCTAATGGCCCTCGTTCTTTAACGGTACACGATCCTACAGTCCATTATCTCTTTGTTAATTACATCGGAATGTTTTGCTTCTCATAACGTCTCGAATTTACATGCTTCATCAACAATGTTATGTATCCCAAGATAGGTTCATCATTCCTTAGTTGTACTCCACATTGGTTTAAATATCCTTTTTTGATTTGTATCATTCCCTTTCAATTTATCTTAATTTTCTTTTTGACATTGTTTCTCTTCTTGTTGACCTTATTTCTTGAGCGCCTACTATATTTATTGGCTCCGAACTTATGTTCTTCCGATAATAGCATCTTCTTCATACTAAAAGAGTATACTTGACCATTGTAACTCTGAGATCCCTTATACGCCATATTCTACTATTCATTCACTAAGTATCTCTTGCACCCTTTTCCCAAAAGTAAGCCTTTTACATGCTCATGTTATTTTTTAGTATTGCTCATGCTAGGGGTCATTCTGTCCCCCTTTTCACTAAAGGAATTGCCTTTTCAAGGCATTGATCTACTTGATTCCCTCGTGGTCACCATACTTGAGTTAACGCTTCTACCTGTATTTCCCGATGACTTCCTTTGCAACCAATGTCCTTAACCTTATGACCCTTGCATTGTATTTCTCATGGAATTTTAGGTTCATTTGGCAAACCGAAATTTAGCATTACTCATCTGCCGACCTATCTGCTCCCTCGCTCTTATTCTTTAGCTTTTATCCTTATCGTTTATCTTAGACCATTTATTTATCACCCCGTCATATGCTTACATCAGACTTTGTTTGCTCTTACTTCCACTTACATATTCTTAAATGTCTTGTCGATGTTCATGTCAGAATTAGTGCTTGATGTATTCAAATTCAAGTCATGACTGGATTCAATAATGTCCCAGATTTGAGTTTTCTTCCCTTAATTGGTATTAGAGTCCTTTATCTGTCATTCAACCAATCAACTTATACCTTACCGGTTTGAATTCCTTTAAAGATTTCTCGTCTTAGTGTATTCCTAGTACCATCATTTATAGACGTCAGATATTATATTTTTTGCTCAAAAAGTTTAAGTACCACTTCTTTACTAATAACTTTATCTTTTAATGGTAATCATGTAGCTTGGGGTCTCATTCTAGTCCTGTTATCAATATTCTTACCATTACCGTCTATCTATCTAGGTGAAAAACAACTTTTAGCCTCATTACGTTGTCATAACACTTTCAGTTATATTTACCACACTCTTATTTATCACTTATCGTCGCTTTTCTGTCAACTCAAACCTTTATCGCAAACTATTTCCAACCAGTCATTCCGGCCCGATTGACTTTTAAAAGTACTTCATAGAATTCAAAAATCCCATCAGTTAGTATCGAAAATTCTGCTATCTTTTACTGTAAAGAAAGTGTGTCGCTCGTCTTTAACTAACAAAGCTTATCGTGTGTCATGACCTTCATAAATAGTTCAATCCTTATGGAGGAGTAGGGGGTTTAATTTTTTGGGCATGATATTTCACGCCTCTTTTCTTTAACTACTTCCCGACACAAAGCTTCAGGTAATATAACTTCGAAAGTCCATTTTTCCTTGTCATTCATCTGAGGTTTCCCTTAATTCCTCGGACTTGAGAGTACTCATTTTTAATTCGTGTATTCGTGTACCTTTTGTTTCCAATATCACACACGCTACATAACTTGAGTGTTGGATATGTATGTAGCTAAGAAATGGTTGGTTCCTCAATCATTTTACTTAGAACTTTGAACATAACAGCAGTTTCACTTATCACCTTCCACTTCTATTATCCATTTACTGTCACGACCCAAATTCACATAGTGGTGAGGGAACCTACCATTTTCCACCTTGGTAGGAAAAACCACTTCTATTATCCATTTACTGTCATGACCCAAATTCGCATAGTCGTGAGGGTACCTACCATTTCCCACCTTGGTAGGTGAACCCTTCCCCTAATCTTTAAATCAACAATCATAAGTAATAATTAAAAGGAATGTAGATCTAATTCATAAATAATCATAAGTGCGGAAATACTACCCAATGAGACTGGTCTAAGGCCGTACAAGAGCCACTATATACAAGATTTAAGTTGACTACATAACAAGAAGAATAAAAACATAAGTACAGTACTGTCTGGGGAACAAATGAGACAAGTAACTAAAAGAGGCACCCAGACTGAGCATCCGTCCGTGAATTCGCTCTGGACGCTTCATAGAGCAAGCCACCAGAATAGACCAAGGTAGTGTGAAGTAGACAATGGCGTGAACTCTGCACACATAAAAGAATGTAGCAAGGTAGTATCTGTACAAATACTACGTACCAATAGATATCATTCGCCAACAACAATTAGTTAACATATGCATAGACAGAACTGAAATATAGACATACTCGCAATCAAGTACAAATAATACCCTAGTCTAAGAATAACTACCTAAGTACAGAATATCATTAGCCAAGTCATACCCTATAGTAAATCAACCAAACCCAAATCGGTCAATTTTTCCTAGGTTCCTCAATCAATCACAAATGCATGTACAAGTAACGATTCCGATCCTTAGTTTTAAATGAGATGATGAGAATGAATGTATCTGCAATTCAATGCACTGGACAAATTTAATATCCATACATACATGCTCCGATCGGAATATATAATCGTCCCAATAGTCATGACCCATGGGGGACATGCGACGTCCATCTACCAGTCGCTCCGTATCACATAGCCTAGAGATGACTCTTCCACCAAACACCCCGCTAGACACTCCGTATCACACATCATAGAGATGGTTACGCAATATAGTATGTCATATGAATCATAAGTACTCTGCTTCTCATGTATCACCGTCACGTCAATAGCAAGATCACATCAATATATCATGGAAATGAGATTGTATGCAATACAATGATAATATCAGGTGCAAGATATAACTTTCTAGTCATGCCACACAAGGGCACTTATCATAAAGTCTGTATTACATTAAGTCCTTTCTTTTATACATGAACATTCCAAGATAAGTGAGATACAACTACATCATAAATACGAAGTAGTATTACATAGAAGTCTAGTACCACAAAAAATGAACAAGTCATATCAGTCATCAGTAACCAACCTAAGTATTCCATCCCAACGTGATACCCTATGGATTACATTCTTTCTCCAATAGAATATAACTACACATACGTTTCGCTAATCGAAGTCTAACCAGAAGGTAAGCCGTAACCTACATGGAACGCCGATCGGAAGTCACAACAATCATGCTTGAGCCTTGCCTCTCTAAATGTTGCAGCAATACTCTAAGTCTAGCCAATGATAGAATATTGGTTAGAACGGACACAATGAGACCCACACATTTATACTACTTCTTGATCTAACCTAACCTTAGAAAAAGGGTAAAATAGTCATTTAATAGCGAGTTAGGTAATCCCGCGTTCTAGAGGTTCACATGTACTCACCACATGCTAATTCAGCTTAGGTATTTGATCAATTTTGCTAACAATGTGAAACCCCCAATCTAGACCGAAACCGTAGCTTCCCATAATCAATTTCTCAACTATAATGGAGGACTCAACCCATAGGTTAATATCTAGGTGATTTCCAAGCTTACACTAGTCCAATCCAATCGTAGTATCCATTTTTTAACCATTAAATGTCGAGTAGTGAGCTAAACAATTAAACCCATTTTCCTATATCTAGTCTTCTAGGTTTCCACCATTGATGAACATCCTAACCTTAAGGTCCATTAATTTCTACAAGTCAATATTACCGTTATTCCCAAACCTAAAAGCTCAAGACTCCACCTACTACCGCTATTTATGATTTTCCAAGTTAAGTACTTCCAATTTATCAACCCTAAAACCACACCCTACTAGGTGATGATATCAGTTAAAGGAAAGGAAATTGTTGGGGTTCTAAAAATTACCTTATCCAAGATTTTATGGGACTTCTGTTAATTTTTGGCTCTAAAGTCGGCTGAAATGTGTGTTGGGTGAAAATGAGACCAAATCCTGAAAATGAGCATTAAATACTAGGTCTGCCCATCACTTTCTTGTTGGGGTGGACTAGGTCCGCTGTGGAAGACACCGATGTAGTGCGTGTATTCCCATAGGCGGGAACACAGTAGGATCCTTTCCTCCGCCGTTGTAAGTGGAGGATTTGCCTGGGCTACACCACTGGCGCGATCCAACCCCTACTGGGGCGAGTCTCGAGATTTTTTATTTGCACTAATCTGATTCTTTGAACACTCAGTAACTCATCTAATGGTCCACTTAATAGGAGTTTCCCCACGTACGACTACCAAGTACAAATGGTGTAGGATTATTTGGTCATGTGGTGAATGAGTTTTCCGTGACGGCCAAACGGGTCATCACATCAGATACTAGTTAAATAATAATTCATCCTTGAATGACAGACGATGAAAAAGATATTAACAAATATGATACAACTCACAATGTCAAACCTACGGGGTTGACACCTCAATTCGTATTGGAACTTAACCACACTAGCCTTCGCTTACTAATCACGTCTTATATATGGAAGGAAGGGACCATGCATGTCCAGATGAAATTTAGTAGTCCATCCCACTAGGATACAGGTACCAGAGATCTTACTAAACTTGGTAGGACCGTAATATACCACTTTTCAAGCACTTACAAGGATTACTAGGAAGGTATCGTGTAGGAAATAAGCTCGAATTACACCGGGATGCAATAATTGGTTAGAAATGTTGAAAGGATGACACTAATATAATTCACCCTTGCGGAATGCCATCTGCTGGGGCGCTAGTCACTGGAGTGGGCTCTGAGATGTTGCGGCGGTCCTGGAGAAAGGGAAAGTTCATCGGGACGACAGCATCAGCAAGTGCAGGTTCACTGCGGTGGGTTGGTAAAAGAGGTGTAACCCCTCATCTACCACACCTATACAAAACTTTCCCCCCTTCACCCAAAAACTAAACCTCTTCCCACAACTACACTACTATCTAACTTGTCCCATTACTCATAAAATCATTTCCCCTCCATATTCCTTCAAGTCCTCTTACTATTATTTCCCCCTCCACGCTTCCCAAAATAAGAAAGGAAGGTTCAAGACATATAGGGTTTCTTCGCACCGCAATTCTTCTCTAAGTCATCACACTATGGTACGTAATTGCTTATAACAAATCTAGTATAGACTTAGAGTCATCAATCTAAAATTTTCTTGGCTAACTTTCGCCTAGTAGGGGGTAAAATTTGAACACAAACCCAATATCAAACAACTAAAGGTGTTTTTACCTCTATATGCATTTTTGGTAGGTTGAAAAGTCAAATATAAGAAAGGCTATAATCCTACCCTATGTATTCAAGGTAATACTACCCTATGTATTCGAGGTAAGGAGGGAATAGTGATAGAAAAGAGAAGGGGGAATAGTGACAGAAAAATAAGAAGAGGGAATAGTGACAGAAAAATAAGAAAGGGGAATAGTGATAGTAAAATAAGGTTGTACATTGAACACAAACTCAATATCAAACAAATAAAGGTGTTTTTACCCCTATATGCATTTTTTGAAAGTGAATCAAGCGTACCCTTTAACATATTTAACGAGTCGCTGAAACGGAGTAGAACTCTCTTCCTTGATTTGACACTGATTTGGTAGATGCAAAATGAAATGTCTCGGTGCATTCTCTGGCCCTATAGCTCAAGGCTCTGCATCTAGAACATAACTCGACATCGGATAAACATTATCCATCATGCCTCATCCCACATTGCTAACAACGTTGTTTGGTATTACCAGCGTTTTCTTGTGCTTACTTGAGTACTACCAGGGAGCTTTGATCTGAAACGTCTCATAACACTAATCCTTTGTTACCTCTTTCCATTCTAAATATTCTGGTTTGTCTATTGGTCACTTCTTCCTCACTTATACTCGTTACTGGCTAACATTGGTAAATTGACTTCCATGATAATTGGATTCTTGATCCCTCAAAAGGCCTAACCGGTGGGGGCATCTAGACATGACCTTGCTCTAGGAAAATAACCGAAGGCATTGTTGCATGTACGGTACAACTCACACCTAAACCAACCGAAAATGACCGCTATGATGATGTTTTTTGTATTGTATGTAACTCCTATAATCAGGCAACACCACTGAAATTGATGGCACCCGGAAGGGCGATTCTTCTGGGGCCTCAGATGGGTCCTCCTCCATAGATGAATCTTCAGATGTGTCCTCTTCCATAGATAGATCATCCTCCATAGATGGATCTTCTTTTATATAATAACTCACATTCCTCTCTAGTGTCCTTGTATTGCTCAGATCCATATTAAGGGGTGGCAGTCGGCTACTACCTTCACCCGCATTTCTGACCCAATTCCTGCTATTAGTATATTCCTTTGATCATGGCATTACTGAAAAAGAGAACCAAGGTGCGAAGATAGGGTTTCAATTACTTACGACTTCGCTTCTAACGCGTGACCTAGATTTTTCAAAAAAAAGCAACATCTTAAATGCCCTGTAGCCTTGTGTTTATAAGTGTGGCACACAACACACCCATAAGTAGGACTCTACTAGACACGACATGTAGACATCCCTAGGACTGATCTGCTCAGATACCAAGTTTGTCACATCTTAACCTTGGGGGTGTCGCCGGCACCCTAATGCCTAAGCATACCAGTCTTGATATCTGTGATATGCTCAACAACATCTAGGCTGACATGACCTTTGATAAATCAATATCAAAGCAGAGACACAATCAGTTGCACATAGAAAAGGCCAAATCTATACATATATATACAACCAAACAGACATGGCCGACATAAACACAATAAGTTTACTGAGAAGGCCGACAAGGTCACACAAACCATAATACACAACACGACTGTCTACAAGCCTTTAGAGAGTATATCAATAACAACTAGTCAGAGCAGGGCCCCGCTATACCCAAATATATACATATGCACATCGATCATACCTATCAGCTCAATAGATAGATCCATAAGAAAGGAGCATTACAATCTTTAGCTAGTCGAGTCACCTACTGTGAGGAATCATCTACATCTCTATCTGTACCTATATGCATGAAATGCAGTGCCCCAGAAAGGTACATCAGTATGAAAGATGTATTGAATATGTAAGTCTGAAGCTATAAATAAGCACAACACTATAAATGAAGCATAAGCTGAAACTATAACTAAAATGCATAATGGTAAGATAGAGCAATAGAAAGACAATATGTAACCTGAGTACTTCTACGGGTCAGAATATGCATGAATGAAATATAATCACGTATATAACGCTATAGGCCTCTATGAGTAGTACTAATAATATCATTTGTATAAATTGCGCGAGTAGTGCCACAAGCCTCTGGGTAATATCTTTAATCTCATATCAGTATAGTCACGTATATAACTCCATAGGCCTCTGAGGGAAAGATAGATATATAATACATGCATATGATAACCTCTGTATGGATTATCGGACACTGTTTGAACTCATCATAGTGATCTAGAGTCGTTACACCTCCGACTCTCTTATGAGAGTTAACATACCACATGTCACTCTAGCAATTGATTTTCTTAAGAATTATAGATCACATTATTGGATTAACTTTAAAGAAATAATAAGGGACCGACTCTTATTAATATTAGAAGAATGCCTTGGAATGAGGATGTTACCTCGATCATGAATGAGTAATACATCACAACACATTTGAATGAGAATCACAATTACTTTCTTTACGATTCAGAGTAGAGTGCTTACCTGATTTCACTTTGTAAAAGTCATTTTTATACAAATCATGCCAACAAGAAGAAGTGAGCCTTACATACCTTTGTTTTTCTGACAATACAAGCTTACAACTCTTCGGTCGCTCCTCGAATGACACCCTACGAAATAAAGGAAATTCGATCAATATCAAGATGATAAACTAAAAATGGTTTCATTACGATACTTTATCAAACACTTGATGTACTAGAATTCTCATCTCTTTGTCAATGGCCATTCAATATCGGAATGCATTCTAGCTCTTTCTAGCATCCTTCCTTCCTACATCAACTTATTAACAAAATTCAACAACTTAATACCAAGCTCAATCCTAATCAAAAGTCCAAACATAAGTTAATAATGACAAGAAGAATCCTTACATGTCTTCTAGCTATTTCTCCTTATAGCTTGAAACTCCACTATTTAGATCAACACTTTAGAAAAGCACCACAACAGTATTCACAACATAATCAAGTTATATTCCATAGTTTTTAGTCACAAAAAGTCATATACTTAGCCTCCAACAATCCAAAATCCAAAATCCAAACAACAACATCATTTGTCATTTAAGGTTCTAACTTGTATATTTATAAGCATAGTCAAAAGAAAGAATTTGTAATTCTCACCTTACTTAGAAAAATACCCTTGAATCCAATCTCATTAGCTTCAAGAACAACCCTTCAAGTGCATGACAATTCCATAGAATGGTTTCTCTTTACTTTTCCTAACTTTCCGATGAAGAATTATGGTGTAATCATCTAGAAATTACTTTGTAGCCATTTAAATCAGTTGGAGGGTTTGGGGGAGGTCTGATTGGAATTGGGTCGAAAATGACCCAAATATCAATTTAACCGGGAGTTAAGTCAGCCATACAATTTTGTACGGTCCATTAATTTGGACCCTATAATGTGCCCAAAAAAATATGATGAGGTTCCATATTGTGATGACCCGTACAAATTTTACAGTCCTTCCTTTTGACCGTCAAAATGCCATTCTGAAGATTTTCGCCAAAACATATTTTTTTCGATGCGCTTACTTATATACACTTCGATAATTCCATGAACAATCGATAAACTTTCACTATCCTTCCACAAGGTAACATCACTCCCCGGAATGCCGGTACCAATCAACAGCGTGGCTAAATGTAGAACTATTAAGCGTACCAAATCTTAACAATGTTCTTACCTTATCCGGTTCCTTGGACCCACAACATAATCATACCACTACAATATCAATATCACAGGGCCATGAGTGTATGAATGCAACTTATAATTTAAGGCATGATATCATGATACAATAAGATGCAACCAAATAAGAGATGAAATATCACATGCTTTCAAGAATTCAATACACATACACAATTCAAGTACAATCTAAGATATCATATCAAAAGCATGTGTCATGAGTAAACATATCAAGCTACTATGGCGATAATCCCACATAAGGCGACAAGCCCAATAATCAGCAGTTGAAACCAACAAGAAGCTGATTGCCCAAATGCCATCATCACAGTTCAACACCGGTACACACTCAAATGTTCATCAAAACTGTTAAAGTGCGAACTCCAAACATGCCCAATACCACCTCAATATTTATAATTAATTACGCACTTCTATCGATATCTCAAAAAATTAAACCATATCCTACCTTAATGCCGAGCAGGGGCCATGAATGGTCAATTCTCAGTGCGCGTCTCCAACTTTGTGGGGCTTCTCACGGGGAACATAGTCTAACACATAAGTTCTAGATATTAATATCAAACAAGCATTTTCAAGGACTTAGCCCACAACCGAACATAAGACACCTACACCTCCATCCCGAGCCCACGGTGTCAAAATCCATACTTTATTACTTAAAAAGACTTTAAACGTGATTACTAGATATAACCCAAAGTTAATTTGAGAAGCGAACTTATTTAGACCATCAATTTCTCATTACCAAAGAACCCCCAATTCATAACCCTAGTTTTTACTCAATTAAGAAAATGTTTTTTATAATTGAATTAAACATTACAACATGGTCATTTTATCAACACAATACTTACTTTGAAGGAAATCAGATTTTACCCAATTCTTTTCCATCATAAACTCTTGATTTATCAATTTTATCTATGAAAAGAGATTCTTCAATCCATGTTTCCCATTATATGCTTTACCCCAAACAACATTAACATATAATAACAACCACAAGGAAGGAAATATTACCTTCCAAGACGGAATTTTGGAGAAATTATAATGACATATTCGGTCATTATGAACTTTCACCCAATTTCTGTTATAACCCTCCTCCGGGCATTCACCAATGACATTACTAGTGGAAATTATGAGTTAAGTGACTCATACGGATTGGAAAGAAGATTGATCAAAGTGAAGTGTTGCAAAAAGAGCCATTCTTCCTCGGTGAATCGAATCTGCATCAACAGACAAGGGAAGTCCACTCCAGCGAAGCTTTGTTCTGCCCCGGCACTGAGGCGAGGTGTTAAGTGCCTCCACCTCAGCAGCCTCATTTAGGGTTCTGCTGCAGTGCATCCACACCACATTTAGGGTTCTGCCCCATCACTGTCGCAGTGCATCCACACCAGAGAAATTGTGTGCACCGCGGTGGAAACACTGACAGTCTAGTGAAATAAATTTCCTAAACATAGCCCACTTTCCTAAACACATGTATCTCGAGTTGGGGGCTGCCCTAAAGAGTTTTTCCTGCATTCTTTGCCTAGGACCCATCATGGAAGGTAAACCCTCCTATTTTGATAGTTTTCTATGTTATAGTGTTTTGGGTAAAACATGTAATGAGAGGAATAAGTTGAAGATTCTTTAATAGTTGAAAATGATAAAATCAAGGGTTTATAATATAAAAGGAATGGGAAAAGGTTGATTTCTTTTAAATAAGTTATGGTGTAGATAAAATGATCATGTCGTAATGATTAATTTGATTATAGAAAACTTTTTATTAAATCGGGGAAGAACCTAGGGTTGTAAATTCGGATTTCCATGTAATTATGTAATTGTAGGTCTAAATGAAGTTTGTTTTCAAATTAACTTTGGGTCATATCGAGGAATCATGTTTAAAGCTTTTTGGAGTATTAAAGTGTGCATTTTGACACTGTGGGTCGGTATGGAGGTGTGTATGTCTTATGTTTGATTGAGGACTAATTCATTGTGTGTTTGCCTTGATATTAATATGTAGAGTTTACGTGTTAGACTAAATACCTCTAGAGGAGTCCTAACGAGTTAGAAAAGCACTCTTGGGATTGACCGTTCATGGCTCCTGCTCGGCATTGACAAGTATTAGGCGTGTTTGGGGGTCCCACTCAAACTGTTGTGATGAACATCTGTCACGATCTAAACTGAAGGGCCACGACGGGCACCCAGACCGTACCCGCCGGGCACCATATCTACACTCCACCCTTAATCATATTTAAACATGGACTGAGCCGTGATAGATTATATAAAGTTTCAACCCAAAAGCTCCAACTTACATATTTATATATCGAGGCCGACAAGGCCATACATGACAACTAACCACAGAACACCTATCTACAAGCCTCTAAAGAGTAAAACATACCACGACCAGACCGCAACTCCGAAACGAATAGAGTGCTCTAAATACCAGCTGAACCAGAAACCCACTAGGGCGAACTGTCACTCTCTCAATATGAACATGCGGGAATAAAACGTAGCGTCCTCCAATAAAAGGGACGTCAGTACGACTGATGTACTGAGTATGTCAAGCATAAGAAATAACATAGTAGAGATATATCATAGTCTGGAACAAAAATAGTTGAACATCAGTAAATGCCTCTGAGGGCCCTAATACACATGCCTAAATGTTATGCACAATGCAGTATACATATACATCAGCCTCTTCGGGCATCCTCCTTACCATAACAGCCTCTGTGGGCATCATACCATATAATGATTAATGAATGTATGCACAATGCAAATGCGGTATACTAATGTCCAGATAGGAATCCTCCCATAACCGCCTCTGTGGGAATCAGGTTATATCACCACACAAGGGCATCACATCATATTGGCCTCTTCGGGCTCTTTTGTGATAGTCTGTACCAGCTGCAGTTGGTGCGCGTATATAATGCTTTTCTTCCCTTTCCCGAATTCCCCTAGATATATATATATATATAATATATATCATATAGTAATGTGCATAGCACAATTGGTCCAGGGTAACATATGAATGCAATGCAAATGAAATGCATGAATAATAATAAAACATCCGGAGTGACATAATATCCTTTACACCTTTGGTTAATATTGGGAACAACAACGTATTTTCCCGTGTGCCTTATTAAGGTCTTAGAAACATACTTGGATATTCTTTCAACATAGAAGTCGATGACTTGATCATCCCTAACTACTAAGAGTAGAGTAATTTATGTAGAAACACGATAGTTATGTTTCACACATAGAATTATGCCAAAAAGAAGGAAAGAGCCTTGCATACCTTGTTGTCGAAATTATCTATGTTCCGCGGGTCCTTGTAAGCTCTGTGAATGATTATCTACATCACACAGATGATTTGAGGAGCTGTCACCGTACTTTGCTTATACGGCTTAGTCACTGATAGTAGTTCATAATATAACACGTAGAGTCCCACTATATGATGTCCCCAATTATGATTAATTAATTATACACACACTTAAATTCTTGATCCCAATTCACTGAAATTTTGACGACTTTAAAAAAAAACCTCCTTATACCAAATGTCATAATTCTTATAATATGACATTAATCCATAACCTCTTTGGGGATATACAATTATTATTATTAATCCCTCATCGTCACACTTGTTAAACCCAAAATTATTTCGGGATCACATCCTTCCATATACTAATTTCCTTATTAGCGTACGTAAATACAACATAAACTTCCCGGAGTTCGGTCTACTTGCCTACGTTTATGCGTTCAACCATTACCCGAAAGTACGGGGTGTTACATCCTCTCCCCCTTAAAAACATTCGTCCTCGAATGTTGGTGTGACGTATCTATTTCTTGTCACAATAAAATGAACACACATATGATCTTCATTGCTTAGCCATTCATGACAATAGAAATCCTAACTAACTTGAATCAACACTAGGCAATTAAAGTCGCCACATACTTATAGTACTTAGCATTTGAAATATTTGCAGTACCAGGTGGTCTTCTAAGTTGTCAAGAACAGGGATTAAAATAGTGGGAGAGAGAAAAAAAATATACATATCAACCTATGATCCTTTCCAAAGAATAGACTAAAGTTTAGACCAATTACATTTATAACCCCACATATAATATGAAACAAACACATAGACTCAAGTTACTGGGTTGATGGATTCTTGCCTAGATTTGTACTATATCTCATGCATTCTTTTATATTCAAAGAGCAGTCATATTTTAGTTTAAAGTCCTATATGCATCATACTATTAAACAGTAAACAAATGCTTTTCAAATGAGTGAAATATGGTGTAATAACATGGCACTGGTTTAAGTTAAGATGCAGCAAACACAACTGCTTACATTCACATCTGTCCCTGTCCAGGACTTACAGCAGTATTTGCCTCTAAGTGAAGGCAGCAACATGTGTTTGAACATGGCAACAATTCTTATCAAGTACAGCAGTGATAACAATAGCAAGTGATAGCAAAAACAACAGCCAAACAGCAACAACAAGTGACCTCAAACAACAGCAAATATGGTAGCTAAATGCCTCAGAAAATAACAGATATACACAACAACCAGCTCAATATAACAGTGCTAATAACCAAATGTTGCAGCTAATGGAAACAATTTCAAACCCCAACACTTAGCCTCAGATCCTAATCTCAAAGTAAACATTAGAATGTCCAGAAATTGCTCTCATTACTGTGGCAGTAACTATCTGTCAAGGTTGCCATTTCCCCTTCAAAATAGTGACTATCTTTGAGAGACATAAGTTCAAAGTATGGTAGTAAGGTAAGTCTCAATGTTAACCCTTCATTTGGATATAAATACAATAGCTCATGGTGTTTAAAGTGTCAATTAGGACCTAGAACAAAGACAAGGCAATATGGTGTAATACTAAGGCTAATACATGTGATGCATAAGCAGGACCAAGTCACAACGAGGAGGCAGATTTCAAATGGTCCACATTAGTATTTGAAACACATGACTGGATTCAAATTCCAAATCAGACCAGACATATACATAGTTAACCAAGGTTGCAAATAAGATAATAATAACTATGACACTTCAAAACAGTCACTACATGACATATTGCCTCAACTAAGTATGCTTATCTCATCAATATAACACATACCTCAAGTCATGTATATAAATTTAATAGGAAAAACTAGATGGAAACTGAGTTTCTATCAAAGCACAAATATGACTCTTAGCATAGATATTCAGCAGAGGCAAAGTAGACTTCAGGGTGTTCATGTTAACCCAACCACAACTGAAAATATTAAAAGCAGTCATGAACTTATGTGACATGCAAAGATAATGTATTGTACATAGTCCTAGGCCAAATAGGTTAACAGAACATCAAATGAGGTTCAAATGTATGTGTAAAAGGCATACATGGCTTCTCAAGCTCTTAGACATCTTTGAGCTTGAGACATAACATATGCAGGCCATTCAAGTAAGTCCTCAGTTAATACAAGTAGTGATAGTGTAGGTCTGTGTTTACCAGACATCATGCAGAGGGAGCAAGTTCAGCCTAATCCTAACTGGCTGACTTTAAATCAAAACAAACATGTGGATTTCCTATGATCCAATAAGAAAATTGATACACATCTCGTCTCTTTAGGTAAGCATGGGTACAAAATCAAACAGGTAATAGGACTGGAACATATATTTCACATGTAGAGTTTTAAACTAGTTTCTCTTCTTTAACAAAGCAATAGAACATGACAGTTGACATAGCAATTTAGAATTCCAATTTTTCTACTTAAACAGACATTTAAACTAAGTGATTTTAAATCTTCTAGACAGGTGGTGATGGCAGGGATACACAAGCATGATTAGAATAGACATAATCAGGGTCCTAGAACACTATATCAAAGAGTATTAGAGGCTTAACATATTATTCAAAACTGAACTGATGTAAATGGGCATGGCTGCATATAGTATCTAAGACCAAAACTAGCAACATAGCTTTTGAAGTGGTCAATATGGACAAAACAGAGTCATTTTCATCCCTATTTGATCCTGGCTAATCAATATGAACAGTACAACTATATTATGGATCAAACAGACACCAAAACATGTAACACCTCATATCCAAACCAAGCAGGTCAATTTTTAAGCACAAAAAAAACATGTTAGGAATCTGGTCAGTCATACAAATAAAGAATATGCATCCCTAGATTCAACCTGATTGTTTACAACCTCAGAAGCAACATATGATGCCAAGATGATCCAAGCAAACTTTTCAGGTTCAAGATCTTGGCTACATTATTATATTTAGGTTAATAAATATGGCACATTCTTTTAATATGCAACTTATCATTTTCAGCTTAGCAGGGAAGCAATCCAAACATATATTATCCAGAAACTGGTTATCTACCCTACATGACATATAAATTCCAAAGTTTTAGATTTTATTTCAAATAAGTATTTAAACTAGGTGATAAGATTTCAACTAATATTTTTAGACTGAACACATAGTAATAGGCAGATATGATTGGTTAACATGGTATCCTGATTCGGAAGGCCATTACCTTGAGCCCTTGAAGATTAATATTCTTAACTTAGACTAAAATGTGAACGGGTCTCTTAATCATGTCCATATCACAGAATAAAGACAAATCATAATCACATATGTCACTGAGTCAAATATACACACACCAACACCCAAGAACTACACATATGAGTGGGATAAAAATAACATTTAGAGCACACAAATGGTTGTCTAACTTAAATTGTTAGTAGAAGTCATAAGAGATACATGAATGGTTTATACAGACTCAACATGCTCATCACTTGTAGTTCCAAACAATCAGTCATGTATTTCAGGCTACAAAGATGGTAAAATAGATATACAAGCCTACAGGATTCAAGTCTAAATAAACTTAGGTAATTTTAGGCATAATAAACTAGTGCAGGAAACAACTAGGCTGTTTACACCATAGTATGCATTTATAGAGGCAACAAAGCATTGATAGCAAGAACATCATATTATGGGATCAAATTTGAAACTCAACATGTTATTAGGAAACCACACTTAGGCTATATCACTTCAACTCATTGAATACCACATGGAAAGACCAAAAAAATAGCAAGCAAACATACTCTTTAGGCTTATACTAAGCAAATGTTACTATGGTGATTATGTAAAAAAAGATAATAGGAGCTACACAAGTCTTTTCATTATAACGAATAAGTTATAGATTACCCCTATCATCAGGTTAGATCCATATTAAGTCAAAATTATCTCTAACACCCATTAATCACTCCTAAATCAGTTCAACCAAGGTTATCATTGACTAACTTATGCATACAAACAGTTTTAAAGCCATTTCATGACTTAACTAAAATCACACCAAACTATACAATAACTTCATCAATCCACATACAAAATCTATATATTCCTTTCATTAATCCAAACATATAACCATATACCGGTTACACACAATACATCAGTTATTTAAAAGTAACTAATTTAAAGATCTTATGGATTATCGGGATAGGCACTAGGACAGCCTTATAATCTTGTTGGTGAATCTACACTGTCGCGCCCGTTTTTCGACCTGCTCGGGTCAAAGCGGAGCACAGACGTATTCGGTGATTCCTGGGTAAATTAAGGATTGAGGAGTCGCCACCTAATTATTTTTACGGTGAATTAGGACACCTAAATATTAAACTAAATGTTGCAATGTAACTCCAATTTTGAGGTCTGCAAAACTGATGAGACTCTAGGTAAGGGTTCTTTATTATCCTAAAGGGAAGGGGTTAGGCATCCTTTAAGATCCGCTAACTTGCGGTTATCCGGTCAAACTCAGGTTAATATTATACTACGGAGAATGCATGTTTAAAGTATATAAAGTTGAGCAAAAGTTTTGCAAATATTTAATAAATGATGCATTTTTGTACAAGTATGCGTTTGCATGGTATTAAAGAAAATATATGTAAAGTTTTGAAAAAAAGTATGCGTTTGGGACAATTAATAGCAAGGAGGAAATGAATTATTTATAATGCCAAAGAAGTAATTTGGAAATCACTTTTTGAGTTGTACAATTAACAAAGTGGACAGAATATAATCAAAGCTTGGTTTTGAAAATCTTAAACATGCATGGCGAGCCTAATATAAATAAAACTAGCGGGGATTTCTAAGTGTGAATTACCCGAGCCTATAAATAAATAAACTCGCGACGGGTTTTTAAGCTACCCCACTAATCATCCATTCGTGGTCTGATTATTCTAAATATCCTAACAATCACACAAACATTAAATAATTATTACATGCCCAAAAATAGAAATAACGGAATTAAAGAGCAAATAAATGAAGGGAAACTAAGGCAGATGACGATGTCATCTCGCCCTATTTGTTTAAATCCCGAGGCCGGAGAATGCAAGGAATGTAGATGCGGGTCTTCATTTTGGCAATAGTCATGATGAGTCTCATAACGAGACTCTTCGTTGCTCCCGATGCATTTCATGTAAAATGAAAGAAAAGAAAAGAATTAGTGACGGAATATGAAAATATATACAAAAAGATGTAAAATAAACAATTCATGACAAGTAGTATATTGTTGTTGGGCCTCAGGCCCAACAATTTAAAGCAGTCGCGGAGATGCGAACCCACCAGGCCGAAGGGTATGCAAGGAGGGTGGAAAACAAAAAGGGGATTTAGAACATACCCTAAACTCATAAATAATTAAAAATAAAGTAAGCATTGATATAAAGTTAAACACAAATATACACAATTTATATCTAACAGTTTATACATGAACAAAGCTAGCAGGCCCAGATATGAAGCAGGCGAAACAATATTAATTCAAACTGGGCTTTGGTAAATCAAACAGTGCGCATATAAAAGCAAACCCAATATAATGACTCTTGCATTTAAAGAGAAAGAAACAAACCAGATGCATAAGGGCCAATTACCATACATTTATCGATATACCAACCCATATTGGACACTCATTTAGCCACATAAAACTGATATACACGAAAATTCAGAAGATATATGCCTTGTATATTCTTAAGTATACCACCCATATACTTAAACACAAGAAAAAGGACAAAAGCAATTTCAACCAGAGGATATTCCCATTCAAACAGAAACTTAGTTGATCTGATGGCATACTATAGACAGACCATCTGGAATATACAAAGGTTATTAAGGAGGGCAAATATGCCTACATAAATTGATTTAAAGGTTAGGGTAAGACGAATACACATTCTTTGCACACAACTTGGATAATTAAGCATGCAACACAAGTCCTAGCAGAGAGTTTGTATGCAGACCTGCTCTAAGCTCATTGCACTAACAGTCTCCAAGCAAGCTTAATATTTAAAACATATATTTGTACATTCTTACAAGAATCAAATAAATAAACTAAATATAAATAGACAAGGGCTTAATGAATAACATAACATACTGCCTTCATACAAAAGTAGGGTGCTACCACAAATAATTATACTCAAACTACATAATGTACAAGGACATCAACATACCACCCTGTTCAAAAGAAGTAGGGCGGAGACAGAGCACATTTTAGGACATGAGATCGAACTAAAAATCATTCAAGACATCATTTCAAAAGTGCAGAACCATTTTGATATAAGTTAAGTAGACATACACTAGACAAACTCCTTTCAGACAAGTAGGCCAAAGCACATCACGAATTTGAAAAGAGCATGCAGAATATAAAAAGGAATGATCATATTCAAGATAAGCATTTGAGCATGGTGGCATTGAACACATGAATTGTTTAAATATGTAGAATTGACTGGTTCTTAAGAGGATATTGCAATGGTTACAGAGACAAAGAAAACATGCACATTCATGACTCAAGTCCTAACAGGATAAGCGAGATTTCGAAATAGGCATGCCATGACTAATATGAGGTTTAAATAGGCAGAAATTTGATCCCTTCATAGAAATAGAACAACACAAGACAAACCAGTCATAAGATAAATAAATTCAGAATTCCACTTGAGGAATCATCTTTTATAACCCAACCATGCAGTACTTAGAGGAAAATGATCAATCTTTAACACCTAATATGACATGGTATGGCTCATGATCACATTAACAACATGTAAAATCTGATCTGGGCATGAAATGACTTCCTAAGCGAACCAAACTATTAACTGATTATCCTAGAGTACTGCAACCAGGAACCATACATCACATAATGCTTGACGTAACATGTTAAAGGATTAATGATTAACTACGTAGGTAAACCAGTCTTTACAGTAAGAAAGCATCCCTGGAATCACTTGAATATTCATCCTTACACTCCCTTAAGAAACTATTAACAACATACTTAGCATATGAATCTATTCCCTAGTTTAAGAAGTAAAACACAGACTTAGGTTACTAAAACAAATTAAATTCTACATTACATTAAACATCAACAGACAAATAGTATAAACCAATCTAACAACACATAATTAACTAACACAAATGAAACACATAGAACACTGAAATAAACTAAAGTCGAGAGGGAATTGAGTTTACTGACCTTCTCCGGGCAGCGAACCGAGGCGCATTTCGAATCGTCGACCCGCTCGGAGAAGTTTGTTGTTTATACAATTGAAAGGGACAAAGGCCTAAATGTTCTTATGTCTTTGTCGAACCAGAAATGGGAGTACAAAGAAACCTACGGAAAAATCGATTTTTTGGTTTGGCTTTTGAAGAACCGAGAGTTTTTCATCAAAAAAAAACCTCCCTCAAACACAACCCAAAGGGCTATATTTATAGTCAAAACTCGAGGGCTTCAACAGCTAGAATTCGAATTCGAATTTAAAGAGAAAAAGAAAAAGTGACGGTTTCATCTTTATTTCGGAAACCGAGATGATGGGGATCAGGTACGGGGTTTAGTTCTTACCCAACGAGTTCTTGAAGGTGCTCCAGAGGCACACTGCGACATGCATGGTCGATTTGACCCGGATGAGCTGTTCAAAGCTCTGTGCTTGCAGAAAAGGGAAAAAGGGACTGGGGTGATGCGAAGGCTTGATGGTGGCAGTGGTGTTGGTGTTTATCCGGCGGTTTGGAGGTGGAGCCGGCGAAGGACCGCCGGATTTTGGGAGGGTTGCTGGTTTTTCGAGGCGTTGGTTTTTTGATTTGGGTAAAAGGGAACGATTTGGTTAGGTTTAGGGGGATTGGGTCGGGTTGGTTGATTTGGCATGGGCGAAATGGGGAGTTTGGGGAGTTGTGTATTGGGCTGGCGGGTAGGCTGTTTGGTTGGGTTATTTTTTAGGGAATTTGGGCTTGGTAGAGGGCGACCGGTTGGGCTTGGGAGATAAGGAAAATAGAGGGGAATAAATGGGTATTGGGCCGATTTGGTTTGTGGGCTAGTTTGTGGGGAATGAAATTAGTTTGGGTAGAAATTGTTTTGGGTTGGGAAATGAAAAATGGGGGAGTTGGTTAAAATAAAAAGGAGTTTAACATTAAAAGATATATTTTGTAAAAGATGTGAATTATTTAAAATAACATACCGATTTGATAATAATAAAAATATAATATTTGCGAAATGTTTAATGCTTAATAAAAAAATGGGAACGCGATGCAATTTTGCGAAAATAAAATAACATAGAATTTTTGGATAAAACTTATGATTATGATAAAAATGCAAATGATATAAAAAATGCGAATAATAATAATAATAATAAGAGGATACACACATATATGCCTATATTTTAAAATTATTTTAAAAGTGTCAAAATATTAAAAATTACGAATAAAATCATAAAAGATGGGACAAAATTGAGTGTTAACAGATGCCCCTCTTTGGACGGAGACGATGAAAGAGTTTTCGGCCAAAGAAGTTGACCGAGTAGCCAATTTTGTCCTGATCATCGGGACTGCATGGTAAGAAATAGAATCCCGAGGGGTATAGAAGTTGCAAAAAGATAGTGCACATTCAAGAAACAATGCCCCAGTGTCGACTTAGGATGACACTAGTCGCAGATGCGAGAAACTAATGGAAAAAGCGGATCGACGTTCGAAGTAGGTCGTTGACCAATTTGCCTCGGTTCGCCGTAAGAGATAGTTCCACGCTGTGATGAAATTCCTTCAAATTAAAAACTCCTGCAAACTAAAGCTTAAGATATAATTAGTGTATAACTGCTGAGAAAAATTGTAGAGAAAATAACTTAGAAATACCCGCATTAGGAGGTGGGCGCCTGACTGAAATTAAAATACCCTCATTATAAGGTGGGCGCCTGACTGAAATTAAAATACCCTCATTATAAGGTGGGCGCCTGACTGAAATTAAAATACCCTCATTATAAGGTGGGCGCCTGACTGAAATTAAAATACCCGCATTATAAGGTGGGCGCCTGAAATGACGTCATTGGATTGCCGTGTTGTGTTGAAGACGTCGTTGTAATATTGTTGACGTCGTTGTAATGATGTAAAAGATAGTTTTTTTCCAGAAGACGTCATTGCGTAGGCGTGTTGTTCATGACGCTGTTGTATAGGCGCGTTGTTGATGACGCTGTTGTATGGGCGTGTTGCTGATGATATCATTGTAATGTTGTTGATGTCGTTGTAATGCTGTAAAAAGATAGTTGATTTGCAGAAGACGCCGTTGCATAGGCGTGTTGTTCATGACACCGTTGTATGGGCGCGTTGCTGACGACATCATTGTAATGTTGTTGATGTCGTTGTTGTAAGAATGTAACGCTGGGGTCGTCGTTGTATCGACGTGTTGTGTTGAAGACGTCATTGTGATGACATTGTTGCAAGAATGTAATGCTGTTTGTTGTAATAGATAGGCGTTGCGCTGAAGACGTCGTTGAAATGTTGTTGACGTCGTTGTAATGTTGGGAAAAAGCTGGAGTGCTGCCGTAACGTCGTGGACGTTGTTGTAATGTAGTTTTGCTGTAGAAGGTAGATGTTGAGCTGAAGGCGTCATTGTAATGTTGTTGACGTCATTGTAATGCTGTAAAAAATAGATGTCGTGTTGCCGTAACGTCGTGGACGTTGTTGTAATGTAGTTTTGCTGTAAAAATAGTTGTTGAGCTGAAGACGTCATTGTAATGTTGTTGACGTCGTTGTAAATGCTGTAAACAATAGTTGTTGTGCTGAAGGCGTCGTTGTAATGCGGTTGAAGATAGTTGATGTGCTGCAGTAACGTCAATGACGTTGTTGTAATGTTGTAAAAAATAGCTGCTGCGTTGAAGACGTCATTGTAATGTTGTTGACGTCGTTGAGATGCGGTAAAAAATAATTGCTGCATTGAAGACGTCATTGTAATGCTGTTGACGTCGTTGTAAAGCTGTAAAAATGATTGTCGTGCTGCCATAACGTCGATGACGTTATTGTAATGTTGTCTTATTGTAAGAGATGTAAGTGACGTCCTTGCCGTCAGTTTGCTGTAATAGGGTTCCACGTTGTGCTGAATCTTCTGCCGATCCAAACTCATGTGAATTGAAATGTCGTCCTGGCACGGGCGAAAATGTGATGCGACGTCTTTGCCGTCGGGTTTGCCTTGTTGTCGTTCTTTGTGATTCGAAATAACATCTTTGTGCAGACATAATAGTCGGGACCCTATAGGTCAAGATGATGTCTTCGTATAAATGCAGAACAAGAACGTAATCCTTGTAGTGAGTTATGGTGCCGAAATTCTTTGGGGAATTGATCATAACTGATGTGGCTTCCCTGCTTTTTCAACCTGAAGAACCTGTATTCAAAGAAAATTTGTGAGTTTGGGGAGGGGCGGTTGATTCGCGTTGACTTTGTAGCTTTGGCTCTTGATAGCTGCATGTCCTGCTGATTCGGACCTGTAGCCCCTGTCTGGTTCCCAGTCTTGGCTAACCGTTAATGAAAACATTTGTCGAAAATAACTTGTTTATAAGCAAGCATGCATATCAATAAAAAGTTCTTGTCGAACTTTAATGAAAATACTTGTTGAAAATAATTTGCTTATAAGAAAGTATGCATATTAGTAAAAAAAAAATTTGTCGAACTTTAATGAAAATATTTGTTGAAAATAATTCGCTTATAAGAAAGTATGCATATATGTAAATGTCTGTCGAGCAGTGACATGCGGTGAAACAAAGCAAACGTCTTATCCAAAATCCTCTTATGGCTGAAGACTTGTTTTGCCGATGCTTTTCCATGTTTATCGGCGTCCTCTAGCAGTGATCCCTTAAAAATGCCCCAGTTTTTTATATGTGAGGATGCTGAACTTTCAACTGGACCAAGCCGAGTCTTGTCTGGGTTGCTTGCCTGTCCTATCAGGGTGATCAGATGGGTGCATTTTGTCGTGTGTGAGATAAAGTAACAAAAGATTTCCTAATGGTGGGACCGAAGCCGATTTAGGCCGCCTACGTATCCCCATGAGGGAATCAGGTCATAACATAGTTCATTACAAACAAAGGAGATTGTAAGGGTTTTTTTTTTTTTTGGGGACCGAAGCCGATGTGGCCGCCTACGTATCCCGCCAAGGGAATCAGGTCATGACGTAGTTCATGGTTACAAGTAAAGAGGAACTTGGGGAAATTTGTGATCTAAAGAAACGGAACCCTTTGTGGGTTCTATGCGTATCCCACCAAGGGAGCGCAACTTTTACAACATAGAAAAAAGTATTACATAGAGAATAACTAATCTTAGATATGGTATCTCTTCACTGCATCTGCATTGATGGTTTTTGGCCATTCTATTCTGATAAGGTTGCCCCGGACAACTGCGTCCATCTACTTTTCATCAATCAGTCTCTAGTCTATGATTCTGTATCCACTTGACTGCGAAAGATATAGCATTGCCCCAGTAGAAGTCCTGATCGTAGTGTGGTAGCCCAAGAGTACAAATGGCAAACGTCTGTGCCAATGCTTGTAACATCAACCATCTTGATGTTTTGATCCAAACCTGGCTTTGACTTATGCCCCAGTTTTTCCGGTTGTGAGTCTTCCTCATATTCTTCGAAGTCTTGCTTGCTTGTTTCAAATGTGTCACACATTATCGACAGATTAGTTTGCATGATGGAAAAGAAAAGAAAATTATTAAACAAAACAGATTTTAAAATAGCAAAGCAATGCAGATTTGTCTTTTTAAGCTTTCAAAAGGTAGAGGCAAAACATATTAAATGCATATATGTGATTCAGGCCTCAATCTGAATCGCGTTGTTTCATTAAATATTAATGCAGTTAACTAGTTTCTGGGAAAAACAAGGCCAGGGCACAGGTCCAATTTTCCCAAAACATCTCCTTGCTCTGCATCCCACATGGTTGAGCCTCTAGCGTGATCATTGAGAATCACATTGCATTTTGCTTCTTCTTCAGTAATGAAAAATCTTTGGAATCCCTTCACGAGGTTGGCTGCATTGTCCTTCTTCGATTCATGAGTGGCGCATGCTTTGACGAATGACTGACTCAGAGGTGGAACAGGCTTTGGTAAAGGAGCATCTATCTTTCTTCGGAGATTGGTTGATAAAACTTTTTCAGAAAAAGATGGTGCCATGATCCGCGACTTTGGAGGAAGTACCTCTACTCCAAACGGTTCCCTTGACTGGACTGTAATCATAGGGGTGATAGAGGCTGGTGATTCAATATTTTCCTTTCTCCGGACTGGCACAATAGTCCCTTCCAAATTGTGTTCTTCATCAACAATAATCATGTTCACATTGGCATTGTCATGATCTGGCAAAGGGTTATCATTTACATTAGAGGAATGTCCTTTCAGTTGGATAACTCCTTCTTTGATCAATGCCTCGATTTTGTCTCTGAGGGCATAGCAATTTTCAGTGTCGTGCCCAGGAATTCCCAAGTGGTACGCACAATGCTTAGTCTCATCGTGCCATTTTGGAACAGGATTGGGGACATTTCCTTGGATAGGCTGGAGTATTCCTGCAGTTCTCAATCGTTCATACAACTGGGCTCGAGGTTCGGCTAAAGGTGTATAGGTTTTAGCTGGCTTTCTTTCGTGTTTTGCGCGGGGTTTGGGTGCATGGACTCGTGGCTGAGGTAAGTATGCGGGCTGATATTGCGAGGGATTTGGATAGACAGGTGCTCGAGGCAGGCTATATATTGGCTAGGTATGGTAGACAGGGAAGGGACCAGGTGGGTATTGATAGTAAGGTTGAGGGATTTGGACGTATGGGCTATAATAGGAAAGCTGAGCACTTTGGTTGTTTTGATTGTAGTAGGGAGGCTGAGGTGATGACATTTGGTAGGTTGATATTTGATTTGGCCTATGTTTCTGAACCGTCATGACAGGGGACACTCCGTCTCTCTTCCTCTTCACTGCTCCATCAAATGAGCCCGACTGGATTGTCTCACTCGTTGCTTGCAATGCTACAAAGTTTGTAATTCTTCCTGTTCTGATTCCCTCTTCTATGAAATCTCCCATCCTTATAACTTCAGAGAAACTTCGTCCTATGACGCTTATCATTCTCTCATAGTATGTTGCATCTTTCAAAGATTGTACAAAGAGAGTGGTCATCTCACTTTCTTCTATCGGGGGTTGAACTTTCGCTGCTTCTGCCCTCCACTTCATGGCATATTCTCTGAAGGTCTCTGTGGACTTCTTTTCCAACTTCATCAGATAAAATCTGTCCAAGACTGTGTCAGTGTTGAATTTAAATCTGTCCACGAAATCTTGTGCCATCGTGCCCCAATTACGCCATTTTCGCGGGTTTTGGCTCGTGTACCAGTCGAGTGCTTCTCCTGTTAAACTCCTTACGAACAACTTCATTATGATGGCCTGGTCTTTACCTACCCCAATCAGTTTGTCACAGTATGATCTTAAATGAGCGTGAGGATTTCCTTTCCCATCAAACAAGCCAAATTTTGGCACCTTATATCCTACAGGCAATTCAATGTCGGGATGCATACACAGATCTTCGTACTCAAGTCCTTCATGTCCCTTGCTGGTTTGGATATTCTTGAATGCCTCTTTTAGGCTGTAAATCTCTCTCGCCATACTTTCATCGGTTCTGATCCTTACCCGCCTATCCATTTCTTCACACTGGCCAATTTCCTGAAGAGTCATGTTTGGTACTGTGGTAATAAAAGGTTGAGCCTCCGTTGCATATACTGGTGGCACATGCTGCTCGTTGGGATCAGCGACGTGTGTCATCAATATGTGTTGGGATGCCTGGTGATTTTGCGTGGAAGAGGTGTTTTGGATGAGTGGGTTAATTTGGGTATGTGGAGTTGCAGGGTCATTTTGTAGCGGGCTTTGTTGTGGACTAGCTTGCGGGTTAGTGTGCTGTGGATCGGTTTTGTTTAGTTGCGAATTTTCGGGGAGGTTTTGGGGAAATGGCGATTCAGGAGATGAAAAAGTTTGCGGTGCAGTTGCATTCGTCCCTTGTTCAGGGAGTGGGGTATTGGCGCTAATGGACAAGTTTGTGAGATTTTGGAGCCGCTCTATCTCAGTCTGCATGGCTGCCATCTGTTGTAACAGTTGGCCGATGTATTTTTCTTGGACGGTAGCATTTCTATTTTCTGAAGCTTCTGGTTCATCTCTCGAAAGAGCGATAAGCTCCAGGCCAGTCTGTTCGGATGCATCTGAATTAGTCATTTTGCTGAAGGATCGGGCCTTTGATCTCGTGAAGTAGGGATGTTCCGCCAGTTTTAGTCAACGCAAATCAACCCTTGGGAAGAATAATTTATGAAAAATAAACCTTCTAAAAAAATGAAGAAAACCAAGTTAGTTAGGGCGAGTAATTACCGCTTCAAATAATATGCACAGAGTGAAAAGCAGGAGAAAACAATAAAATGATTGTATGACAATTAAATGCGCATCCTAATATGCATGGGGCCTCCCTTATGCCGGAGGTGGGCCTAAACGCCAGATATGCGGAATTACGACAGGTTTGATCCAAGCTGCTAAATTGCAATGCTTTGTCGGAAATGAGACAAAATGAATGTACATTTTCCAATTTCAGCATGGCATGATTTAGTCTTGGATTAGTCTATCATTATCATACTACACATAATATGCTGATTGGTCGTTGGGTTGTGAGACCCGTTGACAATTTTGGTAGATTTCTTAATTGTGGAGTCGATACCAAGGATCGACCCACCTAAGGTGTATGCATGCATGACTTAAAATAAAGGGGGTGGTATAGCTCTATCCTAAATTTTCTAAGATTTGGCTGACTAGACTCAAGGTTCCTGAGCGGACTGCTCGAGTGAGAAGGCTACGCGGCCAACCGGATGGTCCGGACGCTCCGCGCATATACCAACTCTCCTAAAAATTTGGAAATTTGAAAGAATTTTGCGGGTGCGCAAAACACACCTCGCGTGTAATGTGTGATAGTGTCAATTTTCCAGAGTGGAAGAAATATGAGCGAAATGCCAATTTAAGGAAAGCAGTAAGAGAGTATAGCAACTAAAGCAGTTACGCATACAAAATTTCAAAAAGGAAATAATTAAAAATAACAGATCAAATAAGGAGCAATATAAAGCACAATATAATTAACCTGAATTTGCTATGGTTAAGAACCTGAAAATCCCCAGTGGAGTCGTCATGCTGTCGCGCCCGTTTTTCGACCTGCTCGGGTCAAAGCGGAGCACAGACGTATTCGGTGATTCCTGGGTAAATTAAGGATTGAGGAGTCGCCACCTAATTATTTTTACGGTGAATTAGGACACCTAAATATTAAACTAAATGTTGCAATGTAACTCCAATTTTGAGGTCTGCAAAACTGATGAGACTCTAGGTAAGGGTTCTTTATTATCCTAAAGGGAAGGGGTTAGGCATCCTTTAAGATCCGCTAACTTGCGGTTATCCGGTCAAACTCAGGTTAATATTATACTACGGAGAATGCATGTTTAAAGTATATAAAGTTGAGCAAAAGTTTTGCAAATATTTAATAAATGATGCATTTTTGTACAAGTATGCGTTTGCATGGTATTAAAGAAAATATATGTAAAGTTTTGAAAAAAAGTATGCGTTTGGGACAATTAATAGCAAGGAGGAAATGAATTATTTATAATGCCAAAGAAGTAATTTGGAAATCACTTTTTGAGTTGTACAATTAACAAAGTGGACAGAATATAATCAAAGCTTGGTTTTGAAAATCTTAAACATGCATGGCGAGCCTAATATAAATAAAACTAGCGGGGATTTCTAAGTGTGAATTACCCGAGCCTATAAATAAATAAACTCGCGACGGGTTTTTAAGCTACCCCACTAATCATCCATTCGTGGTCTGATTATTCTAAATATCCTAACAATCACACAAACATTAAATAATTATTACATGCCCAAAAATAGAAATAACGGAATTAAAGAGCAAATAAATGAAGGGAAACTAAGGCAGATGACGATGTCATCTCGCCCTATTTGTTTGGAAATCCCGAGGCCGGAGAATGCAAGGAATGTAGATGCGGGTCTTCATTTTGGCAATAGTCATGATGAGTCTCATAACGAGACTCTTCGTTGCTCCCGATGCATTTCATGTAAAATGAAAGAAAAGAAAAGAATTAGTGACGGAATATGAAAATATATACAAAAAGATGTAAAATAAACAATTCATGACAAGTAGTATATTGTTGTTGGGCCTCAGGCCCAACAATTTAAAGCAGTCGCGGAGATGCGAACCCACCAGGCCGAAGGGTATGCAAGGAGGGTGAAAAACAAAAAGGGGATTTAGAACATACCCTAAACTCATCAATAATAAAAAATAAAGTAAGCATTGATATAAAGTTAAACACAAATATACACAATTTATATCTAACAGTTTATACACGAACAAAGCTAGCAGGCCCAGATATGAAGCAGGCGAAACAATATTAATTCAAACTGGGCTTTGGTAAATCAAACAGTGCGCATATAAAAGCAAACCCAATATAATGACTCTTGCATTTAAAGAGAAAGAAACAAACCAGATGCATAAGGGCCAATTACCATACATTTATCGATATACCAACCCATATTGGACACTCATTTAGCCACATAAAACTGATATACACGAAAATTCAGAAGATATATGCCTTGTATATTCTTAAGTATACCACCCATATACTTAAACACAAGAAAAGGGACAAAAGCAATTTCAACCAGAGGATATTCCCATTCAAACAGAAACTTAGTTGATCTGATGGCATACTATAGACAGACCATCTGGAATATACAAAGGTTATTAAGGAGGGCAAATATGCCTACATAAATTGATTTAAAGGTTAGGGTAAGACGAATACACATTCTTTGCACACAACTTGGATAATTAAGCATGCAACACAAGTCCTAGCAGAGAGTTTGTATGCAGACCTGCTCTAAGCTCATTGCACTAACAGTCTCCAAGCAAGCTTAATATTTAAAACATATATTTGTACATTCTTACAAGAATCAAATAAATAAACTAAATATAAATAGACAAGGGCTTAATGAATAACATAACATACTGCCTTCATACAAAAGTAGGGTGCTACCACAAATAATTATACTCAAACTACATAATGTACAAGGACATCAACATACCACCCTGTTCAAAAGAAGTAGGGCGGAGACAGAGCACATTTTAGGACATGAGATTGAACTAAAAATCATTCAAGACATCATTTCAAAAGTGCAGAACCATTTTGATATAAGTTAAGTAGACATACACTAGACAAACTCCTTTCAGACAAGTAGGCCAAAGCACATCACGAATTTGAAAAGAGCATGCAGAATATAAAAAGGAATGATCATATTCAAGATAAGCATTTGAGCATGGTGGCATTGAACACATGAATTGTTTAAATATGTAGAATTGACTGGTTCTTAAGAGGATATTGCAATGGTTACAGACAAAGAAAACATGCACATTCATGACTCAAGTCCTAACAGGATAAGCGAGATTTCGAAATAGGCATGCCATGACTAATATGAGGTTTAAATAGGCAGAAATTTGATCCCTTCATAGAAATAGAACAACACAAGACAAACCAGTCATAAGATAAATAAATTCAGAATTCCACTTGAGGAATCATCTTTTATAACCCAACCATGCAGTACTTAGAGGAAAATGATCAATCTTTAACACCTAATATGACATGGTATGGCTCATGATCACATTAACAACATGTAAAATCTGATCTGGGCATGAAATGACTTCCTAAGCGAACCAAACTATTAACTGATTATCCTAGAGTACACTGCAAACAGGAACCATACATCACATAATGCTTGACGTAACATGTTAAAGGATTAATGATTAACTACGTAGGTAAACCAGTCTTTACAGTAAGAAAGCATCCCTGGAATCACTTGAATATTCATCCTTACACTCCCTTAAGAAACTATTAACAACATACTTAGCATATGAATCTATTCCCTAGTTTAAGAAGTAAAACACAGACTTAGGTTACTAAAACAAATTAAATTCTACATTACATTAAACATCAACAGACAAATAGTATAAACCAATCTAACAACACATAATTAACTAACACAAATGAAACACATAGAACACTGAAATAAACTAAAGTCGAGAGGGAATTGAGTTTACTGACCTTCTCCGGGCAGCGAACCGAGGCGCATTTCGAATCGTCGACCCGCTCGGAGAAGTTTGTTGTTTATACAATTGAAAGGGACAAAGGCCTAAATGTTCTTATGTCTTTGTCGAACCAGAAATGGGAGTACAAAGAAACCTACGGAAAAATCGATTTTTTGGTTTGGCTTTTGAAGAACCGAGAGTTTTTCGTCAAAAAAAACCTCCCTCAAACACAACCCAAAGGGCTATATTTATAGTCAAAACTCGAGGGCTTCAACAGCTAGAATTCGAATTCGAATTTAAAGAGAAAAAGAAAAAGTGACGGTTTCATCTTTATTTCAGAAACCGAGATGATGGGGATGAGGTACGGGGTTTAGTTCTTACCCAACGAGTTCTTGAAGGTGCTCCAGAGGCACACTGCGGCATGCATGGTTGATTTGACCCGGACGAGCTGTTCAAAGCTCTGTGCTTGCAGAAAAGGGAAAAGGGGACTGGGGTGATGCGAAGGCTTGATGGTGGCAGTGGTGTTGGTGTTTATCCGGCAGTTTGGAGGTGGAGCCGGCGAAGGACCGCCGGATTTTGGGAGGGTTGCTGTTTTTTGGAGGCGTTGGTTTTTTGATTTGGGTAAAAGGGAACGATTTGGTTAGGTTTAGGGGGATTGGGGTTTTTAATTTGGGATTGGGTCGGGTTGGTTGATTTGGCCTGGCGAAATGGGGAGTTTGGGGAGTTGTGTATTGAAGGTGTGGGTAAATTTGTTTGGTTGGGTTATTTTTAGGAATTTGGGCTTGGTAGAGGGCGACCGGTTGGGCTTGGGAGATAAGGAAAATAGAGGGGAATAAATGGGTATTGGGCCGATTTGGTTTGTGGGCTAGTTTGTGGGGAATGAAATTAGTTTGGGTAGAAATTGTTTTGGGTTGGGAAATGAAAAATGGGGGAGTTGGTTAAAATAAAAAGGAGTTTAACATTAAAAGATATTTTTTGTAAAAGATGTGAATTATTTAAAATAACATACCAATTTGATAATAATAAAAATATAATATTTGCGAAATGTTTAATGCTTAATAAAAAAATGGGAACGCGATGCAATTTTGCGAAAATAAAATAACATAGAATTTTTGGATAAAACTTATGATTATGATAAAAATGCAAATGATATAAAAATGCGAATAATAATAATAATAAGAGGATACACACATATATGCCTATATTTTAAAATTATTTTAAAAGTGTCAAAATATTAAAAATTACGAATAAAATCATAAAAGATGGGACAAAATTGGGTGTCAACATACACTATCCTATCTTGGTCCTATATATGAGCCTCGATCCAACACACTTCGGAGTGGAACCCTCTTATCCTTACTACCCACTCGCCTTCTCCTTGCCTGTCTCTTGTCTTCCCCCAGCGTGTATCCCATAACATAGACCGGCGAGCCCTGATTAACGGATCCCCAAGATTGAGGACTATCTGGAATCTCGGAAGGGTCGGGGTCATTGAGCGATATGCATACCCGGTCATGGCGTGATGTCTGAGGAAAATCCGATTGTACCCGTCCTTGTGATGCTCCACCTATCCCATGGTCAGTGGGGCCTGACATTGTTACTAAAAGTCCTTGGTGAAGTCGGAACTCCCATCATCCCACATCCCGCTGGAAGAACCGAGGGTGTTCGAGCGGGTGACTCATAGGGATCTTCAGATGGATCCTCCTCTATAGACTCCATGATTTCTGATGGATCTGAGTCCATAGTATAACTCACCTCTCTTCTTTCAATTTTTGTAACCCTCCGACCCGTGCCAGTGGGTGGTATTTGTCTAACATCTTGTTTTGCGACAGTACCTGCATCCTTATATTCCGAGGTATTTCTCATTGTAGACGTTACTGCAGTTTCAAATGAGAAAATTAGATTAGGAACAAATATTCTTATGACTCAGCTCTATCGAACGACTAGATTATGAAAAATGGAGACATTCCTAAATGCCATGTAGTCTCCTGCTTATAAGTGTGGCGCGCAACACACCCATAACCAAGTCTCTACTAGACACGGCTTGTAGACTCCCTAGGACAGTCCTCGCTTTGATACCAAGTTTGTCACAACCCAAACTGGAGGGCCGCGACGGGTACCCGGACTCTACCCGCTGGGCACCACATCTACACTCCACACTTAATCATATTTAAACACGGACTGAGCCATGATAGATTATATAAAGTTTCAACCCAAAAGCTCCAACTTACATATTTATATACCGAGGCTGACAAGGCCATACATGACAACTAACTACAGGACACCTATATACAAGCCTCTAAAGAGTAAAACATACCACGACCAGACCGCAACTCCGAAACGAATAGAGTGCTCTAAATACCAGCTGAACCAGCAACCCACTAGAGCACTCTCTCAATATGAATCTATGGGTATAAAACGCAGTGTCCCCCGACAAAAGGGATGTTAGTACGACTGATGTACTGAGTATGTCAGGCATAAGAAATAACATAGCAGAGATATATCATAGTCTGAACAGAAACACTTGAACATCAGTAAATGCCTCTGAGGGCCCTAATACACATGCCTAAATATTATGCACAATGTAGTATACATATACATCATCCTCTTCGGGTATCTTCCTTACCATAACAGCCTCTGTGGGCATCATACCATATAATGATTAATTAATATATGCACAATGCAAATGCGGTATATAATGTCCACACAGGAATCCTCCCATAACCGCCTTTGTGGGCATTAAGTTATATCGCCACACAAGGACATCACATCATATTGGCCTCTTCGGGCTCTTTTGTGATAGTATGTACCAGCTGCAGGTGGTGTGCGTATATAACATTTTTTTTCCTTTCCCCAATTCCCCTACATATATATATATATATATATATATATAATATGTATCATATAGTAATGTGCATAGAACAAGTGGTCCAGGGTAACATATGAATGCAATGCAAATAAAATGCATAACTAATAATAAAACATCCGGAGTGACATAATATCCTTTACACCTTTGGTTAATATTGGGAACATCAACATCTTTTCCCGTGTGCCTTATTAAGGTCTTAGAAACATACTTGGATATTCTTTCAACATAGAAGTCGATGACTTGATCATCCCTAACTACTAAGAGTAGAGTAATTTATGTAGCAACACGATAGTTATGTTTCGCACATAGAATTATTCCAAAAAGAAGAAAAGAGCCTTGCATACCTTGTTGTCGAAATTATCTAAGTTCCGCGGGTCCTTGTAAGCTCTATGAATGATTATCTACATCACACGGAAGATTTAAATCATAATTGAATCAATATACTAGAAACAGATTCTTTGAGACATTCTAGCGAAGCGTAGAACCTATATTCCTTCTATATTGAAACCTATGCATGTAGCGAAACACCCAACCCTCTTAATCCTTATTTTTACTGCTATATTATCCAAAACAGTACAACAATTTCACATGCAATCCCAATACCTTAAAATTACGGCAGTCCCGACAACACCCAACCCAAACTTAGCATTTCGATAATATTGTTAGAGCTAACGGCAAGAATCATGTTCTGTGATTCGTATAAACCAAAGGATAAGAAGAATTACCTCAGTTAGAATCATCAACGGGAGTCGTCGGCAAATCATTCACCTAAATCAGTTTTCGATAAACATAAACAGGACCCCAAACACGATTCTGGGTCACGGCTTGGGTTTCTGAGTTCTTAAACTTGTTCAAGGCTTCAATTCACTGTGAATCACGGTCCAGGACACCATGAATTTCCCCCTTTTTTGTCTATGTGAAAGCTTACGGAAATCCCCAAATTCGACGAGAATTTCAGAGAGTTTTATCGATTGAGATGTTACTCCCTCTGACAGAGATATGAGAATTCTTTCTCCTAGAAGAGCTTTCTACAGAAGTTTGAAATGATGGAGGAACTTGTAGAGATGAAGATTGATTAGTAATGGAGAAGGATAAATGTTGGAGACTTGAAGAGCTGCCACCGTACTTTGCTTATACGGCTTAGTCACTGGTGGTAGTTCATAATATAACACGTAGAGTCCCACTATATAATGTCCCGAATTATAATTAATTAATTATACACACACTTAAATTCTTGATCCCAATTCACTGAAATTCTGACGACTTTAAGAAAAACCTCCTTATATCAAATGTCATAATTCTTATAATATAACATTAATCCATAACCTCTTTGGGGATATACAATTATTATTATTAATCCCCCGTCGTCACACTTGTTAAACCCAAAATTATTTAGGGATCACATCCTTCCATATACTAATTTCCTTATTAGCCTACGTAAGTACAACATAAACTTCGTGGAGTCCGGTCTACTTGCCTACGTTTATGCGTTCAACCGTTACCCGAAAGTACGGGGTATTACAACATCTAAGTGGGTACCGGTGTTGAACTGGGATGATTGGGTTTAGGGAATCATCCTCGTGCTGGTTCTGACTGCTGCTTATTTGGGATTGTCATTGTATGTGGGCTTGTTGCAATAGTTGTTTTATATGTTTACTCATCACACATGCTTTCAATATGATATCTTGGATTGTACTTGAATTGTGTATGTGTATTTCATCTCTTATTTGGTTGTATCTTATTGTATCATGATATCTTGCCTTAAATTGTCATTTGCATTCATACACTCATGGCACTGTGATATTGATATTGGAGTGGTATGATGATGTTCTAGGTCTAAGGGATCAGAAAAAGTAAGAATACTATTGAGATTAGGGTAACACTGAGATGTTATTGATACGCGGGGAGTGGAGTTGCACACCTATAATATGATATTATTACATCCAAGAGTTGGGCTCCATGATCCAACAATTTATTCCAGAACTGAGGGGTATATGGAGTTTGCGGCTCATCTATGGGTCACTTTTATAATGCAAACCCCTATAAAGTGTGTATACCGGATTGAGAAAGGTACCTTGCATATGCATTGAATACTCATTCATACATTGATTACATGTGGTGTGATAACGTAACTTGGATTGGTAACTGGAACAAGGGGTGATTTAATATGAGAAGCATGCTTATTTTTGGCTTTGTATGTAGGTCTTGGCCGAAAACCATGTTTTATTTTAGCTTGTATTTATTTCTTAGCTTAACTTTTAGCTCTTATCTTAGGACATAGTATGCCATGTAATAAAAAACTTAGGACACAAATAATAGGCCATGTAAAGGGTGACAAGGTCGAGAGTCTTCCAATGAGATGACTAGGCCGTGAGTTGCAGGACAAGTTGGCAAGGACAAGGATGGTCTATAAGATGAATCTTCCAAGAGGATAATTCATCCATGTATTTGGATACACCAAGAAGATGAAGGGATGGTCGAAATACTCCCTTCTCCATTCGGCCAAGGCACTCCAAAATCAAGATGGAAGCTTCTAAACTAGTTCCAAGAAGATGAAGTCTTGAGAAGTCAAATCCATCCAGTCTTCTACTTGGAGTCCACAAAGGGAGTGTGAAAGATTCATTCTTTGTCCGCAGGAAAAGCGAAGACCTTTCCCATTGTCTTGGTTTGGTCGAAACACCCTTGGTCACCAAGTAAACCCAAACTCATTCCCATTTGTTCCCACTAGGCTGAGAAAGTAGTTAGAGTTGTGTCTTTTAGTTTGTCTTCTAGAATGGTCCATTTGCTACTATAAATAGGATCCTTAGGACTTGTAAATATTCAAAGTTGATTGAGATATAAACTTGAGTTTTACTCAGTTGCTAAGTTATTCATCTTGTGTGTTGTTTATCTTAGTTGGTTCTTGTGTGAGCAAAACCCCTTGGTGTAAGTTGAAGCTAGGACGGTGTGACCTAGTTAAACCCAAACTAAGGTTTCCATTTGGTGTAAGTCTTGGTTAGGACTGTGTGACCTAATCAATACCCAAGCTCGAGGAACCCCCTTAGTGGTAAGCGAACGTTAGAACTGTGTGGACCAACCTAACCTAAGCTTCGAGTTACTAAAAGGGCTTCCGATCACCCTCACTTGGCTAGTTCATGGGCATTGCACTTAGCAAACCCTGGTCTTGACCTTGTAGAATTGGTCACCTTATCCTTGGCATCGACTCGGGCAGTAAAACCCCCGTGTCTCTATCCTTGCACTTATCGACCGCTCACTTACACTATAACAACTAAACCAAACATGTAACCAAATCAAACCTCCAACACTTGGTGTGTACTCAGACTTGCATCTCGCATTCCTTGTTCACCCCTCATCTGAACCACTTCATTATTTCTACCACCACATCCCATAAGACTCGATAAACATCCCCATCAAAGCTCCCCAACCGAAACCACCCACAAAGTCCCATCCAATCCCGAAAACACCAAACAGTCCGCATAACACACCTTGCCAACGACCTCACTGTTTCAGTTCTATTTTGTCACCTTGCCACCATCAAAACATCAAGTCTGGAACATCACCCTGACCCTCAACCCATCCGTGACAACCCCACAAAATTCCTATGTCTATTTCCATATACAACTACCCGAAACAGTCATCAACACCACGTTGCCTGACCGTAACACACCTACCGAGAAACTCACTGGTTCAGGTCTGTTCCGTGGCCTTTACACTATCAAAACACCAAGTTTTGATCATCAACACAACCCTCAACGTGTACAGGACACCCTCATAAAATTCCTTGACCCAACTCCACCTAAATCTACCCGTCTAAATAACCAAAACCCTACTGCCCGGCTAGAAACCGAGAATCCGAGAACCACCTTTTGTGTCCAACCAGAATATAACCAAGATCTGACCCACTTACCCACCGACTAGCCAGTCTAGGAGTTTGACTTTTGGACTCCAAAGATGGTGGTTTTGTTGTCCAGAACTGGTCCGAGTCCTCCTTAGTAGTCGAAGTAAAAGAGAAATAGTTTAATGATCCCTATTTGTTACAATTGAAATAGAGAATTCACAAGCATAAGACTACGACTTTTGAACGAGGGTAAGATAACGGTACTTTGAGGTACCGATGTAGGTTATGTGTTCCAGGTGTGGATGGACTCAGAGAGAGAATCATGGCAGAATCTCACAATTCCAGGTATTCCATTCACCCAGGTTCTACAAATATGTATCATGACCTTAAGGAGATATATTGGTGGAATGATATGAAAAGGAATGTGGAAGATTTTGCAGCCAAGTGTCCGAATTGTCAGCAGGTGAAATTCGAGCACCAGAGGCCCGGTGGGTTGGCTTAGAATATCGATATTCCTATTTGGAAATGGGATATGATAAACATGGAATTCTTAATAGGTCTACCTCGCTCATCCCAAAGACATGATTCGATTTGGGTGATTGTGGAATGACTTACCAAATCAACCTACTTCTTTCCAATTAAGACCACAGATTCAACAGAGGATTATGCTAAGTTGTCTATCCGAGAAATTGTCGGGCTTTATGGGACCCCAATGTCCAGTATTTCGGATGGTGGTACTCAATTCACAATGCACTTTTCAAAGACTTTTCAGAAAGGATTGGGTACCAAGGTAAACCTCAGGTCAACTTTTCATCCTCTAATAGATGGCCAGGTAGAGGATTATCCTCTCATTGAATTTGCTTATAATAATAGTTAGCATGCTAGTATCCAGATGGCATCGTTTGATGCTCCGTATGTGCAAAGGTATAGATTGCCAATTGGTTGATTCAAAGTTGGTAAAATAGTGTTGTTAGGACCAGACTTGGTCCATCAAGTTAGGGAAAAAGTAAAGTTAATTTAGGAGCATTTGAAAATGGCTCACGAGTCGCCAAACGTTATATTCGGATGTAAGGTGTAGAGATTGAAGTTTCAAGCTGATGATTGGGTGTTTCTGAAAGTTTCACCTATAAAAGGTGTTATGAGGTTTGGAAAGAAGGGAAAGCTTAGTCCAAAATATATCAGACCATATAGGATTTTGAGAAGAATTGGCCAAGTGGCTTATGAGCTTGAATTGCCATAAGACTTAATTGTTGTGCATCTAGTGTTTCATGTATCCATGTTGAGGAAGTATGTGGGAGACCCATCGTTGATTGTCCCTATCGAATCCATTACAGTTAAGGATGGACTGACCTACCTAGGAATCTGAAGAGGACATGAAGTTCAGATATCCATATTTATTTTAAGAGCAAGAAGAAAGTGAACAAGGTAAATGCCTTTAGTATTCGTGTCATGTTCCTTGCGTATTCATGTCTCATGTTCCACGTTCATGTATTCAGTACTCATGTCTCATTTCCCCATGTTCATATTTTCATGTGATCATGTCAGTTCAGTCCCCATGTTTCTTCACGTTCATATACTCATGCCATGGCCAATCTAATTCTTGACCATGACCCATCATTCAAGGGTGAATGATCCCAAAAGGGAGATATTGTAACACCTCGTACCTTCAAACTAAGTAATGTTCATGATTAAGAAGTGTAAAAAACCAACATGGGAAGTTAAGTTGAACCAATTTCAGTTCTGCAGACCCAATTTTACGCCCAGCTTTTACGGACTGTATAAGTATTACGGACCGTCAAAATGTACCATAAATCATGATTTTGAAATTGATGGAATACAATGACTTCACACTTGGAAAAATTATACGGTCCATGTCCAGACCGTAGAAAATTCGATGGACCGTCGAATTTAGTTGTAGAATACTTCCTATAGGAAATGTATAAATACGCAGCTTAGTCTTGAAAAATCCGTTTTTACAATCTCCAAGACCTAGAACAAAGGTTCTCTCTTCCCATCCTTCTCCCACATTGAGGTAAGACTTTTTCACGCAATTCTAAGTGATTCTAATGTAATTCTCATGAATTTTAAGTAAAATTCACTGTTCTTAACCTAGGGTTTTCAAGATAAACTCATCCCAAGGTTTCATGGTTCAAGCTTTGGGTTTCCTCTCCAAAGTCTAGATTTTAATACAAGTATTGCAGTGAATAATGTATGTAGAGCTTCTATCCACATGTGAAAATGTCCATTTTCTTCCCCAATCCACATTTTTTCATGAAACATGAATTCTTCAAAAGTTTAGGTTTTTCTATTATTATGATAACTCTAATACATGTAATATTATACGTCATGTCCATATTATAAATTCGTCAATTGTATTCATGATAGGTCATTATGATTGTTATGAACCTATCCGTAATCCATGAACGCATGCTTTGAATTCCATGAGTTCTTTAACACAAGTTATTATTACTCAGTTCCATGAAGTTATACATGTTTTCATGTTTTACACAAGTTATATTATATATTTATTTGCATGCTAAAGTATAATCACGAATCATGTTTTACAAGTTCTATTTTTGAAATTCATGGGCTTACAAGCCAACTATTTTCACATTCATGTTTTGGGAGTTGTACCAATTACCGAGAAGGCTCAGACAACCTGAAACTATGTATGCCAACGTAGGATAAGGATCGCTCCGCCCAGAGGACGATACCTTCATGTTACCCCTTTATGAGATTATTGGATCCATCATGTCATGTTCATGCCTCGTACCTCAGCAAAGTACGAGATGGATTAGCTGATCCGACAGAGATCATACACCTTGTTCACGCATGGTGGATACATTTCGGTTATACTAATGCTCTTCCCACATAAATACAGATATATGATTATACTGATTTTACACATGTTATTAAACTCATGTCAGATCATGCACATGTTCATTGTTCAATTTCAGTTTCATGTTTCTATTATTATCATGTGTCTGCTTATTCTTTCAGTTTCTTTGCATATAGTATAATTCAAATGTACTGAAATTCCCTTTGCCCGGGGCCTGCACTTCACGATGCAGGTACTGATTTTATGGACGATTGATCTGCTCGATAGGATTTGCCTCAATATCAGCTAATGGTGTGCCCCATATCATTCGCGGTGTTTAGTCACTTATTTTACATGTCATGTATAGTAGAGGTATGCTAGGGCCTTGTCCTAGTAAATAGTTTGCAGCCAGACTCATGTTTCAGAGGTTTCATAGACTAGACTAGTTAGCATGTCATGTCAGTCATGTTAGTGTTATTTCAGACTATCATGTTATATTAAGATATTTCCACTATTATAACTCAGACTATATTTTCAGTATTATATTTTACATGTTTTAAAAATTATTAATACATGTTTTGATGCCCATGTTGATTAGAAAGCCATGTGGTTCGCTTGATCACATGCAGTCAGGCATCGAGTGTCGTGTATCGGCCAGGTCATACTTCGGGGCGTTACATTTTGACTCCAAACCAACAGTTTCTCCTAGACACAGAGAATAAGTTAGACATGAAAATGGTGTAATAACAGAGATTAAACATTGTTCGAAGTTCCTAAAGCCTAGTATTCATTAACCTAGACCAAGATGCAAGTGTACCATCTAGAAAAATCCAATTCCACACAGTAGAGGCATTGTATGTTCACATAGAACACAAAGTCAAACACACACAATCTAACTTAAAGACAAATGTGTATATGAACATGACAAAGACATCAGCAGGACAGATAAATTAGTCATCTAGTCTAAATTATCAACAAAGGAACATAAATTATGTATGAGAAACTTACACATATATAGAAACTATCCTTGACAGTCCACACATATATTAGGTAGACAAAGAGACACTAAATGAATACACAGACCATTATTAGCAAGCATGTGATCATATGTAAAACTAAGACATGTATCAAAGACTACATTAAACCTACATCAGACCTAAATCATCTATAGTAAACACATTGTATATATAAAATAAGCTAAGCAGATTCATTATCACACAAACACATAGACAAGAATTATAAAATGAAAAGAAATGCTAAAAGGAGGGGGAAATACCTTCTTGTGAGGCAGCCTAGGGTCGAGTATAGGTCTTGAACACTACTTCGCACATCGAACACTCGCACACAAATAGAGAAAAAAGGTTTAGAACTAGGAGACTAATTTATGTTTGGTAGGGTTCCTCCAAAGTCCTTGTATCCCAAATAAACTTAAATTGGTCAAGCGTTTGTCAAATAAATGGCTCTTGAATGCAAAAGCCTGAATTTCGAATTCCTTGACAATGAGGGATATAGTTCCTTTTATAGGACCTAGAAACCCTAGAAGTTTCAATCGGACCTGATGTGGGACAAGTAAAATAGGAGGGAAAAATCCCTCTATTAATCGAATAGCCAATAAGAATTTGGAGTTTGAAATAAAAAATAGATAAAAAAACATTAAAAAATCACAGAAAATGCGATGAGAGAGGGGAAACCTCACCTAATGGGGGTGGTGGTGGTACTATAATGGGTATACATGAGAAAGGGAAAGAGAATTAACGTATCTTACCTGTTTTATCCATACCACGACTAACACAAAGCAACAAGCTCTACACCGTTACCATTTTTGGCAACATGGCGCAGAGAGAGATGGGGGGACCATGGCAGCTAGGGTTTTCAATACCCTATCTTGAAAATCAATTAAATGGCAAGGGCATAAGGCCTTTATCCGTTTAATGAAAATCATAGGCTGGGTCCGGTCCTTTTGGATTGGGCTTGGCTAAATTTTTAAAATAAAAGGGTCCAATTCGCGAAATAAAAGGAGTTAATATAAGAATGGTCCATTAATTAAATTAGAAAATTGACCATAAATTTCAAATATGATCGAATCCATGAAAGACATTTCAATTAAAGACCAATTTGGCATTAATTGAAATAAAACCATTTCAATTGTAGCAAAACATGTAAACTTTTTCAATTAAACGTAAAATGACATAAAGTTGAGGTGTAAATTAATTATCTATTTAACTAAATAATTTTCCCCATTTTGATGGATTAGAATATTTTATCAATTCAACTGTGAATAACTTTAAACAATTAATTATATAATTGTTTTTTCTTACTATTTGATTTTGAAATTGATTATTATAATTTAAAATATAAAAGAATGAGATATGGTATACCATAAATATATTGGATGATATTTTGTCAAATAAAATAATTAAATATTTTTGAGATAATTTTGTAAAATCATTTTTGACTGGTAAAAATTATATTTCACTCCGTCTGTTACTCAGGAACCTTGAATAATTAAATAAAATTATTGGAGGGTCAAAATTAGGTGTAAACAACACACGATATCATGTGAAGGACATAACAATATGATACACAAGCCTTATATGAATACTTCTTTTGTATAACTCATATGAGTACCATTTTAGGTACAGATTCATGTCATAGAGAGATTAGGGATAGAAATTATGTACTTCTCATCGGTCTACTCATTGACACAAATTACATAGGTTGTGTAGAACTTCAATCTAAAATAGCGACAATAACAGTATCTTCGGGCCAACGGAATACTAGAATAAGCTATAACGAGCAACAAGCTTGACTCTTTACTAACATCTCATATTTTCTATACTTCTTCTTTCCACAATATAGAATTTAACAAGAACAACATGTGCATCTTACTTAGACATGATTCGCATCCATGAACATATCAAGAACATACCTCAAAACAGTCGACAACACACCTTAGAACATATATGATTTTTCGGTAGCTTATTCGTAGGTTCTAGCCTGTAGGACTTATCTACAAATTAGATCTACTCAAATACATGAAAAGGAGTTTACTTCTTACCTCAAATAGTAGCTTCAACCCTTAGAGAAACCTTTCTTCACCTTGAAGCAACATACAACTCAACCACGATGCAGGAAATATGCGTATGTTAGTACCATGAGACTTCCCATACTTGATTTATATATCCCACCTTGGGATTTTCTTAGGAACCCCATGGGAACTATTAGAGATAGTTTAGAAAGTATATTGGGTCTTTTTGGTAGAGCAAATAAGTGAAGAAGAGGTTGCACCACCTTAATATAAGTGGCTAAGCGTTCATCGCCTCAACTTTTACGGTGACTTTCACGCCCCGTATATATGTTTTATGGTGGATTTTCCATTGTGAAAAGGTGGTATGGTCCGTATACGGCCACCGTGAAATGTTCAACTATTTTCTAGGATTTTCCAAGGGTTCATGGAGGAGCACAACCACTTTCACGAGCGATGAATCCATTTCACGGTCCGTGAAATGCTTCAAGCAATCCCGACTTTCAACGAACTTACTTTATTTAATCCATTTATCCTCAAACTCTCATGAAACTTAATTAACACTTGTTTAAACTCATTCTCATCCAAATATGAGATCTTATCCTCACTGGGCTTACGTTACTTTACTTACGATGAAGACTAGCATGAAAAAACGGGGTGTAATACCAGTCGAGGATGAACGTTTGTTTAAGTAGTTTCTGATGTAATGACCTAGTTGGTCATATTGAGCTTTTTGACCTTTTATACCCAAGATACCCTTCTCGTAGGTTTTTTGGTATTTATGACAAGCGGAGATGGATGGTGCAATTCCCGAGGTAATCGGATGAGTATTAGATAAGAAATGGTAAAATTCAAAGTTCTCAAATTAAGAAAATGAGAAAGTTTGACTAAAGTAAACATCAGGGGTTAATGGGTCTGTACTATAGTTCCATCAATTTTATTAGGTCTAGACCGTGATTAATGACTTCCTTGAGGAGTCGGTATACATCCCGAAGGGCTCGGGAGTGATTTGGACCTTTGGTTAGGAATTATTTAAGTTTAAATAGTAGAGTTGATCATGGTTAACATCGGGTCAAGATGATATGTTTTGATATTTGAGAGCACGATCATGTTTGTAGCATGTTTTATCACTGAAATGCATATATAATTTGTGTTCGGAGGGTTCTGGATGAGTTTCAGGTGTTAATTAAAAGATTAAACACACTATAAATTTCTGGTATCTGGTGTGAGCACAATCTCATTGAAGGAAGGAAAGTTAGTTAGCACAATCATGCTTAATGGAGGAAGTTCGTCCAGTGCGATTGCACTAGCTTAGGTTTTTTGTGTTTAGCATAATCGCGATAGGCCACCGCGATCGCGTTAAATGAGCTTTAAGTGTTAAATATGGACAGTACAAGACTTGAGGATTATTTCATCATTGTTGGAGTTCTAGAGCTTTGAATAAGGCGATCTTGTAGGCTATTTTATTGGTTTCAAAGAGGGGTAAGACTCTAACTCGTATTTTGATATTTCCACCTTATTGCTTCCATCAATTGGCGATTTAATCCATGATTTTGGGTGGGAAATTGGTGGGCTTTAGCCCTAAAATTAAGAATATGAATTTCTTCGATTTGAAGTTGGACTTGGCTAATTTTCTAGATCTAGACTTAAGTCATGGGTCAACCAATTTTTTTAATAATATTCAATTTTATTCCTTGAAGGCTCGAGTTTGACTTTTTGGGTGACTCTTTGGGCTTAGGATATATAAGTATAGCAATCTGGATGTCTACGAACTCGTTATCTTACATACGCCACGTATTTGACATATTAGGAATGGTCCGAGACTTTGAGAAAAAGAAAGGTGATTCTTAAGGTTCATGGAACATTTTCTCGGCATTTCAGGTATGTTAAGACTTATGACTTTGCTTGGGGTATGTTTTCGATATAGATAGTAAAATAAGCTTAATAATAAGGAGTAAGGGTGTAACAGGGGGTCTCGTATCTGTGATGTGATGTGATGTGCATTGGTACGAGTACCGATGACATGATATGGGTGTTAGTATACTATGTAGTTATGGACCACAACCCAGGAATGCCAATACATGTGGGCATTAGCTGTTATGTGTTACTTGTCTTGTATTTCACTATTCAATTCTATTTGGTGTACTAAGGAATCTCGTTCACTTGTGATAAAGATTCTAATAAATGTATCGGCTATTGGGTCTGGATTATTGATCAAAACACTTGAACTTATTCGCTATTAAGTCCGAATTTGAGATGTTCATTCTCCTACATGTTGTATAATGCATTTTCATATGGTTGGCTCGGGTTGCACTCATGTTGTATCATGGTTGGCTCTGGTTGCACTCATGTTATATCATGGTTGGCTCTGGTTACACTCATGTTTTATCATGGTTGGCTCAGGTTGCATACCTGCAACAGATTATATTATGGTTGGCTCAAGTTGCACGCCTGCAACAGTTTTATATATGGACTTAGCGGTCCCCTATGGGTCACATATCCAATATAGTCTGGTAGAGCGCTGTGTGTATATGGAACATATTTCATTGCATTGCATGTCATCATTCATTTATCCTCTCATTAGTTAGTTATTTCTGTAGGTGTCTTACTATAACGACTCGTTCGGTCGTTATGAGCCTTCTGCCCAATTTCCTGTTATAACTTTCCTCCAGGCATTCACCGAAGACTTTATTTGTGGAAATTCAGAGTCGAGTCCACTCCAACATAGAATGTTTCTTCCCTGCGCTTAGGCGAGGTGTCAAGGGTCATCGCCTCAGCAGTTCTATTCTTCACTGCAAGCGGAATCGAGTCCACCACGATGGAAGCACTGACAGTCAGTTTGCTTTAAAAGCCCTGAATTATCTCATCTTTCCCCAAAATTGTTTTCCTCGAAATAGGAGCTCACTTGAGGAGCCTCCTTGTCCATTTTTGTCACGACCCAAATCATAGGCTTTGTGGTGGCACCTACACAATCCCCCAGTAGGCGAACCAACTTCCCAAATAGTTCTTAAGAAGGTTTAAAAATAAATGCGGAAGGGAATAAAGTTACAATCCAAAATAAATTCATTTAAAAACATAAGAACCACGGATTCGTACAACATCCTTCCTTTTTCAAAACCTGGTCTGACTTATACAAGGACTCTACAATACCATGTCTTAATGCGAAATATAACAATACTGCCCGAATAAAGGGAACATTTTACATATGATAGAAACTAAGGCCATTGAATGGAGTAGTCTGCCTCAGCTTCCCTGTTCCAAACTGCAACATGATAGACCTAATACTTGCATTCAGAAAAGATGAAGCAAGTGTAGCATGAGTACACAATGTACCCCCATAGACATCATAAGCCAACAACGACGGAGGCTACGCAATCAGATATAAATACCAAGTTGACACCACATAATCCTATTACTAGCAATTCAATAAGCTGAATAAGTCATGTTATTTATACAGTAGATCATGAATTTTGAAATAAGCCTAATCATATAAAGATTCACTAAGCACGTAAGATTTACAACACGTAAGTCTACCATTTCATAGTGTCACCACACACATCATGTTATACAAGTCACGTAGCTAGAAATCCTAAACTAGGTCATAAATCACATAATTATATATACGATCATATTTTCTAGTATTTCTCTAATCTCACACCTAGACTTAGTAATGTCGAAAATCATATTAAACCTTACTTCAAGTGTTTCATAATATAAGTAAGTCAGATGCACGGTTCATTGTTCCATTTCCATAGACCTTGCACAATATAACCCTTGGGATAAAGAACACATTGTTTACAATTATACCACTAGTCTTAAACCTAGGTGTAGCCAAATCCAATTATAAGCAAAACACTTCTTTAGTACATTAGAGTCTTATCGCAATTAACAAGTAGTTTCCTAACCCTTACCTTTACCAGCCAACATCAATTACACATTAGACATCATTAAGCCAGACACACAACCTAACCCCACAATTATACCACAATACATGCTAGATGCTTAACCATTGACACAGTCGCCCACTAAGCAATCACAAGCCAATGAATCCACAAAAACAACTAAGATCAACATAGGTCACATAATCGATTCGATCAATGATCTCATATATGAGTAAATCACCCCTAGTTCCAGTTACCAATCCAAGTCACGTTATTACACTACAAGTAATCAATGTATGAATGGATGTATAAATGAGGATGCAATGCATAGTCAAGGTACCATTCTCAATCTGGTATACACATTTTACACGTGTTTTCCATATAAAAGTGACCTATAGGAGACCTACAAAGTCCATATACACTTCCGCTCTGCTCCGCTCCCCGCGTATCAATAACATCTCAGTTTTACCCTAATCTCAATAGTATTCTTACTTTTTCTGGTCCCTTAGACCCAGAACATCATCATACCACTCCAATATTCAATATCACAGTATCATGAGTGTATGAATGCAAATGACAATTTAATGCAAGATATCATGATACAATGAGATGCAACCAAATAAGAGCAGAAATATCACATGCTTTCAAAAATTCAGTACATATACACAATTCAAGTACAATCCAAGATATCTATACTGAAAGCATATGTGATGAGTAAACATATCAAGCAACTATGGAGACAAGTCCACATACGGTGACAAGCCAAAAAATAAGCAGTCGGAACCGGCATGAGGTTGATTCCCAAAACCCCATCATCACAATTCAACACAGCTACCCACTAAGACATTCATCACTGTCATTTGAGTGGGACCCCCAAACACGCCCAATACCCCATCAATATTTTTAACTAATTACGTACTTTTATTAAAGTCTCAAAAAACTAAACTGTAGCCTGCCTTAATGCCGAGTAGGAGCCATGAACGATCGTTCCTTAGTGCGTGTTTCTGACTCATCAGGACTCCTCATAGCCGACTTTAGTGTAATACGTGAACTCTACATATTAATATCAAGGCAAGCACACAAGGACTTTGTCCTCAACCAAACATAAGACATCCACACCTCCATACGAGCCCACGGTGTCAAAATCCATACTTTAATACTCAAAAAGGCTTTAAACATGATTATTAGGTATGACCTAAAGTTAATTTGAAAAATAACTTCATTTAGACCTTCAATTACATAATTCCATGGAAACCCCAATCAATAACCCTAGGTTATTCCCCGATTATGAAAAGGATTTTTATAATCAAATTAATCATTACAACATGATTTTTTTTACCACATCATAACTTATTTTGAAGAAATCAGCCTTTTCCCATTCCTTTTACATTATAAACCCATTATTTTATCATTTTCAACTATTAAAGAATCTTCAATTTATTCCTCTCATTCCATGCTTTACCCAAAACACTATAACATAGAAAACAATCAAAAAAGGGAGAAGGGTTTACCTTTCAGGAAGGGTCCTAGGCCAAGAATGCAGCAAAAACTCTTCAGCGCAGCCCCCAACTCGAGATACATGTTTTGGGAAAGTGGAATATTTTTAGGGCATTTATTTCACTGGAATGTTAGTGTTTCCACCGCAGAAAACATGATTCAGCTGGCGTGAATATGTTGCGGTGGAGTGTGAGACTTCAGAGGTAGAGGCACTTGACACCTCGCCTCAGCGTAGGGGTAGAACAAAGTTTTGCTGGAACAGACTTCCCTTATCCGCTAGTGTAGACTCGATTTCATCGGGGCGGACTAACTCTTTTTAGCAACACTTCACTTCGATTAATCTTCTTTCTAATCCGTAGGAGTCACTTAACTCATAATTTCCACTAGTAACTTCATCGGTGAATACCCAGAGGAGGGTTATAACAGAAATTGGGCGGAAAGTTTATATCGGCCGAATGGGTCATTACATTAGATACAAATTAAACAATCATTCGTCTTCGGATGGGGGAAAAGCTGAAGGTGTTATAAACAATAGGCTGAACTTTGGACCTAGTCCCACACAAGAGATTCTTATTATTTCTCACAGAAAGGATAGAAAACAACGTCATGCAACATAACTAAGACACCACATTACCAACTTGGTCTAGCACAGGCCTCATCACAGATATTTCGGGCTGGTCGATGGAAACCACTTATTATAACCACATTATAAAGAAAGAAATACTTACACGGAACTTTCAGCTTCAAGGATTCGCAGCACAATACCATGTCATCGGTCCTACTATCGTATGTCACAACACGTTATCATAATAGGTAATACTAGATACGTAATATCATCCGTTCATGTAGGCTCATTCAATTAGTCTTGGTCAAGGAATATACGGTATGCAAGAATGGCAGGGGACTGACGCATCGTAAGAATTATACAAAGACTAAAAGTGAGATTTTCATCCAAACAGATGGAACCAATGGTGGTCAAGAGAAATATTTCTTCTGAATAATATCACACACATAGTAAACTTAAATCAGGGGACTCCTCTATAGTGGAACATTCATCTGCTGGAGTGCTTCCACTCACGCGAAAATAATATTGTGAAGCGAAGAACTAGGAAAGGATAAACCTCACTGGAGAGGCACAATAACCCACTCCGGCGGATGCGCTGGGGCATAAAGGAGTTCGGCGAAGCGGACGTACATAGAATTCAAAAATATTTCCACCAAAATTTGATCGGTCCCCCCACTTTCTTAACTTTCAAACACCCTAACCACTTCCAAAATCACTTCCAACACCACATTACTACTGCAAGTACTCCCCTACAAACTCTACCCACATATTATTCTCTCCCCCTCACATGCCACTTATACACCCACTATCTCATCCACTTGGTCCACCAGAGTTGAACCCAGTTAACGCACTTACCGACGCACACAACGAACCCCCCACAATACTCAATAATTTAGGTTCGCCACTAGGTAAGTCCTAAAACTTGTATTACACACTATAGCTTCATATAATAGAGTAGAAATCTAGTGGTGGGTGGAGAATCTTCCATGAAAACTTCACAATTGTGGGGATAGTTATTTTTGGGATAGATCCATAGATCGAGTAACACAATAGGTTAAACATAGTCTATAAAGTATGCATGTTCACATAAAAACCAAAGAGAGGGGTTTTCTGGATGAAATTGCGGTAAACGTTTTGATGTTTCCAGCTAGGTTCAGTAAGAAACGACGATCTCGCTCCAGCGGATAGCCTTCCGCTACAGCGGATCCGCTGAGGTGTAGGATAACTTTGCCAAAGCGAAAAGGGCAGGGAAACTAGGGTTTTCCGCAGGAGCAAATTTGCTCCAGCGACACTCCTTCCGTCGAAGAAAAAATAGGACAATAACTTTACCAAAATAGTAGCTTTGCACTGGCTAACTTGGGTCAATATTCATTTGTTTCATTTGCTCATTACATTCATAATAACATGATACATATGATTCCATCACTAAACTGACATAGAATTTATAATTTCAGGTGTATTTGGAGAAAACGAATAAAGATTCAATGGACAACCTTCCCAAAACTATCTTCATAAAAGAGGGTCGAGTTTGATGTTTCTTTCCTTATTACTGAGTTGTGCCGGATGGCGAGTGTGACGGATAATCCTGATGATGACTGGATAGATCCTGAGGGGGTATTCCACCTTCTGAAAGTGTTAGGGGTGGGTATACTTGTGAAAAGTAAGAAAAGGAAGGTAGACTTGAACGTGAGCAGTGATGGTGCTGATGATGGGTGGTAGTGGTAGAGGTAAATTGGTTCCATGGGTTCCTAATTGTAGAAGAACAGGGACTTGATTTCTAGAATTTCTAGGCCTTTTATCAGAGCTAGTTCTTTGGGAGTCTGCAGACTACTTCTCCCGTGAGGAGATGAAAGAGTATCTTGAGTCGCAGAAAGCCCTAAAGACCTCAGTTGGTACTTTGAAGATGGCATACAAGGGTTTGGCAAATCATCAAAGTGATCTCAGTGCGAACTTTAAAAAGGAGCAGAAGAACAAGTCCCGGGGCAAATTTCTCGTGAAGATGTGGAGATGTATCAAGGGCTTGTTTAAAAACATGGATTACAAGGATCCTCTCCTGGTTGATGAAGATGAGGACTACTATTTCCTGAGCAATTCTGATGGTGGAGATAGCGGCAGCATCACTGAGAAAGGTGATAGGGTGGCTAGCTCAAAGAGACAGGATTGAGCACATACTTAGTATTGGGTGTTAGCCCGTGTTGGGCTTTGTTTCAAAATAATTTTAATTTTTTGGAGAATTGTTGGATGTTCAGATCATTTGTTTTGGTTTGAATTTTCTTGCTTTATATCTGTTTGCTTTGGTTTAATGAATGTTTTGGATGATTGGGATATTTGTAGCTAGTTTCTCGTTTATGTTTTGGTGGAGAATTATTGGATGTTTGGGTTTTTGTCTATCTGAATTCTTCTTGCTGGTTTTCTCTGTTATTTTGAACGGTCTTGGTAGTATTTGAAAATGCACAGGTGAAAATGGAAACATGGGCTTAACTCACTGGTTTCTACCCAGTGATTCCGCTGGCAAGGAAACGATATCTGCTAGGGAGGACTTACCTCAGCGGAAGGATGCTCGCAAGGGCGGATTTTAAACAGGGTACTGATGCTCACTGCGGCGAAACATATTCCACATGCGCAATCTCGCTATGGTGGAGAACATTTCACCAAGGCTGATCTAGGAAAATAATAGGGCACTCGCTCTCGCAACCCACCATTCGCTGGTGCGGATTCACAGGTGCGAATATATTATTGCTATGGCGGAACCCCTGAATCAGAATAGAAATCCATTTAAACAGTCTCAGACTTCGCACTAGCCTCTGGACACGATTTCCACACACGATCCACCTAGAAGGGTATCGGGATCAGGTACCAAATTTGGGATTGACTAGATACCAATTTGAACGAACCATGTATAGAAGTTATACAAGGGAGCACAATAGGAGTGAAAGAAGGGAATAGTTCCAAAAATGCTTCATAGCCTCTCGAGGATTGATACGGACGTCATTGTCCTTGTATTCATGAGATCGGTGAACCTAGACTTCTGCTACCAACTTTGTCATGACCCAAATCACGGGCATCGTGGTGGCACCTACACAATCCCCTTAGAAGGCGAACCAACTTTCCAAATAGTTTTTAAAAAGTTTTAAAAATATATGCGGAAGAGAATATAGTTACAATCCAAAAGAAATTCATACAAAAACATAAGAACCACAGATTCGTATAACATCATTCCTTTTCTAGAACCTCGTCAGACTTATACAAGGACTTTACTATACAATGTCTGAATGCGGAGTATAAAAATACTACCCGAATGAAGGGAACAATTTACATATGATAGAAACTAAGGCCACTGAATGGAGTAGTCTGCCTCAACTTCTCCTGCTCCAAACTGCAACCTGATAGTCTGAATACCTGCATTCAGAAAAGATGCAGCAAGTGTAGTATGAGTACACAACGTACCCCCGTAGACATCACAGGCCGACAACGACAGAAGCTACGCAAAGATAAATACCAAGTTGACACCACATAATCCTATTACTTGCAATTCAATAAGCCGAATAAGCTATGTTGTTTACACAGTAGATCAAGAGTTTTCAAATAAGCCCTAAATTATCTCATCTTTCCCCAAAATTGTTTTCCTCGAAATGGGAGCTGACCTGAGGAGCCTCCCTGTTTATTTTTGTCACGACCCAAATCACGCGAAGCAAAGATGATTTAGGAATCAACATTTTATTGATTATATATGTATCCAACAACCCTAGATTCTGCACTGTGAGTAGTACTGGGACACAAAAAGTAAATAAACATGTTACTTGGAATAAAAGCCACGGGTCTAAAGAATTTAGGGAAACCCCAGAAGAGTAACAAGGGAAATGGATTTCCAAGAACAAGTTACCTTAAGCATTGTTCAGAAGACAATTGAAGGAAGAAAAGGAAGTGAAAATATATACATAAATTAGTAACCTCAATCCCGTCGTAAGGGTTAAGCTACTTAGGAAAAAAACCGTAGAACGAGATAAGTTTTTTCAATTAAAGGCAAGCGATATGCCTTTTTCACCACAAAAGACGACGGGATTCTCGACATTTAGTGGAGATAAATTGTGATAAAGGCATGATTAACAGAGAGGTGGCGACAAATGATACACGGGTGTTTGGTAAACACGTGTAAAAGCATTATGGCAACTTAACAAAGTCAGGGAACATGTCACACACAAATAAACTGATGGAAAGCCGATAATGGTAAGAATATCGATAAGTACTTGGAGTGAGACCTACAAGAAATAAGAATACCAATAAAAGATAAAGGCGTAAGTAAAGAAGTGATTCAAGCTTCCGAGCTGAAAAATGTAGATTATGATGTCCGTGGATGACAGTACAAGAAGTACGCTAAGACGAGGAATGTTTGAAGAAATTCGAATCGGTAATCTCCAAGTGGAGTGACCGGACAGTGGATATAAAAGAATTCTAATACCAATTTAGGGGGAAACTCTAAAATTAGCAACAAGAATGAATCCAGCTACTACTCCAATTTGGCTATGTCAAGCCCTAGGTTGGTCGAAAATATCGATAAGGTGTCTAAAGCTATATGAGTAGGAGTGAGGACGAGTGAAACTCGATGAGAGTATATATCGGGGTAACAAAGAAATGGTTTAAAATAAATGATAAGGAAAGAGCTAAAGAATAAGAGTAAAGGAACACGATATGAGCAAGCAAGTGATAGTAAATTTGGACGGCCGAGTAAACCAAGAACCTTACAAGAAAGATAATGTAATGGTCATAATGATAAGGACATTAGTTATAAATGAGACTGAAACCGAGAAATAAAGACAACAGCATGGGCTCAAGTGTGATAACCACGAAGGGAGAAAGCAAGAGCAACACCTTGAAAAAGTAAATCCTTCAATGAAAATGGCAGTAAGACAACCCCTAGCATGAGCAATATCGAAAACTAACCCAAGGATGTCAAAGATTTACTTTAGAAAAATAGGTGTACATGAAATACCCAATGAATGAACAGTTGCATATGAAGTATAAGGGATTTTGAAGTTACAAGGGCAAGTACGCGCTCTTGGTATGAAAGAAATATTATTTTTGGAAGATCATAAATCCAGAACTAGTGAGTATAGTAGATGCTCTAGTAATAAGGACAACGTCCAAAAAGAGAAAATGTCTTTTTTTAAATAATTGACGAATGATATAAATTGAGAGAGGATACTCGAGCAAATATGGGGTATAACTAAGGAGATGATGAGTCTATTTTGGAATACATAGCATCGCCAAATACGTATTTGAACTCGAGACATTATGATAAGCAAGATAATCAGATGTAAAGAGAAGGAAGGTAATGGACCATAGGTTCATGTACCGTTGAACAACGAGAGTCACTAAGGAAGTCACAAAAAAGGGTTGCCCAAAAAATGTAATAGGTGGCCAACCGTAATAGAAACTAGGTGATACCCCTTGGAGCTATAGATATACAAGTTCTTCCTTATATTGAGAATTGAGGAGCGTCAAGACAAGGCACCCCATCTAAATCCCCTTCAACGATTATTATGAGAAGGAGTAAAGATAATAATGGGAACCTTATCCAAATCCAAGGATTAAGAGTATCAAGTAGCAGCATTTGAAGAAGAGTATCTTTTGAAGTTGAGGTATTACGTATGGATTATTGAGTGAACCGGGGATCATTAAGGACCATTATGTAATCTGAATATTAATGCAAAAGTGACTCGTCAGTCTGCACGGTAATGATCAAAGGTTTATTTTGAAGACTATCTCAATCCATTGTACGATCGCTCATTAAGATAACCAATAATCAAAGGACCAGTTTAAAAGAAGCCCTGAGTATTCATAATTTCCATTTTCCTATCCTAAGGTGACCAATGAGGGGTTCGGTCAGAATATCAGACCTAAGTCGAGGTGAATGCATAGAGTTTGGAAGAAGTTTGAAATAAGGATTGATGGCTAGTAAAAGGCATATTGATAGATCAGTGAATAAAGAGTTATACACTGTAAAAGAATAGAACTCTTATCAATGTCACAAGAAATAAAGGAACCAAAAGTAATGATACCAGATTTGAGGGAAGAAGTATATGGAAATATTTAGATCAACTTAACAAGGAAGGAAGACTCCATCTAAGCATATCCAAAATTATAATACCAAACTCAGATCAGAAAGGTAGTAACCAACAAGCAGAGTATTGTCCCAATTGGAGACGTTCATTTAGGAGATACTCCAAATAAGAGAATTTTTTACGAAAGAAATTTTAAGACTAGTAAGTTGCTCAGAACTTCTATGTCGTACAAGGATACCATAGAGAAGTGGAAAAGAAAAGCATAGAAAGAAGTGGATTCGGATAACCTTATTGTTTTCACGTCTTAAATCTTCGCGATCATCGCGCCCCAATCTTTCATCATCATTATCTTACATATGTTTCATGCCTACGAAGTCTATCACCTAAAATCCATCATAAGACAAAAATCATAACGCAGAAAGGAAGGACATGGCTCAAATGTCAGAATTCATTACTTTGAACGTCAGAATACAACAACTCATGCAAGGTATAAAGAAAAGTACAACTATGTGAAAGTTAAGGATATATCAACCATGTATGTCAGTATAATCTGATTGAACTATAGGACAAGATATTCTTTGGGACGCACGAAAGCTATAAAGAAAGGTCATGAAACCTAAAGAATTTATTTATTAGAATAATTTAGATCCTAGCTTCCTGTTAGCATTCATGCAATGCAACTTCTCTATTCCTATTCAGTTAATCGACGGTGGACCATGAATCTTATATAGACCATACTGTTGAAATAGATATATCAGATACAACTCAGATGTTAGCAATGGAAAGCCAAGGTAAGCAATGGCTAAGCACTCTTTAAATTTGATAAGCATAAGCGGGCGTGTGAGGCTGATGGACATTGTTTTATTGTTGTTGTGCCCTGTGTGGCATTGGATATATGTTTGGGTTGCTTGACATATTTTGAATAGTCTTGTTTACAAAGAAAACTCTGTCAAAATTTTTAAGAAACTTGAAAGTTAGAATATTTTCAACATTTGCTAGTGAATGTTCCTAAGGGGGGAAGGATGTTACACCCTGTAGCCTCGTGTTCTGCCATGTAGTAAATGATTACGAAACTCCCGAGAAACGGTATGACCTTACGAAAGGATAATTAAGGTTTGCAACTTGTTTGTAGAAGTACCGGAGTTTTTGGCAGTTAAACGGATCGAAGAAACTATATTTCGATGAAAATAAGAAACTAGGCAACTTGACGGGAAGGTTGACGGACTGTCAATTTTTGGCACACCATCAAATTTTTGATGGACCATCAAATTTCCAACCCTGAACCGTAAATTTTCCTTGCAGTTTTATGGGAAGATTGGCTGACGGTCAAAAGTTTGACGGTCCATCAAATGAACCATCAAGTTACGACGGTGCAAAATTTTAGACGGATTTATATTGGGTATCTTGACTTGGAACCCTCATTTCACCCCCAAATCAGTTCCAAAAATCTCCCAAGTCCTCCCCATCATACCCAACATCCCAAGTCAAAATCAAAGATAAAATCCACAAGCATTACGTGAGAAACCCCGTGATCATCGTAGGAATTGTCGTCTTCTAGAGGAACTGATTTCTAAAACCCTTAGAATGAAGTACTCTACTATTTTGATGTCTATAAAGGTCGACTCATTATTCTCTCCTAAAGGTTAAGCTCACAATGTGATTTATGGGTTCTGTAGAGTCAGTGAAAGAATAACATATGAAATGTTAACCCTCACAAGGGAATCGGAGGTGTAACGATCGTGTGTCACTCCGATGAGTTCAAAGAGTATATATATTTATATATTGACCTCAGAGTCCTATGGCGCTATATACGCAGAGATATAGATATAATATTGATGATATTTGCCACAGAGGCCTATGGCGCTATTGCACAGTTTATACAGATATGATATAGATAATATTGCCCCATGAGGCCTATGACGTTATATATGCATGATTATATTTCATTTATGTATATTCTGGCCCATAGAGGCACTCAGGGTACATGATGTCTTTCTATTACTCTATCTTATAATTATGCATTTCAGTTACAGTTAAAGCACATGCTTTATTTACAGCATTGTACTTATTTACAATTTTAACATTACAGATAGTGATGAAGATGATTGTGTTTCATTCCCACAAATTAACAATGTCTTTTTGGAGAAATTGTGTTTCATCCCAGTGGGTACAAATAGTTATGAAAATGATTTTATCACAGTAGGTGACTCGACTCAGCTGAAGGTTGTTACGCTCCTTTCTTCTAGAGTTGTCTAGTAGGCTGATAGGTATGACTGTTATGCATATGTGTATAGTTGTGTATGGTGAGACCATGTCCGACCAGTTGTCAGTATACGCTTTAGAGGCTTGTAGATAATCATGTTGTGTATAATGGTCATGTGTGGCCTTGTTGACCTCTCTAGTAGATTTGTTATGTTTATGTCGGTCTTCTCGGCCTTGTTATATATATGTATGGTTTGGCCCTTTTCTGAGTATAGGTGACTATGTTGTTATTTAGTTGAGTATGTGTTAGAGGCCTCATCGGCCCATGAATGGTTGAACATCTAATATGTATCAGCATCAGTACACTCCGGCCTTAGGGTGCCGGCCACACCCCCCAAGGCTGGGGTATGAAAATTGGCCTCCTATGGGATGCTTAATTGTTTCAGGATTCAAGAAGTGACACAGAACATGATCTAGAAGTTGCATAAGGTAGACATTCATGTGATTCAATTTTCAGCCAAGCAATTATATATCAAGCACCTTGGCACACACACTAGTAGGTAGACATGCATATTTCAAGTTGACACAAGACAATTCAAACATCTATGCTAATCAGATATCAACCACCATAAGGGTATGCAAGACGGCTCAACCACTCAATTTTAATCAAATGTCCCAATTTTGATGACTTAATCCACAAGTGAAACACAGACCAAGAATTCACATAGGCATAGCAGTTCTCAATATGTGTGTGTAAGGTGTTCATGCTAAGGTCATTATCTATCAACATTAACAGTGAGAAGTCATCTATATAGCATGTCATGGGAGGAAATAGGTTGATAAAACCAAACTTGGAGTTTTCATTTAAACAGATGTGGAACATGCTAGACTGAATTCTCTGTACAGACTGTTAAATTCCCAAATCAAAGTTCAAATTAACCTTACAAATGAACAAGATAGATTATACATACTTGACATAATATTTCAACAGATGAATAGCCACATCACTTTATTTTATCATGGGGAGTGTAAAAACCAAACACAAGTTGAGCTAAACTGGACATTCAGACTTAACCTATAGCCTCCTCAGGTTTAAATTCCAATTTTTACTAAATGTTCAGTTGGAAGGCCAAGACTTTACAAATCCATTATGAATATATGACAAGAGGGAATGACATATCACACAGACAAGCCCATAGGAATATGATCGCGACATGACTATATGGTATCTTGACTCAAGTATGAGACTCAAAACATAAAACATGACTTATGAAAGCACAACAAAGATCCCAGTTCGCATGCAAAATGGTGTAGTCTAAGACTACCAGTTATAAATCCAAAGCAGAATATGGATAAACTCAAGAAGATTCTAGTGTGTGATCATTCATGTTTCAAGACAAAACACATGTACTTATGACTATGGGAAGATAAGGAATGACACGTACAAACTCAGATTTTTATATATATCAAGACTAAAAACAGTCCAGAGATGTCATTTCTACCTATATTTCTAATATCAACTAAGTAATGTAGACAAGGCAAGCTATAACATGAATCAAATAGATATTAAGATATAACATACCTCATACAAGAACCAAATAGGTCATTTTTAGGCACAAACATGAATACATTACAAATCAAAATAGTCATACAAGACAGACACCTTGAGTTCATGCTAACCTTTTATGTTTCTAAAAGTAGTATGGGACCACTAAGGTTGATTAAACAACCCTCTTAAATCCATATTCTAACTATACAGTCCCTTTAACTTAATAGGAATTAATTAGAACTTATATAGACTAATATTTCCCATAATTATCAATAAATAGGTGTCCTAAGCCATTTTTGACCAGTTTATACTTTGCAAAGTCCTATATGCTAAGAAACTATTTCAGTGTTCATTTGATATCCCCTTAGTATTACTTCAAACAAATTCATGACCATATCAAATACAACAACTACTAAGATCCATCATAAAATAAATACAAAAAAACAAATATAGGGAGACAAGCTTCATATTCTTGACTATGCACACAGATAAACATGTATCATAAGTCAATTAAATCATTAAAGCTCATATCGGCATCAAATTATTCTTGAACTAATAATTATCACTTACTATAAATAATCGATATAAATGTAAAAATAATATATAATATACAATACATATATAGGATGATATATTGTCAGATAAAGTGATAACATATCTCTGAAATAATTTTGTAAAATAAATTTCATTTTGTAAAAGGTATATTTTGTTCCGTCTATGACTCAAAAATCTTGAATAATTAAAAAATATTATTAGAGGATAAAAATTAAGTATCAACAACTGCCCCTTTATTGTTCGGGGATGTCAAGACCATCCCTAAGCGGCGAAATTTGACCACCCTAGTTTTTAGCCGATCAATTAAAAAATACTTCTCATTTTTATGCAATTTTTAAAAATTGTGGTAGGAACCTAGTCTATGAGTACATATCTCAGGTTGTATGGTAATTCAGGCCTCTTGCAGTAGACTCAATTAAACTTCTAGAAAACAATAAAACAAAGAAAAATCGCATAGCTAAAAAGTTCTGGGATTTTGTTGGAATGTGACCGATCCTCGGATATCGTCTCCGCCTACATATCCCGGTTTTTGGGAATTAGGTCACTTATAGTTTGACTCGGTTAGTGAAAGAGCTATTCCTTATGTGGGAGTACCTTTGATGGTTTTGAAAAACCTTTTCTGTATGCACACGATCGGTTGCGGGGTTTCAAAAATTAAAGAATTCTTTTGTGGTTGAGTGTGTTGTGGAGAGATTTTCAAGCCCAAATCCAGAGAGCTAGACTCTCATTGGTACACTATTTCAACGGGTTGTCCAAGAAAAAGTTCCACGTTCGCTCTGCATGCTTCTGGATCTGGTACGCTTGCTTTACCCCTCCGGTAGCTTCTAACCAGTTTTTGTTTGTTGGGATAATGGTGTGTTTGATTGTTTATTTTGCCATACCTATATGGATGTGTTTGTTGTGGCCTCTTGGGTGACTGTTCTGAGTGGGTGACACATTTGACATCGTCTAGCTCAGATGATTTCTTTAGTTGCATGTTGTTCAAGCGGATGCCTCTTCTGACACCATCTAGCTTGTATGATTCTGATGAATATGCTGGTTTGAGCGGATTCCTCCGACGACACTACCTGGCTTGTATGAATGTATTTTCTTGGCTAGATGCCACCTCCGACACCGTCTGGCTCGTGTGAATATATTTTCTTGAGCGAATGCCACCTCCGACACCATCTGGATCATGTGTATTTATTAAGTGGATGTCACCTATGACACTGTCTAGCTCATGTGAATGTATTTACTTGAGTGGACTCTACATCCGACACCGTCTGGATCATGTGTATTTATTGAGCGAATGCCACCTCTGACACTATCTGGCTCGTGTGAATATATAACATGAATAATGGCCCTCTCGGTGATATTTATATAAATGGCCTCTCGGCAGTGTTTGTATGAATAACCCTCTTAGCATGTAGTTTATATGAATGGTCATTTTGACAGTTTGTATAAATGGGCCCCTAGGCGTTCAGTTTATATAAATGGCCCCCTTGGATTATGTATGAATGGTGCTCTCAATAAGTAGTTTACATAAATGACCCTATCGGCAGTTTGTATGTATGGCCCTCTCAGCTTGTTGTCTATATGAATGTCCTTCTTGGTAGTTTGTATGAATGGCCCTCTCGGCATGCATTTTATATGAATGGCTCTCTCGACATATAGTTTATATGAGTGGCCCTCTCGGCTTAATTGTCATTCTTTCATTCTTTTCAACTGTGACCCTCTCAATTAGATAGTTGTTTTGTCCTTTTATGGCTGTCATGGCCAGATTATCCTTCTTCATCCTTTTGCGGCTCTCATGGATGGATTATGCTGCCCTTGTGGAAATTTGCTATTTTCATGGCCCTCATGGCCAGATGGTGCCACCACTATGGCGTTTTGCTCTTTTTGTGGCTCTCATGGTTGGATTGTGCCATCTTTTTAGAGCTTTTGCTCTTTTCATGGCTCTCATGGCTAGATTATGTCATTCGAGTGTCAGATCTTCTTCTTTGTTGTACATGTTTCATCATAAACAAACATGTTAGTGAAATAAATTGTCGTCCTTCTGACGATGTTTTGGGACCCTGCAACTAAAGAAAATTTGTTAATTTTTATAGGATCGACCCATGTTGTCAGCTCATGCTATGTCATTTCTCTGTTTTTCAATATTGACTCTCTAAGGCTTAGTATTACGAGAAATGAATTTAAACTATGATTTGCAAGCGTATTCTAAAAAATGTTGATCATAAAGTGTAAATAATTTTTTTACTACAACGCTTTTGTCTATTAAAATCTACTATCTCATTGTCATGACTTATACACTTTGAGTGAGGTTCTTTGAGCGTCCTTGGTGCTTCGAGCATGCTCCTTGTCCGTCCTGTGAAATTTTTGAGACCCCCTCGAAAATTTTTCCCCGGTTGAAGGTTTAAGACCAGCTGACTCTTATATCAGATTTGTCGGTGGAACTTTTGAGATCCTCTCCAAAACATTTCCCCCGTTGAAAGTTTGGGGGTCCAGGGAATGTGAGGTGATATTGAATCTGTCTTAGAGGCTTCCTAGGGGTTTCTTTTGTTTTTTTGTTTGGTGCGACCAAGCTCATAGAGTTCCTACGCATCCTGTCATAGAAGGAATCAGGTCTAACATAGTTCGGAACAAAGATAGTTGATTTTTAAAATAATATGATTGAGTCCTAAGTGGACTGCTTATGTATCCAACCTCGGCAAATTAGGTCATCGCGTAGTTCATATTACAAGAAAATGTCATTTGGTTTTTCTATTATAGAAGAAGAAAAACAAAATCCATGAGAATTTTTCTACGTATCTCTGCCATAAGATATAGGTATTGTGTAGTGATTACAACTAAATAAATGCAATTACAAATTAAAAAGGTGTGTCTTCACGTGGAATATCTCTTGATTGCTTTGGGCCACTCTTGGCCGGCCATCTCTGCTAGGATCACAACTCCTTCTACTAGTACCTTGTGAACCATGTAGGTCCCTTGCAAGTTGGGTGCAAATTTCTCTTTGTACTTGTCTTGGTATGGAAACATGCGCTTGAGTACCAATTGTCCATTCTAAAATATTCGGGCACTAACTCACTTGTTGAAGGCACGTGCCATTTTTTGCTAGTATAGTTGACTGTGACATACATCGACCATCATTTTCTTGTCATTTAGAGCCACTTGCTTGTATCTTTTTCGAAGCAACTCTATGTTGTCCAGCTCTGCTTCTTGTATGATTCTGAGTGACAATATCTCTACCTCGGCTGGTATCACTACTTCAGTACCATGCACCAGTAAGTATGGAGTTGCTCCTATTGAGGCCCTAGTTGTTGTTCGATATCCTAACAATGCGTAGGGAAACTGTTCATGCAAACCTTTGTAGTTGTCATTCATCTTCCTCAATATCCTCTTGATATTCTTGTTGGCGGTCTCTACGGCTCCATTCATTTATGGCCTATAAGTGGTAGAATTTTGATAAGTTATTCAGAACTATTCACAAATATGCTTCATCAGATGGTTGTTAAGATTTTCTCCATTATCAGTTATAATCCACTATGGGATGCTGAATCAACATATGGTGTTATTTCATATAAATTCTGCTACCATTTCCTTCGTTACTGACTTGTGAGAAGTAGCTTTGACCTAGTTGGTGAAATAGTCTATTGACCAAAATGAAGTAGTGTCTATTGGGTGCGACTGGCTCTATTAGCCTAATGACGTCCATGCTCCAAGCTACAAATGGTTAGGGTGATCTCAGAACGTTGAGCTCACTTGGTGGGACCCTAATTAAATTAATGAATTTGGCATTAATGGCATCTTTTCACAAATCTACTGCAGTTGGTTTCCCTGGTCATCCAATAATAACCTGCCCTTACGATCTTTTTTGGCTATGACAAACTCATTCATATACGGACCACAAGTCCTGGTGTGTAACTCTTCTAACAATTTTATGGCCTCTACATCATCGACACATCTTAATAGCCTAGATCGGACGTCCTCCTATAGTGTATTCCTTTGTTCAGGAAGAAACCGTTAGTCATTCTCCTGATGGTTTTTTTTTGGTTGCTTGTGATATTTTTGGAATACTCTCCTTTTTCTAGATATGTGCTTATGTCGGTGTACCCCAGTTTACTTTTTGGTTCCGGTTTCATGTGGGAACAATAAGCATGTTCTTCCCTGATGCTGATGTTTAGCGGGTCAATATGGCTTCTTTCAGGATGTTGTATCACAGATGTTGCATTGCAAGAGCATCGGCGAATTCATTTTGAACTCTTGGAATATGCCGATAAGTCAATCTTTAAGAACTTCTTGCACAACCTTTGTGTGAGGTTTACATATGGTAGGATCTTCTTGTTCTTGGTAGCTCATTCTCCTTGGGCTTGGCGAATTAACATATCTGAGTCTCCTATCACCAATAACTATTGGATATCCATGTCGAGGGCCATGCAAAGACCCAAAATACTAGCTTTGTACTCTGCCATGTTGTTAGTGCATCAAATATTGAGCTTTGCTGCCATTGGGTAATGCTGACCTGTTGTTGAGACTAAAACCACTCTGATTCCTGAACCATTGTAATTTATTGCATCATCAAAGAATATTCTCCATCTTGAGTAAGTTTTGATTGTGTTTTCTTCTATTGCCATTACTTCCTTGTCTGAGAAATATGTCCTCAACGGTTCGAACTCTTCGTCGACCAGATTTTCTGCTAGAAAATTGGCCAATGCTTGTCCTTTGACAACTTTTTCCATTTGGCCAATTTTCCTATACGCATGGCTGGGAAAAGATGTACTTCAATGGATCTATTTTGGAGATTAAGTGGGTAGTGTAAGGTAATAAGTAGTGTCTCAACTTCTGTGCTACCCAAGTCAGAGTGCAATATGTTTTCTCCACCAAGGTATACCTCAACTCGCAAGCGGTGAATTTCTAACTGAGTTAGTAGATGGCTCATTCTTTCTTCCCAGTTTTGTTGTGTTGCACCAACATATATCTGATATAGACATATACAACTAGAATGGGCTTTCCGGTCTGGAAGGGACCAAAACTGGTGGATTGGAGAGATATCTCTTGATAGTGTCAAAGGCATTCTGGCACTCGTCCATCCATTTGGTGGGTGCATCATTTTTCAATAGGTTAAGGATGGGCTCCACAATTATTATAGACTGTGCTATGAAGCATCCAATGTAGTTTAACCTTGCCATAAAACGCATATCATCCTTCTTGGTCTCTAGCTGTGGAACTTATTGAATGGCTATAATCTTTTAGGGATCTAGTTCTATTTCCCTGCATCTAACATTGAATCCCAATAGTTTTCTGGTAGGCACTCCAAATGCGCACTTGGTTGGATTTAGCTTCAAATTGAACTTTCAAAGTTTGTCGAAGAACTTTCGCAAGTGCATGATGTGAGATGAGCTCACTCATCACTTTATGATGATGTCATCCATATTGACCTCTATTTCTTTGTTCATCACATCGTGGAAGATGGTAGTCATTTCTCTTATGTATGTTACATCGGCGTTCTTGAGGCCGAACGGCATTACACAATAGTGGTACACTCCCGCATGGAGTGATGAATGTTATCTTCTGCGCATATTCTTTATTCATCAGGATTTGGGGTGGCTGGTTTCGGTAATTTTGATGGTTCTGAGGTGTTTGATAAGCAGGTGCGGGTATTTGATAGTTTGGTTTTGGAGCTTGGTAAGTGAGTATTGGTGTTTTGTAGTTTGCCTGTGGAGCTTGGTAGGCTGGATACGGTGTTTGATAATTTGTATGTGCGTAGAATACTGGAAAAATGTTGTATGTAGAGGAAATGTAATTATTTTGTGGTGGAGAATAATATATGTCAAAGGAAGATTGTGATCATTCCTTTTTTCGGCTTCTCGGACTAGGTGTGTGGGAAACATTTGCTACGTCCTCATTTTTGTTCCTCGGTGGTGCTTTGTTGGCCAACCTTGTTGGATACGCTGGAAATCCTACATGATTTGAGACTGTCTTATGTTGCCTCTCTCATTTTTACTAATTTAGAGAATGGCCTCCCAGACATAGATAGTATGCGGTCATAGAAATCCGATTATTGTGATCGGATGAAGACAGAGACCAATTCTTTCTCACTCATCAGCGGTTGTACTCGGGCAGCTTCGGCCCTCCATCTACTCTCGTATTCGTAGTAGTTCTCGATAGACTTCTGCTTGACCTTTTCCAGGTAGTAACAGTCAGGCACGGTCTCCATATTGAAGAAGAATCTTTTTATGAAATCCCTCGTCATGTCTTCCCAGGTGTACGAATTCTTCCTCATAACCATTCAGATGTTTTTCCCGTGAAGCTCTAGCTAAATAGACTCATGATTAAAGCTTGGTTTCTTTTTATCCCACCAACTATGCTCTCAGATGAGCTTTGAGATTTCCCATCCCGTTAAACAATTCAAACTTCGGCACTTTGAAGACTTCAGGCAAGTCTAACTCTGGATGTATACACAGGTCATCATAGCTTAGGTCGGTTGACTTTTGAGAGCCTCAGTTGGACTTCACGAGTAGGTATACCATCTTCTGCTTTATTTTTTTATCTATTCTGTCATATTCATCTCTCCATGACTTTTCCATTTCTTCGTAATGGTCGACCTCAGTTAAAGAGTCAATGGGAGTGATTGGGGTATGGGAAGATACTGTGGGACATACTGGGCGATTTCTGGGAGTGCCAGCAGTTTTGGGTGTTTGATGAGTAGCGGTATTTGGGTGTATGCTGGGATCAACATAGGTATGTGGTGCCTGATAGGCGGGCGAAGAGCGGGAAATCTCGGGTAAGTGGGTGGCATTGCTGGTGGTGAGGTTTGGTACGAAGTACCAATATGGTCATTAGTGGCTGAAAAATGCTTGGGCACCAGTGAGCTTATGGATGGAAAAGGCAGTGGAGGCCTCCTCATTTCAGTGGCCGCCTCTCTGGCAGCGTTGATTGCTTCATTCTTCACGACCTGTTCCTAGAGGTCCATAATTTTTCAGAATAGTAAGTTAATAACGTATTCATGATGTGATAGATTCTGAACGTCTTGAGGTGCGGGGTCATCTATAACTAAAACATCCTTGTTACGCCCGTCGTCCGGTGTACCAGTCATATTTGCTCGATTTTGCTCGTTAAGGAATGCTGCTGTGGCTTTTGATCTTATGATGTACACAAGTGTGATACAATACGGATCAACCCCCTCTATAAGAAAAGAAAACCTCAAAGGCGGATGACGTTAGTAACGTTAGTGAAACAATAATAACAAGATACTGCATATAAGTTGCATAAAAAGTACATAGACTCATGTGTTTGATCTGAACTCTTGATCAATTTTTCATTTTGGGGGTATTTTGATCATTTTGGCCATTTTTGGTTTTGAGGGTCTTGGTTTGAAAGTCTTATGGTTAATTTTCTACCATGACATTATTGTGGTCAAACCTCTCCTAAATAGGGAGATTATAGTTTATATAAAATAGGGGTCTAGTCTTAAGTAGACTGCCTACGTATCCCTCTACGGGAAATTAGGCCCTTCCGTTGTTCGGGTTACATAGAAATTCTCGCCAATTTTAATCTACCCGAACCAATTTCCAGACTAGGCCTGATAAGTGCTTCCTACATATCCCCCTTTCGGGCATCAGTCAGACGTAGTTTCTTTTACAAAAATGAGGGAGGGATACATTTGATTGAACATAAAAGTGGACACCTAAAGTACCCAAAAGATGACTTCTCACTGAATCCATGGTGGGACATTGTCCTTACGACCGCCCATTCTTCTAGTGGCTTCACTTAGTAACAGCGGGGTAGAACTACCCAGATCTGACTGGTGTTAACTAGATGCTCCATCTCAAACTTGAAAACCTCACATTTTTGTATGTCATGTCCTGGTGCCCTTGAGTGATACATCCAAGATATTGGTGAAGAACCAAACAATACCAAATATCCAGTAATTAATCTTATGTTGTTAACACAAGATGTCAGTCTGCATCACAGAACACTTCAACTGAGAACTGACCACAATGATCCCCAATCCTGGTTCTTGTTTAATGTATCTCACAAGCCTAGATGCAAAGGAAAATCTTATTGTGATGCTGATGCAAAGCTAGCATGTTGATCAAATTCAATCGTAGTAAACTTGACATTCACATCCATAGGTAAGGATGCAGGTTTAGCACCTGACAACACCATGTCTGATATAAGTTCTAAGGCATACCTTCTTTGATTCATAAGTATGCCTTGAGTGCTTCTTGCAAAATCTATTCCAAGAAAGTATTTGAGTTCTTCCAGATCTTTTATCTTAAAGGCTAACTTCAATGCCTCTTTAGTGGACTGAATAAGAACTGGATCATTTCTAGTAATCAGCAGATCATCTACATAGCCCAAAATCACCACCATGTTGTCACCTTCCTGCTTGGTAAACAATGAATAATCTTTGTAACTCTGTTCAAAGCTAGATGAAACCAGGGCTGCAGTGAGTTTAATGTTCCACTGTCTTGATGCTTGCTTCAAACCATATAAGGACTTCAGTAATCTGCACACTTGTTTCTTCCCATCTTTGACATCAAATCCATCTGGAACTATCATATAGACCTCCTCATAAAGATCTCCCTGCAGAAAAACACTGTAGACATCCATTTGATGGATTGTCCACTATTTGGCTGCTACAATTAAGATCACTGATCTCACGGTAGACATTTTAACCATTGGTGAAAATATCTCTTGGTAATCAAGGCCTTCTTTCTGATTGTATCCTTTTGCAATGAGTCTGGCTTTAAATATCTCCACCTCTCATGTTGCTTTATATTTGACTTTTTACACCCACTTGCATCTTATAGCATTCTTGCCTTCTGGGAGTGACACCAACTCCCATGTACCATTATCTTCCAAAGCTTTGATCTCAGCCTTCATTGCTTCAACCCATCTTTTATCTTTTGCAGCTTCTAAGTAACTACATGGCTTAGTATTGACTGAAAGTTGAGCCACAAAGCTTTGATATTTAGGTGACAATCCAGTGTAATCTACCCCAGCAGATATATAATATAAGCAACTGGAAGAGTCATGTTTAGTAACATATTCTTTATGCCAGATGGGAGGTTTACTAGTCCTTATAAACCTTCTAGCATTGGATCTTGACAAATTTGTTGCTGAATGATCATGTTTGAGATTTGTATCAACCTCATGTTGAGTATCAGTGGATATGTTCATATCTTGAACCATATCCTGAGTATCTAGGTGTGCGCTTATGTGTTCATCACCTGCTGGCATTATAATAGGCATCTGTGTGACTGTCTGTGGGACTTTGACAGTCTGAGGATGAACCAAATCATCAAAATAGAAATGCTCATGTGATCTGATATGACTAAGCAGATCATCAGATCCACCTTTGAGAGGAAAAATTGTCTCAATGAATACCACATCCCTACTCATGAAGAATGTTCTATTTTCCATATCATAAAGTTTGTATCCCTTTTGTGCAGAACCATAACCAAGAAATACAGCCCTCACAGCTCTAGGTTTGAACATATCTTGCCTTATTAGAACAGTTGCAAAACACAGACAACCTATCTCCCTTAGATGATATAGTGATAGTGTCTTGTTGTACAACATATCATAAGGTGATTTATTTTCTATGAAAGTAGAGGGAATTCTATTCATGATGTACACAACCCCTTCCACACAGAAACCCCAAAACCTGTCTGGTAATCTTATAGCTCTGGCTATCTCCAATATATGCCTATGCTTCCTTTCTACTACACCATTCTGTTGTGGTGTATGTGGATAAAAACTCTCATGCACTGCACCATGTTGTAGGAACAATTCTTTACAACTATGATTAAAAAAATCAGTGCCAGTGTCAGATCTTATTCTCTGTATATTTACTTCAAACTGAGTATGAGTTTCAACAAAGAAATTTCTAAGCACTGTAACTACATCAGACTTCAATCTCATCAAAAGAATCCAAGTCCATCTGGAATAATCATCCACAATTGTCAAAAATATATCATTCCATTATATGTTTCTACTTTATAAGGACCATATACATCAATATATAATAGTTGAAATGCTCTTGTATTCCTACTAGTACTGGCAGAAAATGGATTTCTGGTTTGTCTAGCTAAGGGACATACTTCACAATTATTCAAAACAAAAGCATTGTCATTTCTGAAACATGAAATTTTCTTAAAACACTCGTAGGTACATGGAATAACCTCTGGTGCCAGGTGACTGCATCAACATGCTGAACTGCTGCCAGTCATCTAGTCAGATCTTCTCTTTTATTTTGTGCATACAAACACAATATGTATAGTCCCTCTTCTTCATTACCAATCCCCCTCACCTTCCCAGATGAAAGATCCTGAAAAATACAACATTTTGAAAAAAAAGTAACACTACAATTCAATTCCCTGGTTACTTTTGAAACTGACATGAGATTAAACTTAAATTTTGTTACACACAAAATATTTCTAAGAACATCACCTCCTTCTAGATGATAATCACCAATATATTTGCAGAATCACTTGTAGGTAATTGCACTTTTCTTGTGTTTTATGTCAAAGATTTATTTTGTAAGTGTTTTTTTATCACTAATCATATGATTAGTTGCCCCTGTGTCTACAATCAATTTCACCAGTATTTTATTATCAAAAATATCTTTACCTGCCATGTTAGCAACAGCCTTAGGTTCTGCTTTGTTATTCAGCAAATTGAGAAGTTATTGGTGTTGGCTGGGTGTGAACTGCATAAGTGGAGATGCATATTGTGGGATTCTTTGGTTGTGACTGTGATTTGGCATAAACTGAGACTGTGAATTTCCCACATGATGTTTCTGCACATTTCTCATGTCATTCTGATAAACTTCATTCTCATGTCTAGTGTCTTCAAAAAACATATTTCCTCCTATCACCACATATGCCTTCTTGGCATTACTCTTAAAAGTTTGAAGATATCCATTGAGCTTATAACAGTCATCATGTACATGTCCAATTTTGTAGCAGAAATCACACTTCATTAGCTTGAAATAATCCAGATTAAAATGACCTTTTCCTTGACAGAAATCACAAAAAGCATTAGGATTATATAGCTTCTTCTGTTTTGAACCTCTTCCAATTCCACTCCTGGCTGTGAACAAGGCAAATGATTCAACTGTTTCCTGCATCATCATGTTGTTCCCTACATCACCTGATTTAGGCTTGACACTTGTTTTATCATGATCATCTGGATTCTAGCCTGAATATAGCTCTCATCTAAGCCCATTAGGAACTGCAACATCCTCTGATATTGTAAGTGATCTATAAACTCTTTGGATTTAGAACAACAAGAAGGTGGTGGTATAATCGAATCATATTCATCCCAAAGGTCCTTGAGTTTGGAGTAGTACATTGAAACTGACAATGTTCCCTGCCTCAATGTAAAAATCTCCTTATGCAACTGAAATGCTCTACAGCTATTTATCTTGTCAAATCTCTCTCTCAACTCTTTTCAGATAATGTGTGAGTCAGAGTTGAATAGCATCGCACTGAGTAAGTTTTTGCTCACATTTCCCATTAGCCATGATACTACAATGGCATTACATCTATCCCACAATCTTGCCAAATCACCATGGAAGGCCTCTATTTTCACTGTTCCATCAATAAATCATATTTTGTTCTTTCCTAATAGGATTTGTTTCATTGCCCTACTCCGCAATGTATAATTGTACATCCCATTCAATATAATCCCAACAGATAATGAACATGGTGCATCAGATGGAAACAAATATAGAGAATGATTGTGATCTATGTTCATAGTCATTGCAGTAGTTCCACTCGACAGTTCTTCTCCATTAGTCTACATTATATATTTTCCACAAAATTTCGATTTCAATTACCACTATCACTAGCTAAGAAAATAATGTAACATATATGAGATTCTGTTCCAATTGAACTGCTACTCATCAATTTCAGTTGTTCGGTCTCAAATTCTCTATGTCAGAAGTATAGATCCCTCGAATTCCTTCTTGCATGTAAAATAAATTCCCTTGATCCTTATCAACTCATCACCGCTCTGATACAATGTGAAATACTATTCTATTAAGGAACCAAAACTATAATTAGAAGCCAAAGACTGCCATGGAAGAACAATGGCAGTTCGATGTGAATGCAGTAGCTCTGGGAGCTCGAGAATAAGAGAAAATGGTGTGATTGTGAGGAAGAAGAAAGTAATTTTCCATACATCCAATAACAGGTACACTAGGATATTTATACACATACCTATCTATATGTCTAGATACTTCTAACCACCTACTAATTACATTAACAACTTGTAACTAACTCTTAACCATCTAACAAACTCCACTAACCAACTAAATAGAGAAAACTTCATGTAGCACTCCTCATGGCACTACTGTGCACTTCACTAATTTTTTAACATGTCACAAAAGATTTTTTGACAATTCATCCTCCTTAGAAAAGACCTTGCCCTCAAGAATCTTCAAAATTTGGAAGCTAGAACATGATGAACTGGTAATCCTCAGATGTAGCTCCTTCCGGTAATAGATCAGCACAACGTACCAGTACCCATAATGTAACGTCTTATTTATTAGTGACAAACTATCCCCATTTGAGAATCTTGTCCTCTAGGTTGAAAGTATGAAGTTTGAAATGAATGAGGCTAGTGACACTTTGCGGCAATGCTCCAAAAATTCTTTTTGACAGTTATGAAATGCTTCATAGCTTAGAAATCTCAAAATGTCGTGTAAGAGTGGTGCAACTTTTCTTGAATAAGACATATAGTCTGAAGAGTTGACTAAAGAAATTGAACATTTCGAGAGTAAGTCATAAACCAAATTTGGATGAAACAAGATGATAAACTTGTGAGAATCATAAGTAATAAGAGAAACAAGAATTAGCGTCCACTTGACTTTGTTAACTGATTGATCTTTTGAGACAATATGCGGACATGTTCACGTGGTCTTATGACGATATGCTAGGGCTAAGCACTGCCATCATTTCACATGTTACCAATTTCTTGTCCCACAATAAAGCAAAAGCCAAGAAAGTTCAAGCCAGATTTGAGTTTAAGAATTAAGAAATAAGTCTCCAACCAATTTGAAGCAAATGTCATCCGAGTCACAAAGTATCCTTCTTGGTTAGCTAGCATCATACATAGACCAAAGAAAAATGGGAAAATCAGGATATGTGTAAATTATCGGAATCTCAACAAGGCTATCCTAAAAGACGATTTTCCTTTCTGAAACATTCACATACTTATTGATAAATGTGTGAAGCATGAGTTATAATTATTCACAGGCTATCACCAGATTTTGATGGACAAAGAAAACGCTGAGAAAATAACATTTGTTACACCATGAGGAGTATATTGTTACCGGGTGATGCCTTTTGGACTCAAGAACACAGGTGTCACCTATATGAGAGATATGACTACCATTTTCTATGACATGATATCTAAAGAGAATGAATTCTATGTGGACAACATTGTCATTAAGTGACAGAGAAGTTTGGATCACCTAATGGATTTGAAGAAGTTATTTGATAGGTTGAGGTGGTACAATATGAAATTAAATCACGTAAAGTTTGCATTTGATTTCCTCATCGGGAAACTATTGGGTTTCATCATGAGTAGGAATGATATAGAATTGGATCCTTTGAAGATAAAGTCTATTCAAGACTTTCCCCCTCCAAAGAGTTGGAAGGACATGATAGTTTTCTTGATCGTCTAAACTACATCAGTCGGTTCATAGCATAGTCAATAGTAATATGTGAACCAATATTCAAGTTGTTGAAGAAAGATACTTCTACTAAATGGACAAAATATTGCCATCGAGCTTTTGACAGAATCAAGAAGTATTTGTCTAATCTTCCTGGCTTGGTTCCTCCAAAACCTGAAAAACCCTTGTTTCTTTACTTGTCTGTGTCGTACAATTCACTTGGATGTGTTGGGACAACATGACGAAATTGGAAAGAATGAGCAATATACATACTACTTGAGCAAGAATTTCACATCTTATGAAGCTCGGTATATTTTATTGGAACACAGTTGTTGTGACTTGACTTGGGTTGTACAAAGGTTGAGGCATTACATGTATGCATATACTATTTATCTCATCTCAATGATTAATCCGCTTAAGTAAATCTTTTAGAAGCCTATGTCTACTAAGCTAGCAAAATGGAAAATATTGCTAAGTGAGTTTGACATTCTATATGTTACCCAAAAGGCCATCAAAGGGCAAGCATTAGCTGATCATCTTGTTTAAAACCTCGTGGATTAAAAATACAAGCCATTTAAAACGTATGTCCCGAATGAAGAGGTATTTATTGTCGGAGAAAATAATTTAGAGGAATATCCAGAGTGGAGTATGTTCTTTGATAGGGCTATGAACTTCAAAGGATTTGGTGTTGGTGCAGTATTGATTTAAGAATCACGTTAGGTTTATATCTCAGCAAGCTTAGGTTCCCATGCACTAACAACATAGTGAAATATGAGGCTTGTATTCTTGGATTTAGAATGGTCGTTGATATAAGAATACCATAATTATTGATTATATGTAATTCATATTTATGGGTTCTTAAGTACAAGGTGAATGGACTATGAAGAATGTGAAGATCCTTTCATACATGTATTGTGTGAAAGAATTGTGTAAGAGATTCATCAAGGTAGAATTCAAACATGTCCCATGAGATCAAAATGAGTTCTTAAATTATTTGACAACCTTATCGTCTATGATTCAACATCCAGTTATGAATTACATAGACCCTATCAAAGTGAATGTACAAGATCAACCAGACTATTGCTTCCATGTAGACGAAGAACCGGATAGAAGACTTGGTACCATGAGGTTAAAAGGTATCTCAAGGCAGGACACTATCCAGAAGGTGTAACCAGTATTCATAGGTGAATACTTCAGAGATTTAGGATTGTTAAGGTGTGTTGATGCCAAAGAGGTAATCACGTTAGTTGAAGAAATACATAGGGGTACATGGGGGTCTCATATGAATGGTTTCACTCTGGCAAAGAATATTCTACGAGTTGGCTATTTTGGATGACCATGGAGACAGATTGCATTCACTTTGTGCAAAAATGTCATCAATGTTAGATTTATGGTGATTTGATTCAGATTCTACCAAATGAACTTAATGTGACGAGTTCTCCTTGACAATTTGTAGGTAGGGACATAGATATCATTAGTCTTATTGAGCCAACGCATCAAAACACATAGGTTCATCTTGATAGCTATTGGCTACTTCACAAATGGGTAGAAGCATCTCGGTACATGTCACTGATAAAGAAAATGGTAGCAGATTTTATCCACAGTAACATCATTTGCCAATTTGAAATTCATGAGTCAATTATAACATATAATAGAGCTAATCTTAGTAGTGATTAGATGCATGAGATATGCGAGACATTTAAGATTTATCACCACAATTCCACCCCAAACCACCTCAGATGAATGGAACAGTTTAAGCGGCCAACAAAAATATCAAAAGAATATTATAGAAGATGATTGATAATTACAAGCACAGGACGGATAAAGTTACCATCTTTCCTCCTTGGTTATTGCACCATAGTTAGGACCTCAACTGGGGCAACATATTTTTTTGGTCTATGAAACATTTGTTGTGTTATCAATTGAAGTAGAGATAGCGTCCTTGAGAATTATCAAGAAGTTGAGTTAGGTGATGCCAATAGGTACAGAGTCGATATGAACAATTGATGCTCATTGACGAAAAATGATTAATGTAGTTTTCCACAGACACCTTTATCATAATAAAATAACAAAAGCTATCAACAAGAAAGTAAGACCTAGATAATTCAAATAAGGCAATTAGTGTTGAAACGCATATTCCCGCACCAAGATGATGCTAAGGGAAAATTTGCACCTAACTAGAAAGGCCTTACATGGTTCATAAAGTATTGACTGTAAGAGCATTGATTCTAGCAGATACAGATGGCGAGGTGTGATCAAAATCTGTCAATGCAGATGTTGTCAAGAGATACTACGTCTAGAAGCCTTTTATTTATTTTCACGTAATGTCTTTCTATGTAATGTGAATTAGGTTCTGACCCAATTCTTTTAGCGGGATACGTAGGAAACTTACAATCGGGTTTGGTCTCACTAAAGTAGAAATTTTCCAAAAAATTCATGTCAGAAACTGGGGCAAATTTAAGAAAATCATTGCAAGAAGACATCGAGAGACATTGAAGAGTATATGATCAACCAAGTCGTACGACAGAAAATGAACTTTGAATAAAGGATGTTCTCTTTGTCTCACAAACGTGTTAAAATTTAAAAGTTCAACAGAAATTCTTTACCACTATACGTATATGCGTATTTTCTTTAGAAATAACATGCAATCAAATATTTTCTTGTTATTCATTGACCAAAACCTAAAATAAACAAAGGTTACAAGTCCAAACAAAACTGGAAGTACAAAGTATCAAGAGCTAAAGCCTCAAAGTCAACGCGAATAAACCTCCCCCCTAAACTTACAATTTTTTTTGTGTGCGGGATCTTCAGACTAGTGGAAGCTGAAAAGTTAATAACGTTTACAGCTCTGCAATTACTATTTGTTGAACAGTTTGAATATCTTATAATATTTAGGAGAAAATTACACCTCTCAAATGACAATGATCCTCAAAATCGACGACTTTGAAAAATGATGTTGAAGCTTTACAAAGACTTTTAAATGTATTAATGCACAAAGACTTAAATGCACATGTACTATTTTGTAAATGCTCCGTAAAAATGCTTGCAAATGCACTGCACAAATGCTTTCAAATTAGTTGCACATGAATTTTAATTGCTTTCAAATGCTCTGCGTATGCTTTCAAATGCTTTAAAACTACATAATTTCCTTCAGATATGCTGCACAGTCGCTTTACAAATCCACAGTTTCAAGGCGTCATTTCCACAAATTATGTTGGCTTGAAAAGCCTCATTTTTATTAATCATTTGATTTAAAACCCTCAATTTATAAAACATTGACTTAAATGGGTCTAAAAAGGGCAGCCCAGTGCACTAAGCTCCCGCTATGCGCGGGGTCCGGGGAAGGGCCGGACCACAAGGGTCTATTGAACGCAGCCTTACCTCACATTTCTGCAAGTGGCTGTTTCCACGGCTTGAACCCATGACCTCCTGGTCACATGACAATAACTTTACCAGTTACTTCAAGGCTCCCCTTCATTGACTTAAAAGGTCTAATGTTAATAAATCATTTGACTTGAAATGCCTCTTCTTCATGAATTAATTCGTTTAAGGCATGATTTGTATAAATTATCGTCAAAAGGCACCATTCTCATGAATCATCAACATGAAACCCCATTTTTCATAAGTTATTGGAAAATACATAATTTTCATTTAAGTCATTTCGGTTTATAACCCGCATTTTCATAAATTAATGCCTAAGAGGCGTCATTTTCATGAGTTCTCTTTACATTATTCCCTTTTGAAAGATAGAATAATTTCCCTTGGGGATTCCTTTCATTATTCCCAATATATATAGCTGTACAAAGGTTGGTTCCTAATATGGTACGAATCCTAACTTACCTTACAAAGGTTGATTCCTAATACAATTAGAATCCTAAGTTACCTTAAATATACATCTATCATAATTACAAAATATACAGAGAATATTCGGAGAATATTCGCTAATACTCCCCCTCAGACGGAGCGGGAGGAGGCCGAACGCTAAGAATTTGGATCGGAAGTCGGTGAAGAGGCTGTCGCGGTAGTCCCTTTGTGAAGATGTGCATCTTTGATAAGAGGAAGGCACGTGTAAAATTTTGACGACCACGGGTAACCTTCTCTCGCACAAAGTGGATATCCATCTCAATATGCTTAGTTATTGATGTTGGACCGGATTATGAGACATATAGATGGCAGATATGTTGTCACAATAGACTATAGACGCCTTGCGGAGTGGACACTGGAGCTCTAAAAGAAGATTTGGAGCCAACGGATCTCAGCAACTACATTAGCAACACCGCGATATTCTGCTTCAGCACACTCGAACGGGATAGTGTGGCCTGCCTCTTGGCGGACCATGAGATAAGATTATCCCCAAGAAATACACAGTACCCTGAGGTGGAGCGACGTGTGTCTGGGCATCCTGCCCAATCTGCATCCGTGTAGGCAAGTAACTTGGTTGGGGCAGAGGGGTATAAGTGTAATCCAAAGTCTAGTGTGCCCTTAACGTATCTGATAATACGTTTGAGGGCGGCAAAATGGGACTCTCGGGGGTCGTGCATGAACAGACACACCTGCTGAACGGCATATGTAATATCAGGCCTAGTGAATGTAAGATACTGAAGAGCACCTGCTAGACTCCGATATAGAGTGGGATCAGAAACTGGCGCACCGTCATTGGCACTAAGCTTTGATTTGGAGTCCACCGGAGTTGGCATAATTTTACAATTTGCCATCTTGGCCCTGTATACTATCTCTTCTGCATACTTACGCTGACATAAGAACATAATGGCTGCAGATCTGGTTACCGATATACCCAAAAAATAACTTAGCTTGCCCAAGTCAGTCATAGCAAATTCAGTTTTGAGTAGAGCAATGATTTCATTCTTCAAACCGTCAGATGAGGCAGTAAGAACAATGTTATCGACATATAATAGCAAATATGCTGATCTTGCTACCTCGGTGAAAAGTGAAGAGAGTTATCACACCGCTACATACAAAACCAATCTGCAAAGATACGGCAAAGCGATCATACCAAGCGCGGGGTGCCTGTTTCAGTCCATACAATGACTTTCTGAGACGACACACAAACTGCGGAGCTGCCGGATGAACAAAGCCAGGAGGCTGATGCATGTACACAGTCTCTTTCAAATCCCCATGAAGGAATGCATTCTTGACATCAAGCTGATGAATTGGCCAATGCATGCCCATAGCAATACTGAGAACAGTCCGAATAGTGGCCGGTTTAACAACCGGACTGAATGTCTCACCACAATCAATACCCTCCTGCTGATTAGTGCCATTGGCGACTAGTCTTGCCTTATACCTCTCTAAGTCACCACTTGTCTACGAACTTGTGCGAAATAGCCACATACAGGATAATATTCACACGCCGGGTCTAGGTACCAAATCCCAAGTGTTCTGCTTGGTTAAAGCGTTAAATTCCTCACACATGGCCGCATTCCAATTTGGGTCCAGTTTTGCTAGTTTTGGATTTTTTGGAATGGGTGATAAGGTTTGTGTGGAGAGATTGAAGTGAACCTTGGGTTTGAAGATCTCGTGTTGAGCACGAGTCTCCATACGATGAGACGACAGTGGCGGTGGATCGGGGCTGGGAGGTTCTTTGGTCCAGTTACGGACCGGTGGGCGTGATTCAATTTGGGCTGGTTTACGGTGACTCGATTGGGGGTTGTAGGGGTGAAGCGAGGAGCTTTGTTGGGGTGGTGCCGAGACGATGGCGAGGCTGTCGGAGCAGTGGGCTGCTTGTTGGTATAGATTTTGGATGATCGGGACGGACTTGGTTCATCGAGAAAGATGTAATTGGTGGTCTGAAATTTCAGGAGATTTGAAAAAGGAAAGGTTGTCTCATCAAAGGTGGCGTGACGGGAGGCGATGATTTTGCAAGTAGAAATGTCATAGCACAAGTAGCCCAGATGATTAGGAGATAGACCAAGGAAGACACATGGCGAGTCACGAGGTGCAAGTTTGTGAGGTGCGATGGAGGCCATGTTGGGGTAGCATAAGCATCCAAAAATCGTAGGTGATCATATGATGGTATCCTACGGTATAAGATTCGGTAGGGGTCTTGTTTTGGAGTGTGCTAGTTGGTAAAATATTAAGAAGGGATTCTACCATTTTGACAAAGCATAGACCCAAAAGGCGGTGGTAGGCGGGCATGAAGCGAAGTGTGCGAACCATGTTATTGATGGTACGTATAATTCTTTCGACCTTTCCGTTACTGGGAAGAAGTATAGGGACAAGAAAAGCGGAAAATCATACCTTGTTTAGAGCAGAAATTGTGAAATGTCGAGTTATTAAATTCACGTCCATTATCACATTGGAATGATTTGATAGATTTTTCAAATTGTGTTTTAATGAATTTGTGAAACTCGAGGAATTTTGTAAAAACTTGATTTGAATTTCGATGGGTAAATCTAGACAAAATGTGAAAAATCATCCAAGAATACTAGATAGAATTTATGACCCAAAGAGCTAACAATCGGAGATGTCCACAAATCGGCATGAACAATATCAAAGGGAGAAAAAGTAACCTTTGTTTGATGACATAAATTGAAGGCGAGTATGTTTGCCTAGTGGACAAGAAAAAGCAGTGTTGGGCAATTTTCCATTATTACATTGAATACGCTTAGAAGTCTAAGAAAAGTAAAGCGGGTCTCAGGGTGTCAGTCTGCTTTGTGCCAAGTGGAGGAGAGATTGCCGCAAGGGATAGATGTGTTCTTGATCGGCGGCGGAAGATTGAGTGAATGGGTAGAGGTCTCCCACACTATTGTGGCGTGTAAGAATTTTCCCGTATTGAGTTCTTTCACGAGAAAAACCAAAAGGGTCAAATCGGAACCGCAGGTAATTGCTAGTGAATTTTCTAATGAGATTAAGTTTTTAATGATGTTAGGTGTGTATAGGGCGTGGTTTAGGGAGAAAGGCGGGTGTGTATGTTTGGTGTGTGTGTTACCGTAACCTTCAATTGGAATCGATGACCATTGCAGCGGTAATAAATTGAGGACACTTTAACAAGCGTAGTTGAGATAGGTTACCTGACGGCCGGGTGAGGTGAGATGTGGCTCCGGTGTCCATGTACCGATTGTCGTCGGGCTGTTGAAGGTTCACGGTGGTGTAGGCCTGGCCCAAATCGATCGAGACGGCGGCATTTGAGCTCTTCTTCTTCTTTGCGATTATTCTTCTTCTTCTTCTGCGATTCTTTGCGATTCTTCTTCTTCTTCTTTGCGATTCTTCTTCTTCTTCTTCTTCTGCAGTCTTTGTCTTCTTCTTGGTCTTTGAGTCTTTATCTTCTTCTTCTTCTTTGCAGTCTTCTTCTTCTTCTTCTTCTTTGGTGGTGCAACCAGGTGGTCTTCTTCTTCTTCTTTGGACATCTTTGTGATGGTGGTTCTTTGGCCCACAGTGTTGCCATCCGTCAGCGGCTAACGCCTTTTGATTATGTTCCTCTTGTTTAGCACGTCTAGTTTCTTCCAACAATAGTTGTGAGCGTGCCTTGTTGAAACTTGGGAGAGGGTCGGCTTGTTGAATCATTGTTGCGGCGTGTCATATTCACCTTCGGTAAACCCGCAACAAGTTGAAGCACCATCTTGGTTTACAAAGCGAAGTCAGACGTTGGATAGTTGATCGGTTATGAGTTTGATTGCTTACAATATTCGGACATGTTGTTAAAATTCTCGGCGGGTATTGTTGAATTGCTCTTCCAAATACACAGCCGAGTATTTTTATTGTCTGAAAGATTTCTTCTAGCGGGACCCAAAGTTCACGTGCCGTGCTTTGTTTTCATGATAGTGCATAACGGATCTTTGGAGATGGTGCCGTAGATCCATTGTTTGTGATGGCGTCAAGGCGACGCCTTGATTAGTCTGTAACATCGGTGGGGCGAGGAGCAGATTCGTCAATATGATCGAGCACGTTGTATGCACATGCATGAATGTAGAATAGTTCCATCCACATGGAATATTGTGATCTTCTTGGTCAAGAATTATAGGGATAAAATTCTTGATGTTGTTAACGGCGAATGCCGGATGAAAAGAAGATACTGAACGTTGAGAGGGGTTTTCAAGTGTGCCAGTGGATGAAACGAAATTTGTGAGGGAAGACATGGTTGCCGCCTGTCGAGGGAAGGGAATTTTCTGGTTTGGCCGAAATATGGAGGAAGAAACCAGAAATTTTTTTTTTTTTTTTTTCTGTGAAAGCAGAAAAAAAAAATTCGGCCGGGAATGAGGATTTAGGTTTTAGGCTCTTGATACCATGAAAGATAGAATAATTTCCCTTGGGGATTCCTTTCATTATTCCCAATATATATAGCTGTACAAAGGTTGATTTCTAATATGGTACGAATCCTAACTTACCTTACAAAGGTTGATTCATAATATGGTACGAATCCTAACTTACCTTACAAAGGTTGATTCCTAATACAATTAGAATCCTAAGTTACCTTAAATATACATCTATCATAATTACAAAATATACAGAGAATATTCGCTAATACCTTTTATATTTAATATTTTCTTTACTAACTATTTTTACTAGTGTATTAAGTTTACAGAAATTTTCGCACATCGTTTAACTATTTCTAAGCAGAGAAATGAGATAATTTATTTGGAAGAGAAAATTAGATTTCCCAACAAACATCAAGGGCCTACCTCGAATTCCGCTCGACTTTACTCTCAAATATTTCGATGATTAATTTCAATCGTATTAGAATTTGAATGTGTTTTCTCAATCATAATAGCCAAGTCATCATAATTTGATATTGGGACAATATTTTTATTTTTATTTTGCATCAATTGTGATTCTTTCTAGAGAAGCAAAAGGAATAAATAGAGAAAAACGTACTAGTAATATTAATCTTATTTTTCTTTGTTTTGATAAAAATGATACATAATTTAATATAACTAAATTCATATCCAAAACTAGAGTGTTGCAACTGCATGATTCATGAAATATGGACCTAATTGTATACAACTAATTCATAATGCTTATATTTGTATTACAAAGTGAAATAAAAATTATATATAAAGATGAGTGTAACAATGCTTATACGTTTTGGGTAGATCATGCTACTTGGATCTTCGTCATGCTTTTGTTGGCACCCCTACGAGTCCGAGGTAGGGGACTGGTGCATTTCTCCGCAATTTGCTTAATCATTTTTAATAGTGTTGAGAATATAATCAAATATTAAAAGTGTGTTCTATCTAACAGCTTAAACTTTTAGATCAGATGGTCACACACTTCAATATGGTATCAAAGAAGGCCAAAGGTCCTGGGATCTAACCTCACCGCCACCCATTATCAAAAAAGATTTCCACGCGCTTGGACCATGAAAAAAATCAAGTCAGCACGTGAGGGGGTGTGTTGAGAATATAATCAAGTATTAAAATTGTGTTCTATCTAACAGCTTAAGCTTTTAGATCAGATGGTCACACACTTCAATAAATAGTTCTTAAGTTTACTTACCTCTATCATTTGTCTAGTGGTCCAGATTTGATGGTGGAGCTCGACTAGCAAGTTTACGTACCTAGGTCCTAAGTTTCTCATTACTCGGTGAAGTCTGATTGGAGCCCTGGTCAAACTGATCTCTTCGGCGGGCGGGGAGGAAGAGGAAAGAGAAATAACATAAGCTTCTTTGGAAAAAAAGAATGTGGGGTGAATTATTAGTCTGATGATAAAGTCGGGGATGAGAAAAATTTGAAATCATAGACATTCTCTTATTTCTTGTTTTCCTTCATCCCGTAACCACACCGTTTGTTTGAAATTTCAGTTTTTAAAAAATAAGAATCATGCTAGGATATATGACAAAGAACCTTAACATATAATACTGGCTGTTACAAAAGCAACTAGACACACATAATAATAAATATGATATATGATAAAGAAAATACTTGATATTTGTTATTTCTTCTAATATCCTTGAAATGAAAATAAAAAATAATTTATGGCACAGTGACATCATAAATAAAACTTCAAGCTACGACCCAGATACGTTCTAGTATACAAAGAAATTGTTGAAAAAAAAGCAAAAATAAACTTTCATGAAAAGACCTTGCCTAAAAATAAAATAAAATAAAACTATATTAAATCTTGTATTTGTATTGTCAACTACTAGTTAAAATAATAATGAAATGAAAGTATATTATTTAGAGAGTAATGGTGCCTCCAGAGATGGAAAACAACGTCTAACTCTCTCGGAAAGACGAAATCGAAAGATGTTGAGAAGCCTAGAGTGTAAATGCTCCTGGAGCAATCTACCAGAATTTAATATTTTTCAGTTTGAAGAAAAACTTACCAAGCTAATAAGATGTTAATAAGAGGTGTTAAGAATTTTTAATAATTTTATATGTATACACATGTGAAAAATAGTATCACGTTTAGTATTCTTACAAGGCATAAATAAAAATATTACAAGCTAATAAGATGTTAATCATGTGTTTGCAATACAATATATTGAATCTTGTTGTAAGAAATTTATTTACTAAAATGAAGATTTGAGTAGTTTAATCTGAAATTCTAAAATATTTCTATTATTTAAAGTAGACAAATTTTCTTTTAATAGCCAACAAGACCTATTTAGGTCTTAAACTTAATTTAAAATCTCTAGATAATCATTGTTGAATTTTGGTCCCAATTCATGTTATGTAATTCAATGCTTATTCATATTTAAGCTATTGATATTCTTAAGATCATCACCCAACAACAATTTGAGAATCACCAAGTCGCTATTCATCTTTTTTCTTATTCAAGAACCTTAGTTCATCAATACTATTTCAAAAACTAGTGTTGTTCCTTAACAAAATGGTGATTCCTACTCCATAATATAGGCCTAATACTTATTTCATAAGTGTATTTGGGTAGAGACTTTACCTCTTGGGGTTGAAATCCTAGCTTGAAGACTTGGAGAGACTCCTTGAAGATTGCAGAAAATTCTATGAATTTTGATTAAAAAATATATATTAATTCTAGCACTTAGTGATGTTAAACAACCATGAATGCACAAAAAATTCTTACCTCAAAGATTTTAATGCCCTTAGGTAAGAGCTTCGTCCTCTAGAATCTTGCTCTTCAAATTGAGGTTCATTTTTTATGTTCTGACCTCACTTGTATTTATAAATATGTGCTAAAATATGTTCATATGTAGCTAACTAATTTAGGCAACAGATTTTTCCATGGCTACATATTAAGGCCACATATTGATACATGGATACGAATTCAGGCTGAAGATCCCAATGTGGCTACAATGGTTGAAGCTTCCCCCATCCTTTCTCTTTTGAATTGAATATTAGTCCAATTGTGGCTACGCATGGAGGCTACGGATGCTTCAGTCATTTTAAGTCTCATCCTATACCCAATATTCATGAGTTATTCCCTTAGCCACTCAACTTAGAGACTTTCACCCTATGTAACACTCATGTTCAAGTATTCCAATGACTTCATTACCCTCGTGTGAGGTCACACGCACTTCAAGGTCATTTAGATTAACCTTCTAAACTCATGTTTAATTAGAAAAAATTTCGGGACTTTACAAGATATTTGACCTTTGTTGTTTATTTCAGATTCTTACCAAGTCTTGTATGTTAATATTCCAGGATGAAGAGATGATCACAAATATTTCCGAGTGTAACAATAATTAGTTTATTTTCCCCCATGATATTCTTCCATAATGGTGGTAAATATACAATAAGAATAGCCACATCTAAGGCTCTAATTATGATACTAATAGAATATGATTAGGCTAATTATATGTCATCTAATCTATCACCTTAATTGCTAATTTACCTACCATTTACATTCTAAAATCAATTATAAAAATTACTAATTACAATCAATTAATAATTATTCTATCATTCCCCTGCAGTCGAAGCGGGAGGCATGCGTATGTTGATACTGTCCCGAAAATCTTCAAATAAAACCTGGGAAGACCTTTAGTAAAAATATCTGCAATGTGATAGCGTGACGGGACATATAACACACACACTTCTCCGCGTGAAACCTTTTCACGAACAAAGTGGATATCCAACTCAATATGTTTAGTGCGTTGGTGATTGACCGGATTCCCAAATAGGTAGATGGCACTAACATTATTACAGTACACTAATGTGGCCTTCGTAATTGGGCAGTGGAGTTTGAGGAGAAGATTCCGAAGCCAACATGATTCAGACACAACATTGGCAACACCTCAGTATTCTACTTCAGCACTGGATCTGGATAAGGTTGTTTGCCGTTTCGAGGACCAAGATACTAAGTTATCACCAAGAAATACACCATAACCAGACGTGGAGCGTCTTGTGTCCAGAAAACCTCCCCAGTCGGCATCTGTATAAGCGACAAGTGAGGATGTCGACGATGGATATAGATGCAGGCCATACTCGAGAGTGCCCTGAATGTACCGCACAATGCGTTTGAGAGCATGCGTATGATCATCCATTGGATTATGAATGAAAAGGCACATCTGTTGCATAACATAAGAAATATCCGGCCTGGTGAATGTCAAATACTGCAGGGGCCCTGCCAAGCTGCGGTAGAGTGTTGGATCGGTAAACGGTTTGCAGGATGATGCACTCAATTTAGATTTAGTGTCCACTGGAGTTGCCGAAGGTTTACAGGAGGACATTCCAACACGTTCAACAATCTCAGCTGCGTACTTCTTTTGGGATAGAAATAAACCACCTGCATGACGTGTCACAGCTATACCTAGAAAGTAGTGTAGTGGCCCTAGATCTTTCATTGCAAATTCAGAACTAAGTTGTGATATGATGGACTTGCGAAGAGCATCTGATGAGACAGTTAGTATAATATCATCCACATATAATAGAAGATAAGCAATATTATTACCCTGACAATAGATAAACAGAGTGATCCGAACGGCTGTTGGAAAAACCAATATGTGAGACAAAATCGGCAAACCTCTTGTACTATGCCCTAGGGGATTGCTTTAGCCTATATAATGATTTGTTGAGCAGGCACATATGATTGGGATATTTAGAGTCCCTGTAACCCAAAGGCTAGTACATGTAAACAGTTTAATGTAGTTGTCAATGAAGAAAGGCATTTTTGACATCTAACTGATGAAGTGGCCATGCCTTTGACAGACTCAGACTAAGGAATGTTCTGATAGTTGTCGGTTTAACCACCAGAATAAACGTCTTACCGCAATCCACACCAACCTATTGTGTCTTCCCATTACCTACAAGACATGCTTTATGCCGCTCAAAAGCACCATCAGATTTTTCTTTGTGACTGAAAATCCACATAGATCGAATTATATTAGCATTAGGGGGACGTGGTACCAATTCCCACGTCCTATTTTTAATAAGAGCATTAAATTCATCGTCCATAGCCAATTTCCAATTCGAGTCATTAAGGGCAGCTACGGGATTACGAGGCAATGATGATTTTGGGACATGAGTAAGTATGCTATATTTGGGAGGCACAAGTGGAAGTTGTCTTAGGAGATCGTAGAGATTTTCTTTTGTATTCTCTTTTTAGTCCCACTTGTATCCTTCGTGACTTAATCTAGATTCCGATTTGGTGGTTAGGAAGCATCCATTCAAATTAGTAGCTTGTTGAGAAAAGCAAGTCACAATCGGGTAACGAATCTTTTCCAGAAGGACTGAAAGAGGGCAACCGAATGAAAAGTGGCTGAACTGAAGGGAAAAAATAGTCCGCGTGGCCCTAGCAAAAATGAGGATTCAGACTTTAAGCTTTTGAGAACCATCAAATCAAATTCATAACACATGTAATAAAAAGTATTTTTTAGCTATATTTCGGTGCGGGGAAGGACAACTGTGACACACGCCCGATCTTTCGACCGATGTTATAACTTACCTTATCCTTTTCTATTTTTGTATTTACTGAGTCACTCATCTTTCCAGGCTTTTCTTTCTTAGGCTTTAGCATTTGTTTAAGATTTTCTCTTCTTTAGATTCTTTATCCTAATCTAATAGTCCTTGGGTTTGACAATGAAGTGTTGACTACGGGTGATGGGCCGCAGGGCTGGAAGTGGGACCAGGCGTGGAACACTAGAAACTGGGCCAGAACTACCTGCATCAACTGAGCCCAGTGTCAGTAAAACTGGCCCAGTTCGCTGGCAGTAATTTCTGAGAATGGCCACTATTTCGGAGCCCAAATTATTTGGGTGCATTGGGTCAGCCAAAACAATGGCTATGGGGTGGTTTTAAGCCACTATTTCTAGGCCCAAGTCACCCAAATAATTTGGGCTGGCCAAAACAGTGGTTGTGGGGCCTAATAGATGGTGAGTCAAATATGGAGATACGTCATCATCTAGAAAATTATAGGTAAGTGGAGTAGACCGGGGTTGTTGTTTGTTGATTGTGGTGGATGAAAAAAAGGATAGGACAAACATCCAAATATACGTAAGTGAGAATAAGATGGGTCCCGTAAGTATAAGATTTTTAATGGGGATTGATAGGAAATTTTTTTGTGGGGTAGCATGTTCAATAAATACGTAACCATTTGTAGTGCATGATACCAAAAGGATGGAGGTAGTGTGGCATGGGCAAGGAATGTTCTAATAATGTTATTGATGGTTCAAATTTTTCATTCCGCCTTCCCATTTTATGAGGATGTGTGTGGGCATGAAAGGCAGAAATTTGAACCATTTGAATTGCAAAAATCCCAAAAATGCCTATTATCAAACACTCTACCATTATCACATTGAATATTTTTAACATTCCGTTCAAATTATTTCCGGATGAATGCTCTAAAAATGAGAAATGTGAAAAAGTCTTGTGATTTTTTTGACAAGGGAAATGTCCACAAAAAATTAGAGTAGTCATCTAGCAATAACAAATAATATCTATGGCCCGAAGAGCTCAAAACGGGTGATGTCGAAATATCACAATGGATAATATCAAAGGGCATAAGTGTTCACGAATTAGATGAAACAAATGGCAATTAAACATGTTTCCCAAGTGGACATGAATGACACATATTAGAATTATATGTTTGAGTACATGAAATAAAATTATTTTGTTTGAGAGAGGCTAAAACAGGTGCCCCCGGATGACCCAAACGTTCATGCCATAACGAAGGTGCAAAAGCAGCAAAAGTGGCAGGTAACTTGGTTCGTTGGTTTGGTGATGTAATTGGATAGAGCTCCCCTTGAATATCACATCTCATGAGAAGCGTCCCCGTCTGAAATCTTTCACGAAAAATCCAAAATGGTAAAAAACAACAGACACCCAATTATCAGTAGTAAATTTTCTAACAGACACCATGTTTTTGATTAATTGTGGAGCATGAAGGACATTATATAAAATTAATGATGGATTTGGTGGTGACAATTTAGTATAACCATAACCTCAAATTGGATTTGAATGGCCATTTTCAACAATTATATCATTATTTTTCCTCAAAATAAAATAGGACGAGAGATTACCTTGGGAGGATGTCATATGTGACGTCGCTTCGGAGTTCATATACCAATTTGCATCGGGTGAATTAAATCCAAGGGTGTGCATGGCGAACTCAATATCCGTTGGGCTTGTCACTACTGAATGGGCCTCCTACAACTGGTTCGGCAGTGGCCCAAAGCTGCTGGAATTGCTGGCTACACTATTACGCGGTCCAAAATATTTTGACCCAAAATTGGGCTGCGGGTTATCCGTACCCTAGCCAGTAGGCCTTGGACTGGGCCTGGCCCAGTTACCCGACGGCTAAGGGCAAGGTGGCATAGCCCAAGGCCACTACCAGGCCCATTGGTTTGGGTCATCGCCCCACTGTGGTCGAGGCTGCCACTGCTGGCCATCAGTGCCGCTGTTCCTGCCGCCATTTCCTCTGCCACCAAAATTCAGGTTGCCGTTATTTTTGCCATTTCAGATATTTTCACCCCGATTTTACCGTTCTGTCAATTTTATTGTAGAGGCTCAAAGTTGGTGGTAGTGCCATTGGCTATCATGACGGAATTTGAAACAGTTGCGGCCTTTTTGGCCAAACCCGCCTCTTCAAGAATAAGCATTGAACGAGCTTGATAAAAAAGTGGTAGAGGATTGCTTTGTTGGATAAGCGTTCCCACCCCACTATACGCGTCGGTAAGACCAGTAACCAATTGGAGAACCAATCGATTATTGTTAACCGGTGAACCAACATTTTTGAGTTGATCTGACAAGACTTTGAGGCGTTGACAATACGCCGATACATTCAAAAAATCCGCCATATCAGTGGTGGAGAATTCTTGCTCCAATGTGATGGCTCAGGAATTTTTGTTGTCTTGAAAAATATCCTGCAAACGATTCCAATTCTCCATTGCAGTAGAATCGAGTTCCATTATTGTATGCAACAAATCACTAGAGATAGTTGCATAAATCCATGAAAGAACTGTGGCATCAAGAGTTTCCCAAAGTCCTTTCCTTTGCCAGTCGCCGGCGGGATTATGTGATGAATAACCCAGTGGGAACGGCAACATATTTTAAAAAGCTCTATCCAAGTTGCATAGTGAACATTTTCCATCTCAAAAGTGACCAAAATATGTGTTTTGATGTTAGAAGCGATAAGGGCGGGATGAAATGTGGATTTGGAGTCAGACATTGTTGAACGGAAAATGAAGAACAATAATGCAAAAATACAAATATGCAGAAAATGTGGTGGTCGGCTGGTGGTGGAGGAAAGGGGAGGGATGGCCAAATTTTTAGAGATAAAATTATTTAGGGTAGGATCTTTTCCCTAATCTTCTGATACCATGTAAGAATAATTAGTTTGTTTTTCTCCATGATATTCTTCCATAATGGTGGTAAATATACAATAAGAATAGCCACATCTAAGGCTCTAATTATGCTACTAATAACTACTAATAGGATATGCTTAGGCTAATTATATGTCATCTAATCTATCACCTTAATTGCTAATTTACCTATCATTTACATTCTAAAATCAATTATAATAATTACTAATTACAATCAATTAATAATTATTCTATCACTGAGTTAGTTAACTCAATATTCAAGGACCAAAGAGAATTTTTCATTACAGTCCTATTTAATACTATAAATAAGAGGTTTGCTAAAACAATTACATGAGAGGTGTATGAAGTTCATCAACACTTCAACCATCTCTGTTCATTAAGTTGAAAATAAGATAATGACAAATGTGTCTCTAGAAAATAAATTATTGACCCATAAAATAAGCCATGGGTGTTCAGAGTCAATTGTCACAGTACGATTTCAATGATCGATCCATGCAACAAAACCTCTTCTTATAGAAAGTTTTACCTGAACAAAATAAATTGTCCACATGCTATAACCGCCTGATGTTCAGCCAAAAATGCATTTATTTAGTTATTATTTTCCTCACTTCTTAGTACTTTTATCGTCGTTTGAGTATAAACTATATTGCCTTGAGCTTATTACGTGTTTTGTATGCGTAGGAAGATCGTTGGATGAAAGCGATTGAAAAAAAAAGCTTATTTGATGCAAGTTTAGATGATAAGAAAAGAAAAATCAGAGAATGCCCGAGCTCGCCTATCATGCTCGCCTTTCGAGTAGCTTGACGAGCCAATAAGTTTAATCACTAGCACAAAACAGCGAAGCACAGAAAAAGGCAAGGAAGTTGTCGAGCCATGCTAAAAATATGCTTGAGAGGGCTCGTCAACATCCTCGCCTAGGCGAGCCTATAGACGAGCCAAGAAACAAGAGAAAATTTAAAACTGGTTGGGCTCGCCAGTGATCCTCGCAAAGCGAGAGTTCAGGCGAGCCAAGAAAAGTTTTCCAAATGAATTTTAAGTGGTTTATTTGACTCCATCAACATTTTAGGTCATATAAATACATACTAAGACACATTATTTTTGAGGATTCAACCGAAGGAAAGTAAGAAGCCGTAGTGGAGCAAGGAGAAAGATATGGCAACGAGTTTTTCCTTTCTTCTTCCTATTTTCCATTGTTTGTTATGAATTTTAGTATCGTGTTTTCACATAATTTTATGAATAGATAATTCTCTATCTAGGGTTTTTATGGAACCTTTTGTAGGATGAATTCTTGTTACGTTTTTATATAATTGAGCCGTTGGATTTTCTACTTGTTCAACTTCATGCTTATTTAAGTTGATTGAATGGCCATATATTAGCTATGCCTATTTATTATGTTTTACTCGAGAGAGAAATCATATTTAGGCAGTTGTTGAACAACGTCACTCCCTAGGTATATGAGAGATCAATATTGTGGGTTTAGAGATTACGAAGCTTTGACGTGGTCATAGTGAGCGGTGAGAAATTTCTAGTTAGGGTTAGTTTGAGAGAATAACCCTAGAAAATTACTATAATTGATCGAGAGAAAATTGCGATAAGTTAAGTGCTCACGATCCGTAGAGAATAAATCAGCGAGATTATAGATAACATAGCGAGAAGGATTCCGATAATTGGGAAAATCATAACCCTTGGCTTCGTTAATATTGAATCTAACTCGTTCCTCTTTAGTAGATAATTTTTACTGCTTTATAATTTATTAGTTAATTAGTTTAAATAGAAATCTTAATCGTTATATTCCAGAATATTGTTTGAATTTATTTTCTTAGAAATATTGAACAGTTATAACTAATATTAGTTCTCTGTGACTTTTAGACCGAATTATATTTGCAGCGGCCACTTCCCTTTTAGGACTAGAGTTGGGCGTGATCAAATTTTAGCGTAGTTGCCGGAGAACTAACAGTTTAGTTATAGTTGTAAATATTGCTACGTTTTAAGTTTGAACATTATTATTTTTTATTTATTTAAAAAAATAAGTCTTGGCTGATTGAGTTGTTTAACATCATTTTTAAGATGGCGAGAATTCCCGAAGAATGTAGGTGGATTACAATGATCCCTTTGTACAAGAACAAAGGTGATATCTATAGTTGCAACAACTATAGGGGTATCAAGTTGCTAAGCCACACTATGAAAGTTTAGGAAAGGGTCGTAGAGATGAGGGTGAGAAGAGGCGTGTCTATTTTAGAGAACCTGTTTGGATTCATGCCAGGATGTTCGACTATAGAAGCCATTCATCTTAATAGGAGGTTGGTGGAGTAGTATAGGGAGAGGAAAATATACTTACATATGGTTTTCATCGACCTCGAGAAGGCATACAACAAAGTCCCTAGGGAGGTTATACGGAGATGTTTGGAGGTTAGAGGTGTACCTGTGACGTACATTAGGATGATAAAGGATATGTATGATGGAGCCAAGACCATGGTACGGACAATAGGAGGAGACTCGGAGCACTTTCCAGTGATGATAGGGCTGCACCAAGGATCAACTCTTAGCCCATTCTTATTTGCCTTGGTAATGGATGGACTGACTTGACAAATCTAAGAAGAGGTTCCATGGTGTATGTTATTCGCAGACGACATAATCCTGATTGATGAGAATCGCAGCGGAGTGAATGAAGCAACTGGAGGTTTGAAGATAGACTCTGGAGTCTAAAGGGTTCAGGCTGAGTAGGACCAAGACAGAATACTTGGAGTGCAAGTTCAGTAATGGGAGCGACCTTGAGACATGCACGGAGGTGAAGCTTGGTACTTAGGTTATTTCAAATAAAAGAAGCTTAAAGTACCTCAGGTCTATTATCCAAGGGGATGGAGAGATTGATGACGATGTCACACACTGTATTAGGGCAGGGTGGATGAAATAGAGGCTCGCATATGGAGTCTTGTGCAATAAAAAAGTGCTACCAAAACTTAAAGGCAAGTTCTATAGGCGGTGGTTAATCCGACTATATTGTATGGGGCGGAGTGTTGAACAGTCAAGACTTTGCACATCAAAAAGATGAAAGTTGTAGAGATGAGGATGTTGACATAGATGTATGGACATACAAGGAGGGATAGGATTAGAAATGATGATATCCTGGACAAAGTAGGAGTGGCTTCAGTGGAGGATAAGATGCGAGAAGCAAGGTTGAGATAGTTTGGGTATGTGCAGATGAGAGACACAAATACCCCAATGCGGAGGTATGAGAGGTTGGCTATGAACGGGTTCATGAGGGGTAGCAGTAGGCTGAAGAAGTATTGGGGAGAGGTGATTAGACGGGATATGACGCAGCTTCAACTTACTGAGGATATGACCTTAGATAGGGGGTTATGGAGGACACAAATTAGGGTAGAAGGGTAGTAGGTAGTCGAGTGTAGTCCTACTTACGCTTGCAAACTGATAGTTGTAGTGTTATTACTGTAGGTCTGCTTAGCCTATCATACTAATAGGCGCGGTATAGCTTTATAATCCCCTATAGTTTGATTTATTCTATTATGTGTTCTCTAGTGTACTTTGTATTGCTTATTTACCTGCGCTAGTTACTGCTTACTTTTTCAGAATGCGCTATCATGGCTTATTCACTTTTGATATCAGCATTTTCATACTGACCGGATCTGACCGTTTATGTTTCTTTTCTCTTGCTTTGCTTGTGCTTATACTCTTTCTTGAGCCGAGGGTCTCTCAGAAAAGTTGTTCTACCTACTAATATAGAGGTAAGGTATGCGTACACTTACCCTCCCCAGGCCCCACATTGTGGAATTTCACTAGGTATGTTGTTGTTGTATAGCCCTTATGCATATTGTGGAGGAAACCACCCGAGACAAAATTATCAAAATGTTCCCGGGGTCGAGTTATGTGCACCAACTCAATCTTATGTGAGGAATGTGTGTGATACGTGTGGTGGTCAAGATGGTCACTTTTATGGTGCTTATATTTTGTATCCTCCCCCAACCCCTTATTATGATGGTTCTACTTTTTCTTGTGAAGTTAATAGAAATAAAAAAACTAAGGGATGTTGATATGAAGGAGATCAAGGATATGTTAAAGTGCCTTATGGAGAAAGATGATGAGAAACAGTAACATATACAAAGGCAAGAGACAACTATTCACAAGTTGGAGGCTCAAGTGAGTCAACTGGTTGAAGCTTTTACAACTCAACAGGCTAATAGTGTCGATTGTAGCCAAGAAGAGTTCAAAGTAGAATACCAACAACCTAACCAATCAGAATTTGATGATGCCGATGTTGAAAAAGTGATACTAGAATCAACAAAGGACCATACAGATGCAATTTTAATTGACTCTAGTTTGTGTCAAGAAGAGGGGGTCGAAAATAAGTTGAATTTTCAGTTTGAGCGCATTGGTCTTCACGCAAAGCATTTTGTCGCCATTATGTTCGGAATGGGATATGGAAGTTGATCTATATGAGCCAATACAAAAATTAAATGATGAGGTAGATGAGCCATATATTCGGAAATTTTTCAAGGCCATATGGACAATGTGATACTCCTCGGTTAAAGCCAAAGAGTGCATACGAAATTATTTAATTTTTGGCTCGCAATAATTTGTAACGCCCAAAGAGCAAATCATAAAAGCAAAATAAAAAATGGGGTACAATTCATAAGTTCTAAATAGAGGCAAAAACTGATTTTAGTCGTGCCGCGACGTTAAACTAGGTGCTTGTTGGAAGGCAACTCAACTTTATTATTTTTATTTATCATGTTTTTTGTAGTGTTATTTTATTTTTTTAGGAGTTTGAGCATGGAAATATAGCCATTGGAATGATGCAAAATAAAGCCACAAAGTTGGAACTAAGTGTGAGGTACCCGTACAAAGGACCATATCATATTGGGGGAAGTTTGAGTACCCTGGACGTTGTTATTCTACGGCCTTTCGCCTACCAGGGAGTCTCTTTTACCATCTTCTGTTTATACTGTACATTGGGGACAATGCGCAGTTTTAAGTGTGGGGTGGAGGAATTGTTTGGTGGTTTCTTATACTATTTTAGTTAGGGGATTAGTCTTTAGGATGAACAAGTAAGTAAGGAAAGAAAGAGCTCTAGTATCGTAAACCGTGTGACATATTTTATGTTGGGGTTTAGGGATAATCATGTGTATTGTATACCGTCTTTAGATGCCTTGAGAATTTTTGTAATTTTTTTGACTCTTGAGGCTCGAGTTTTGACTTTTATTATTACCTCCTATGCTTGAATTATATTTATTGACTGTGCCCTATTCCTTTAGCTTGAAAGTCATGACTAAACTATCTGGAGTGGATCATGTACATTGTGTGAAGTGAGGTTTAGATGATAATCTGTGTTGTCCCTTATTAGTCTGTAACTTGCCATGTGTGTGGTCAAAGCGAAGCAAATAAGTCATGGCAAATCTAGGAGATGACATAGGCATTTCTTTGATTAGCCCTTTTATCCTTTTTGCGTACCAATGTTAACAATATCCCTCGTCAGCCCTTTTGAGCCTCTAAGCATTTTTGTTGTCACCCATATTCCAAGTCTATATCTTTTTATTCTTAATTGATTCTTTTTGAACCTTTACCTCTAAAAGAACTTAATTTACAAGAATAAGCGCTAGAAAGAAGTAAGTAGGAAACATGAATAACTTTTGAGTGGAACTAAAGAAAAGGAGTGAAGAAAAGAATAGTTTCATTAGCTGGAAAAAAATTGATTGAAATAAAGAAGAAAAGAAAAGAAAAGAAAAGAATGAAGTAGAAAAAAAAATGAGAAAAAGGATTACAATTTTGTTCTTAACTAGTGAAATTGCTACTATGTGTTGGGCAGAAAACAAAGGAATTCATTTGATGCATTTGTATAATAAGAAACTGAATGAAGACTATGAGAAGTTTGCGCTCGAAAGTGAAAAAAATTGTGGGTGGAGTCACTATTTCCCTAAATACATCCTACATGTCCCTTAGCCTACATTACAACCTATGAAAGTCTTGCTTGATCCTAGATTTGACAGACTTATATTAGTGGAGTCTTACACTATGGACGAGCCTATGGTTCGACCATGGGAGACACATGATTTTTTTACTTTGTGAGAGAGAGTGAATTCTTTCTATATGCGAGTCCTTAAAATACATTTAAATTTTATTTGAGTGTGTGTACTGATTTCTCTCTTGGTTTGATCGGTGAGGGTACATGATTCACAAAATATTGGTGAGATACTAGGCTCTTAAGTTGGCATAGAAAAGCAGGTCATGAATTAGATAGGAGGAAAGTCAATTTTCGAGGCTAGGATGTTAGAAGAGATCATTTGAAAATTTTAAATAGTCTTGGCGTGAAAAGATTAAAGAAAGGTGTTTATATGCATATGCTAGTTTCTAAATGTCAATATAAGTCATTGTCATTAGTTGTGATGCACGAGCATGCTCAAGAGTTGTTCTTTCCATGATATGAATTTTTGAACTTCTCGAGGACGAGCAAGAGTCTAAGTGTGGGGTGGTGATGTTCGGCTAAAAATGCATATATTTATTCATTATTTTGCCCATTTCTTAGTACTTTTATCGTCGTTTGAGTATAAATTATATTACCTTGAGCTTATTACATGTTTTGTATGTGTAGAAAGATTGTTGGACGAAAGCGATTGGAAAAGAACTTATTTGATGCAAGTTTAGATAAGAAAACAAATATCAGAGAATGCCCGAGCTCGCCTATCATGCTCGTTTTGCGAGTAGCTTGACGAGTCAATAAGTTTAATCACTAGCACAAAACAGCGAAGCGAAGGAAAATGCAAGGAAGTTGACCAGCCAGGACAAGAATGTGTCTGAGAGGGCTCGTCAACATCCTCGCCTAAGCGAGCCCATACACGAGCCAATAAATAATAGAAAATTTACAGCTGGCTGGTCTAGCCTGTGATCCTCGCGAAGCGAGAGTTCAGGCGAGCCAAGAAACGTTTTCCAAACAAATTTGAAGTGGTTTATTTGACTCCCTACACATTCTAGGTCATATAAATACATACTAAGACACATTATTTTTTAGGATTCAACCGAAGGAAAGTAAGAAGCCGTCGTGGAACAAGGAGAAAGATCCGGCAACAAGTTTTTCCTTTCTTCTTCCTATTTTCCATTGTTTGTTATGAATTTTAGTATCATGTTTTCACATACTTTTATGAGTAGCTAATTATCTATCTAGGGTTTTGATGGAACCTTTTGTAGGATGAATTCTTATTACGTTTTTATATAATTGAGCCGTTGGATTTTCTACTTGTTCAACTACATGTTTATTTCAGTTGATTGAATGGCCATCTATTAGATATGCCTATTTATTATGTGTTACTCGAGAGAGAATTCATATTTAGGTAGTTGTTGAAAAACGTCACTCCCTAGGTATATGAGAGATCAATATTGTGGGTTTAAAAGTGGGTTCAGAGATTACGAAGCTTTGACGTGGTCATAGTGAGAGGTGAGAAATTGCTAGCTAGGGTTAGTTTGAGAGAATAACCCTAGAAAATTACTATAATTGATCGAGAGATAATTGCGAGAAGTTAAGTGCTCACGATCCGTAGAAAATAAATCAGCGAGATTTTAGATAACGTAGCGAGAAGGATTCCGATAATTGGGAAAATCATAACCCTAGGCCTCCTTAATATTGAATCTAACCCGTTCCTCTTTAGTTGATAATTTTTATTGCTTTATTATTTATTAGTTAATTAATTTTAACAAAAATCTTAATCGTTATATTCCAGAATATTGTTCGGACTTATTTTCTTAATAATATTGAACAGTTATAGCTAACATTAGTTCACTGTGGGATTCGACTCCGGACTTTTAGACTGGATTATATTTGCAGCGACCGCTTCTCTTTTTTAGGACTAGAGTTGGACATGATCACCGCCCCTAGAATTGAGTTTGGAGTTGAATATGGAAAGAGGATTTCTTATTACACTTCTTCATATATGAGGTTGAATCATACCGAATGAATACATTCTAACAATCCGCCTGGTGCATTCTGAAGATTTTTGAGAGATTTCTCTTAAGCTTGTTGAGAGAAAAGTACTCCATCTTATACGAAGACCACAAAAGAAAGAAGGAAGAAAAGTAAATGTCATAAGTCGGTGAAGTATTTAAAAAACGAAAAATCAAATGCTCCACATGAAAAAAGATTGGCCACAAAAGAACTACATGCGCTACTACGGTAGGAACAAGCCATTGTACTATAACTTTATGAAGTTGTTGTTTTACTGTATTGGGAGTTTGATGTCGATGTTGTTTGTATTTCATGTTTAGATTTGTACACAAAAAATTATTTTTAACATAAATATCTATTCTCATATGTTATTTTAGCTATCACCTAATGTACTGGAGAATCAGATTCTTCAGTCACTTAGCAAGACATAAATTGCGTAATATAAAACATAAGATTTTTATCATGAAAAATTCGTTGCTCAAGGAAGTGAAAAACCACGACCTACCTCAGTAGGATTTTCCCCAAAAACATTGCTAACTTAAGCAATTTTTCGTTACAAGCCAATAATCAAAGGGACTATAAACTTAGTACCTTTCACTCATATAATTCACCTAATTGTAGCTATCCCTTTCAAGACTGATACCCTAGTCTAGAAAGATTTAAACAACCTTAATAATGAATACCTATTACAATACTTCTAGTATACTAAATAGGTTACAACTCAAGAACAAAAGGCTCAAGCCTAAAACACAAGAACTAAGCAGTAGCTTCCTCTGAAACAGGTTCTCTCGTTGAATAGTTTGACTCTCTTAAAGCACTCCTCACAATGACTGATATTTGTCAAGACTATATCTGTATCCGTGTGAATAGCATAAGAGACAATAGAATCAATGTGGTGCTTTATATAGGAGTAGTAATGGTTAGCTTTCTTTTGACTTCGATCTCTAAATTTTTTAAGAAATTCAATCCTATTTGACTTGGTTTCCTTATTTGTTCCGACCTTCACACGGTTCACTCCCAATTCTAAAGCTCTATCCATATATGCAAGTGTAGCGATATCTCCATGTAGGAATTGTATTCTTTGATCCACGCGTTTAATCCATAAATTCAATTTCTCAAGGAATCCTTCTTGCACTTGAAATCTGCTGCACAACTTCTGATCAACAGTCGTCTTCAATCGTCTACTAAGAACCCGATTCTTCAATGTCTGCATAATATTTATTTAACCTACTTGTCAGCATCCAGTTCCTCCAAGAGACCTGCTAAGAACCTGATTCTTATGTACTTTTAAAAAAAATTAATCATCAAAACTAATTTGAGCTTAGCTAGACATCATCAATGTTGTGTCAAATAGTTAGTTATCCTACTTGTTGTTTTGTGTTCTTTTCCACCTTCAATTATGGTGTACATCCTTCGAGAAATTTAAACTTCTATCAGGATACTTCTAACATGCATTTAAACTTCTCAAAGGATGTTTCAACATAAACTTATTGATTTGATCATAATTTAAATATTAACCTATTGATTTCATCATAATTTATACATTAATTTATTGAAATTTAATGTCAATCAAGTGATTTTATGAATATTTGAACATTAACCTATTGATTTGACGATATTTGATCATTGATTGAGTGATTTTATGAATAATTAAATATTAATCAATTAATTTGATGATATCTGATCATTACTTCTTCAATACCAATTTGGGACCTAAGCAATTCGTTGATTCTTTTTTTATCCAGCACATTTATTTATTGTTAATGTTGAGGTTACTTTAACTAATGTTATGATTCTCTTGTTTTGTCCAAGACAAAGAAAGTTCTTTCCGTTTTCCAATTATGATATAAAACAAAATATATTAGCCTATTGGTTAACCGATTGATTAGGTTAAACTAAAAATATACGCAAACGTAATATGAGCATTAGTCTGGAAATCAAAGATAACAGCGTCTGTAGTCCAACGGTTAGGATAATTGCCTTCCAAGCAATAGACCCGGGTTCGACTCCCGGCAGACGCATCAAATTCTTTTTGTTCCGGATTGGATTGCCTTTATTTAATTTCCTTCAAACATGAATAATTTTGTACCTCGACATTCGCCCGCTTGGTTACAATTCCGAGGGAAAATATATTTGTTAAATGCTCAAAAATTCTTTCTCTGCAACTAACATTCTCTGCTTCCGGAAGTGCCCGCCCCTTGAGTTTTCCCAGTTAGTACTTAGTACTCTGAGTTCTGTCAGCTCTCAAGTTTCATTTATTAGTACTAATAATACTTTTTAGTCACTTGAACTCCTTTAGAAGCTTCATTTTGCATTGCTTAATCTTCTATTTTGGCATCCTTAATTGCACTACTCAACCTGTTGGATTGTTGATTTTATTATTACCTGTTGTTTTCTTTGCTTCAATTATGTATTACTATATTATTTCTTGTTGCTAGTCTTCTTTTCTCTATTATTTTCTACATAACTGTTTTATTACTGTATTTCCTTTTATTACTAATTTTGATATGCTTTACTGAGAAGAGTTTCTATTAGAAACCACCTCTCTATCTTCATAAGGTACGGTACACTAACCTCGCCAAACCCCACTTGTGGGATTACACTGGTTATGTTGTTGTTGTTGTTGTGAAAGTTTACATTTTCTTGGGAGTTGTTTGTCGCTTCGCACTGGCTTTTGTTGTGTTTCAACCCCGGTCTCCTCTGTATGGTACTATTTGATAGTACTTATTACTGAGTAAGTGAGTATGAATCAGAACTTACAACTGATTTTTTCGATTTGTCATTGATTCATCATCTAGGTGGAATACTCTGCACTGCTGAACCTTTTAGACTTTCTCATCCTGATCCTCTAATTTTATTGTTCTGGTTCGAGCTAGTAGGATCAGATTAACTAGTTTTATGCTGCTATAGTCCTGTTTTCTTTGTGGTATTATTTAATATTGGTTACCGAGTCATGATTCAGAACTTACAACTAATTTCCAGACAGTTATATGCTAATTACTCTGTTGAGGGTGCTCACACTTTGCTTATGAGTAGAGTAAATGTGCACTTGAGTAGTATAATTTCTTTCTGCTGAGAAGAGTATTAACCCTCCACTCAGTCATAGACCAAAGACATATAGAGCTGAAAATGTTAGGGCTAGGTGATTGAATTGACTTATAGGCCACTCCAGGAAATATTGGGACCTATTGCACCCTACTTGAGAATCATACTACTAGTTCATACCTATTCATGTATCTCCGTTCTTACTTTTTGGTATCATCTTTACCCTATTTTTATTTTGTCAGATTAGAAAACCAAAAATGTGTGGAGCAAGGGGCTTTAGAGGGGAAAAAAGGGGGTGGTGAGGTGCGACTTTTAATTGAAGTAGGGATAGAGCTCCTTGTAGAGAGTTAGAAACTATCAGTTCTCATAACAAGGCTTAGGCTGACGAGGTAGGGCGCGACCCCAATTCTCAACCCCGGCCTACAAGTGGTATTTTAACCCACATGTTGAGAGTTTTGTTAGGTTCTTAGTAGCAATTAGCTACCTTATCTTCTTTTACTTCACATAGCTTTTCGTCTCTTGGTAGCTGGAAGTTCTAGTCAGACATTTTTCAACAATCTTTTTATCTCCTAGTCATCATGAATGAGATATTAGTTTAAAACAAATTTGTTCTAAATCGCCAAATTTTGTTTAGTCCTAGGGAGAAGCAACGTGGAAAGTTGTGAAGATTATAGTTTTAATAACTCCATCAAAGTCGAGATGTGCATTCCTCATCTTGTAAAGGAACTTTGGGTCATAACCATAATAAACATCAGACAATAGGGCAAATGCTTTTAGACTTTTTCTTCTGCATTTGCCTCAAGTATTTTGCAGACGACATAATATTGATCGACGAGACTGGAGGCGGAGTTAACAATAGACTGGAAATATGGAGACAGACCCTAGAATCTAAAGGCATCAGGCTGAGCAGGCCTAAAAGGGAGTACATGAAGTGCAAGTTGAGTGTCACATCATAGGAGGCAGATGGGGAAGTGAGGATTGTTATACAAGTCATCCCTATGAGAGGAAGCTTCAAGTATCTTTGGTTTATAATCCAAGGAAATCGAAGAGGATGTTGCACATCGTATTGGAGCGGGGTGGATGAAATGGAGACTCACATCCGGTGTCTTATGTGATAAGAATGTGTCATTGAGACTTAAATGTAAGTTCTATTAAGTGCTTGCTAGACCAAGTATGTTGTACGGGGTGGAGTGATGACCAATCAAGAATTCACACGTTCAGAAGATAAAGGTAGTAGAAATGAGGATCTTTAGATGGATGTGTGGGCATACTAGAAGAGACAAGATTAGAAACAAAGATCTACAAGACAAGGTAGGAGTAGCTGCCATGATGGACAAGATACGCGAAGTGAGGCTGATATGGTTCAGGCATGTGAAGAGGAGGAGCACAGATGACCCAGTGAGGAGGTGCAAGAGATTGGCCGTCATAGGTTTTAGGAGAGGTAGAGGTAGACCGAGGAAGAACTGGAGAGATGTGATTAGATAGGACATGACACATAAGCAACTCACCGAGGACATGACCCTAGATAGGAAAGCATGGAGGTCGAGGATTAGGATAGATAATTAGTAAGTAGTAGAGCATTTTCTCATCACAGTAGTAGAGCAAGGTTCTAGTCTAGAGCGTCTGTCTATTCCCTTACTAGTAATATTACTATTATACTAGCATTATTTATGAGGGGCGACTTTTAAATGAAGTAGGGATAGAGATCCGTGTAGAGAGTTAGAAACTATCAGTTCTCATAACAAAGCTTAGACTGACGAGGTAGGGCGCGATCCCAATTCTCAACCCCGGCCTACAAGTGGTATTTTAACCCACATGGTGAGAGTTTTGTTAGGTTCTTAGTAGCAATTAGCTACCTTATCTTCTTTTACTTCACATAGCTTTTCGTCTCTTTGTAGCTGGAAGTTCTAGTCAGACATTTTTCAACAATCTTTTTATCTCCTAGTCATCATGAATGAGATATTAGTTTAAAACAAATTTGTTCTAAAACGCCAAATTTTGTTTAGTCCTAGGGAGAAGCAACGAAGAAAGTTGTGAAGATTATAGTTTTAATAACTCCATCAAAGTCGAGATGTGCATTCCTCATCTTGTAAAGGAACTTTGGGTCATAACCATAATAAACATCAGACACTAGGGCAAATGCTTTTAGACTTTTTCTTCAGCATTTGCCTCAATTATTTTGCAGACGACATATTATTGATCGACGAGACTGGAGGCGGAGTTAACAATAGACTGACAATATGGTGACAGACCCTAGAATCTAAATCCATCAGGCTGAGCAGGCCTAAAAGAGAGTACATGAAGTGCAAGTTGAGTGTCGCATCATAGGAGGCGGATGGGGAAGTGAGGATTGTTATACAAGTCATCCCTAAGAGAGGTAGCTTCAAGTATCTTTGGTTTATAATCCAAGGAAATCGAAGAGGATGTTGCACATCGTATTGGAGCGGGGTGGATGAAATGGAGACTCACATCCGGTGTCTTATGTGATAAGAATGTGTCACTGAGACTTAAATGTAAGTTCTATAGAGTGCTTGCTAGACCAAGTATGTTGTACGGGGTGGAGTGATGACCAATCAAGAATTCACACGTTCAGAAAATAAAGGTAGCAGAAATGAGGATCTTTAGATGGATGTGTGGGCATACTAGAAGAGACAAGATTAGAAACAAAGATATACAAGACAAGGTAGGAGTAGCTGCCATGATGGACAAGATACGCGAAGTGAGGCTGATATGGTTCAGGCATGTGAAGAGGAGGAGCACAGATGACCCAATGAGGAGGTGCGAGAGATTGGCCGTCATAGGTTTTAGGAGAGGTAGAGGTAGACCGAGGAAGAACTGGAGAGATGTGATTAGATAGGACATGACACATAAGCAACTCACCGAGGACATGACCCTAGATAGGAAAGCATGGAGGTCGAGGATTAGGATAGATAATTAGTAAGTAGTAGAGCATTTTCTCATCACAGTAGTAGAGAAAGGTTCTAGTCTAGAGCGTCTGTCTATTCCCTTACTAGTAATATTACTATTATACTAGCATTATTTATGCTTTGTTTTTATTACTACTGTTGTTTCTTTTACGAGAGTGACCCTGAGACAGGCGTGGAGGTGAGACTTGGTACTCAGGTCATTCCAAAGAAAGGAAGCTTCAAGTACCTAGGGTCTATTATCAAAGGGAATGTAGAAATTGATGATGATGTCACACATCGTATTGGGGCAGGGTGGATGAAATGGAGGCTCGCATCTGGAGTTTTGTGTGACAAGAAGTTGCCACCAAAACTTAAACGCAAGCTCTATAGGGTGGTGGTTAGACCGACTATGTTGTATGGGGCGGAGTGTTGGCCAGTCAAGACTTCGCACATACAAAAGATGAAAGTTGCGGATATGAGGATGCTGAGATGGATGTGTGGACATACAAGGAGAGATAGAATTAGAAATGAAGATATCAGAGACAAAGTGGGAGTGACCTCAGTGGAGGATAAGATACGGGAAGCGAGGTTGAGATGGTTCGGGCATGTGCAGAGGAGAGACACATATGCTCCAGTGCGGAGGTGTGACAGGTCGGCTATGGACGGGTTCAGAAGGGGTAGAGGTAGGTAGAGGTAGGCCGAAGAAGTATTGGAGAGAGGTGATTAGACGGGATATGGCGCAGGTGCAACTTACTGAGGACATGACCTTAGATACGGGGTTGTGGAGGACACAGATTAGGGTAGAAGGGTAGTAGGTAGTCGAGCATAGTCCTACTTATGCTTACAAAATGATAGTTGTAGAGTTATTACTGTAGGCCCAATTAGCCTATCACACTTATAGGCGCAATATTGCTTTATAGTCCCTTGTAGTTTAATTTCTGCTGCTATGTGTTCCTTAGTGTACTTTGTTGATATTATTTATCTAAGTTAGCTACTACTTCTTCTTGCCAGAATGAGCTACCATGGCGTATTCGATTTTGTTATCAGCATGTTCATATTGCTTTAATTTCTTGTCTGGGTCTGACCATTTCTCTTACGTTGTTGTGCTTGCTTCACTTGTGATTATGCTTTGTCTTGAGCCGAGGGTCTCCTGGAAACAACCGCTCTACCTACCAAGGTAGTGGTAAGGTCTGTGTACACTCTACCCTCTCCAGACCCCACATTGTGGGATTTCACTGGGTATGTTGTTGTTGATGTTGTTTCTTTTACTTTGGTTAGACCTAATATTTGTACTGTCAGTACTTTTCTTTCTTCAATGTTTTCATCTTAGCTTTATACTCTTACATTTCTTTCATACTTTTTTCTGAAAAACAATTTGTTTGAGCCAAGGGTTTATCATAAACTACCTCTCTACCCTATAAAGGTAGGGATAAGGTCTGTGTACACCCCACCCTCTCCAGACCCCACTTGTGGGAATATATTGCGTATGTTATTGTTGTTGTTGTTGTTGAAGCCTTTGATTTTCTCATAGTAATGCTCCAGCTACGACGTCTTGAGGCCTAATTCTGCGACAATTTATTTATTTGCTGTATGAACTAAAACTATCTCCAATACCATGCTATTTGGTTGCATGGACTTAATTTGCCTAAATTTTGGTTATCCTTTCTCTTGTGTATTTCTTGCATGTCCCACTGGTGGAATTTGATTCTCAGTAAAGCCAGTCATTGGTTTTACTAATTTGAGGCTTTGGCTTTTCCTTTGTATTTTGATAAAAAGATAAAGAAAAACCAAGAAAAGGTCCAAGTCTCAATACTAAAACCAACAGTTAAAACTATGACAGTTATTGGTTTTACTAATTCTTTTCCTTATTAGTGCTCTTAATGTTTGTTTCTAGATTGTGTAGCCGAGGAAGAAAATGTTTAGGTTGAAAATATCAGGTTCTGGAAAGTGGGGCATTCCGAGAATTGAACTTGGGACCTCTGCAACCGAAATCATACCACTAGAACCACCCAATTTTTTGTGTTTTGTTCTCTTCCCTGTTAGTTTCTCTTTGCTTATGTGTCCTCCTTAGCTTGCTTATTTTTTATATGCATCATCTTTATATGTACTAAGCAACTTGTAGGTCACTGTGCTGTCACTACTGTGGTGATCGATTTATTTATTTCATACTTTTCTATTTGGCTATGAAATCCTAGTAAATATAAAGAGATGTTGAATTACGTATCCTAATAAATCTATAACTCCCTCTCCAAGCCTATGTCGGATAACTTACGATGGAACGACGTACAAAGTACGGGGTGTAACAAGGAAGAAGCCAGTTTACATGCTGTATAATGAAAATGTACATTAGCTGAAAGTCTTAGTGGACTTACAATTAAAGTTCATACCGAACAGAAAATATAGAAAGCTCTGAAAATTGAGAACTATGTATATAAAAGGAAGAATTAGAGGTTGTCTGCATTAGCAGTTTGGATTAAAAATATATGTTGTAGTTTGCTTGTAGAAGTTGCCTAATTTTTGTTATTTCATATATGTGTCAAAGTTGACTTTGGATCAGATCTCTGATACTGTTAAGTAATTTCTCTTAACCGCTATAGAACTGCATGCCATATAGAAAGGTACGTTCTTGGTTAAAATGTACATAATTTGTGTTGCTTCTACCTTTAGAAGTTTAATGCACTAAATAGAGTATGGGCTAGGAACTCTTGCAGATTAATACTTAAATTGTATCTGCACTTGTTTCACAAGTAGGAGTCAGATTTAAGGTTAAATATTCTTTTAAAAGGAACAAAGAATGGTTTGATGGTGCATTCAATGAAAACAATATGGGGCATTTTGACTTGTCAGATTTTAAGGTTAATTTACTTAAAAGAAATTAGGAATATTGAGATGTATATTCATTCAAAAAAAGAATAGGGCATTCCGAGAATCTAACTCAGGACCTCTCGCACCCAAAGCGAGAATCATACCACTAGACCAAATGCCCAGTTGTTGATGAATGCCATTTTGACTCGTGATCATTGTGTTTTTCCGAATATCAGCAGTAACTCAATCATAAATGTCACTGCTAAGTCGCAAAAATAGGAGCTTTAGGCTTCTTATTTCACACCTACTGATCTGCATTTACTTACCTAGAAATTTTTCGTGCGCTTCTGCTGACTCCCATTAGAATAATGTTAGTAGATAAACAATGAGAGTTCTTAGACATTCCTTTCTCTGACTTCTACTAACCTGTCAGCTAAGCGAGTATCATATCACTAGACCAAATGCCCTGTTGTTATGTTCTATTCTCGTCCTTATGTAATTTCTCCGTGCTTATGATTCCTTCCTTAGTTTGCTTATTTTTTTCTATGCATAATGGATATATACATTGAACATTCTCTAGGTCTCTGTATTGTTACAACTCTGATAATCAATTTGCTTATTTCATAGTTTTTTATTTGGCCATGAAAAATTACTAGTCTACTGAAACTGGTAAAAGATGATTTTATAAAAGTCAACAGCCAAGCACAAAGACACTGCTTGTGAGTTAAAATATCTGAGATCCCCTATATAAAAAATTAAAACAAAAAGAAGGGATCTCAACTGTACAAAAAAGAGACTCCACTCCGGTAGAGAGTTTATGAACTCTAAACATGCTGTCTTCATCTTTTACTCTTAACATTCCTAGTTTAACATGAAGAAGCGCTGGATATAATGACATATGCAAGTTGTTGAAATTAGTTGTATCTTAATTGAAAATACATCCTTACTTAAGTTAGGTGGCAAACAGCCTGTTGACTTTTGTTGATTTGCACTTTTATAGCACAAAAGAAAAAGCAAAATTAATAAAGAGGAAAAAGGATAACTAAATTCCACAGATTAATTCTTGTTTTTATTTTAGTGTCATAGTTGGTTTTGGATCTGATATCTGATACTAGTAAGCTAATTTCAGTTAGCCCCTGTTGATCTGTAGTTCAAACATACGACATTTATTTTTCTCCTACCATTAAAAGTTCAATTCTAAACAAGGCACTGGGTAGGAATTCTTTCAGATAAAACTATCTTCCCTTGTATCTGTAGTTGTTTCATAAAGGGGAGTCAGATTTAAGGCTAAGTTTTCTTTTAAAAGAAAGGGGGCATTTTGATTATCATATTTTAAAGTTATTTTTTTAGAATAAAAAGGAAAAGTGAGATGTTTTTTAAATAAATAAATAAAAAAAGAATGGGGCATTCTGAGAATCGAACTCGGGAACTCTCGCACCCAAAGCGAGAATCATACCACTAGACCAAATGCCCAGTTGTTGAAGAATGTCATTTTGACTCATGATCAATGTATTTTTCCAACGTTTAGCAATAACTTGACTATAAATGCCATAAAGGGCAAAGGGCAGCCCGGTGCACTAAGCTCCCTCTATGGGCGGGGTCCGGGGAAGGGCCTGACCACAAGGGTTTGTTGTACGCAACCTTACCTTGCATTTCTGCCAGAGGCCATTTCCACGGCTGATCACATGGCAGCAACTTTACCTGTTACTCCAAGGAATGCCCTGTTCATTGCAAATATATAACCTTTCGGCTTCTTATTCCATACCTGTTGATCGGCATTTCCTTACTGGGAATCTTTTTTAAGAACTTATGTTGACTCCCATTAGAATAATATTTAGTGGATAAACAGAGTGTTTTGAACTCCTGTTTAGCACCCTTCCCTCTGATGTTCACCTTTTTCTGATTCCTAAAGAGCCATCAGCTTTGATTGTTTGTGGTTCATAATATTTACATTCCTTTTTATCATACTCAATCCTTTTGGTCATGTCACAAGGAACTATAATTGGAGAAATTTAATGCTTCATGTTTTAACCCCATAATTTGTGTTGAAGTCACATCTTAAGTAGAGGATACCAAGCTTAGGAATATAAAGAGGAAACTTGAGCTTTCCTTTTTGTGTTCTCTAATTTCCTGATTATTTGGATACGTTCTTCTTGTTTGTTTTTTAGTCTGCTTGCTCACTGTATGTAAGTTTTGTCACAAAACAACATGAACCTTGTGATGTTCATACTTCATTGCTCATATAAACATTAAATGATTCATCGGCTGGGTTAGCAATCTTCCTTCTGATCAATAATTTTAGTTATCATTGTTGACATCCATGATCCATGAAAATGAACCTTGTTGATGAATCTTTGCCGAAGTACAATATATTAGCTAATTGTCACTTCTCGGATTTCCTACTTCCTCTAACTGAAAATAAAGCCAAAACTGCAAAGATGAAACCATATGCTCATTGTCACTTCTCATTTTGCCTGCTCTTTGAAATAAACCAAGGTAAAGCTGTAAAGCAATAAACCTTCAAAACCTTCACTTATCATAGTTGAGATTCTCCTTGTGCTGTTCTGTCAACACAGTATCTGGGATCACTTGAGAGTTCTGTGTTGTATTTTTGACTTACAGATCTGCTAAGTGGTAAACTGGCAGGTGAACATGTTTGGCGGAATCAAGATTTATTATTTGTCTTTTAGATCCAGATGAGTTCACCTTAGGTGTTCTCTTCTGCATTACAGTTTGGATTAAGAATATATGTTGTAGTTTGCTTGTCAAAGTTGCTGAATTTTTATTATTTTATAAACTAATGAATTGTATCCAATTTAACTGTGTTGTACATACATGACTCTGAGGGAAATTCACCCCTGTATCATGAATGTCTGATTAGATTTCTGCAGTTTTTGAAACACCAGTCTCAAAATGTAGATTGTTCTAGGGAGCTATTAACTAAGAACCCTACCTTATCCTTGGAAATACCTTATTGCTGTCAGAATTTCAGGTGTGAAAAGAGTAACTCAAAAAATGGGGGCATTCTGAGAATCGAACTCGGGACCTCTCGCACCCAAAGCGAGAATCATACCACTAGACCAAATGCCCAGTTGTTGATAGATTGAAGTTTCACATTGCACTCAAGGGTGTGGCCTAGTGGTCAATGAAGTGGGTTGAGAACCATGAGGTCTCAGGTTTAGATTCCAGCAGAGAAAAAAACACTAGGTGATTTCTTCTCATCTATCCTAGCCTTGGTGGACAGTTATTTGGTACATATTGCTGGTGGGAGGTGGCAAGTATCCCGTGGAATTAGTCGAGGTGCGCGCAAGCTTGGCCCGGACACCATAGTTATAAAAACAAATTCGCATTTCGTTGTCTAGAAGAATAAATAACCCAATTCTTTTTTTTATTGGGGGGGGGGGGGTTGGGGGTGGCGAGGACGAATCATCAGAGATTATTTATAAAAAGTCGAGGATACAAATTTACAGTAGTTACAAAGACATAGCCAACAAATTGACCTACAAATTGCGACAAATGACTTGTTACAAGAACCTATATATGTTCTTCGAATGAGCTGGTTCACTTTTTGCTGTTCATTTCCACTTCCCTTCTAGACTTGCAAAGGGGTGAATGATGAAGTTGTACTATTCTCCTTATGAAGCAGTTGGTATACTGATTCTGACTAGGTTGTTTTTTCTTTTAAAATGACTTCTTTGGTGAGTGGTGACCATATTATAATGTTCGCAAGACACCTTGTTGAAAATAGACGAGGTAGAGACTGAATATACTGTTAGACTTTTCCTTCAGCATCTGCCTCAAACATACTTAATTAGAAGCTGAAGCCTTTGGATTTTCTCATAATACTCCTCCAGCTATAGTTCCTAGTGTTCTAAGTTCTGAGCCAAGATTCTTTTCTTGCTATGAATTAAAACTGTTTCACAACATCATACCATTTTTTATGCATGAACTTTATTTGTTTGAATTTTGGTTTGTTTGATCCTTTCTCTTGTGTATTTAACTGATTAAATATGGTTCTCATTAAAGACAATCATTGGTTTTACTAATTTGAGTCTTGAGGGTGTAAGTTAGTTAAAGTGTTCTTGACAAAATGGTTGTGGTTTCTTTGTCTTAACTATTAATTAGTACTCTTACTTTTTCTCACAGATGGTATAACTGAGCAAGAAAATGTCGTGTTAAAATGTCAAGTTTGCATTCCGAGAATTGAACTCGGGACCTCTTGCACCCTAAGCGAGAATCATACCACTAGACCAAATGCCCTGTTGTTGAATTCAATTTCTTTCCTATATAATTCATTTTGTTTTATGCATATCTAGCTTGCTAAATTTCCTTTGCATCATGATAAGTCAATTAATAACTCTGTAGATCTCTGAGGTGTCATAACTGTCAGAACAGGTTCAGTATTGCTTTGTAATTTTGTATCATCAATATGTTTATTTCATAGTTTTCTATCTGGCCATGAAATTCCTAGCATAACTTCAATAGACGCTGACTATACTGATATATGCTAGTCATAGGAATTACCTCTCTCTGAATTTAAAATACATCCTTACATAAGTTATGTCAGTATTCACTGACTTTTTGCGGAAGCTTTGCATTTGAAGTAAACCAAAGGATAATTAAACTCCACCAATTCATCCCTCTTTTATATTTTAATATCATAGTTGACTTCTGATATTATCTTTAATACTAATTCATTGAATAGGGCATTGAGTAGGAATTCTTTTAGATAATTACTCTCTTACCTCTGCACTTGCTTCATATGGGGGAGTGAGCTGTAACGTTAAATTTTCTATTAAAAGAAACAACAGATAATTAAACAATTGTGTTACAACCGTTACAACCATTTTTTAAAAGAACGTTATTTTGATTTATCAGATTTAAGGTTAATTTTATTTTAAAAGATACAAGGAATAATTGATTAGTTATGTATCTGATGAAATAAAATGGGGCATTCCGAGAATCGAACATGGACCTCTCGCACCCAAAGTGAGAATCATACCACTAGGCCAAATGCCCAGTTGTTGAAAAATGTCGTTACTCATGATCAATGTGTTGTTATTTTCTGTATCAGAAATAACTTGATCGTAATATATCATTCCTTGAAAATATAGAATCCTAGACTCTTTACTTGACGTCTTTGATCTGCATTTGCTTATCTGATGATTTTTCGAGGAATTCAGTTTATTCTCTTTAGGATAGTGTCGCTATAAGTAGAGAGAGTTCTTAACTCTTCTGCTTTTGCAGCATTTCCTCTAATGTTCATTTCCTCTTATTCCTACAGACCTATCAGCCTGGTATATGTTATTAGAAATCATTGTGTATCATATCAAGTCTTTGGGTTATCTGAATTTGGACATGTTGCAGAGAACTGTTATTGGTGATGAAATAATATTTTGGCATTAGATGGTTAATGCATCATACTTTAGCCCCATAATTTGAGTTGAAGTCACTACTTAAGTAGAACACCTAATTTTAGGAATGATAAAGGGGAAAACATTGGCTTTGCTATTGAGTTTCTCTGATTTCTAGTTTATTGTAGATACCTTATTGATTAATCTAGTCTGTGATTCTTGTTTGTGTTTTAGTATGCAGCGCATTATAAGTAAGTCGGCTCACAAAAAAACATGAACGTTGTGATGTTCATGCTTCATTGCTTATGTAAAAATGAACGAATTATCCGTCAACTGATACTATTAATCTGAACTCTTACGCCAAATAGAGAACATACCACTAGAGCAATCCTTGATTTTTGGTAACACTTTTCTGCCATTGATTGATAATTTCAGCTATCATTTTTTACCTCCCTGATCCATAAAAATGAACCTTGTCTATTAATCATTGCTGAAGGACATATATATTTGCTAACAGTCACTTAGTTTTTTATCTACTTTCTCTAATTGAAAACAAATGTAAAACTGCAAATGGCATACATTTTCTGATTATCACTTCTCAGTTTCTTTTTGCTCTCAAATTGAAAGCAAATGCAAAACTGTGCATTTCAAGACATTCACTTGTCATAGACTCATAGTTGAGATGCCCCTTATGCTAATCAATTCTTTCGTGTCTTAGGGATCACTTAGGAGATCTATGTTGATTTTGGAATTTCATATCTGGTAAAGTTGCAGGTGAGCACAAATCCGCTGGCTTGACTGAATAATATTTTATTTTTATTTTTTTTCTTTTAGATTCGCATAAATGCCTTAGTTGGTCTCTTCATGTTTTATTTTTGGGTTAATGGTAAAAAACACACCCAAACTATCAATTTTTCGCGAGTTTCATACCTCTACTATCCATTGTTTCTTTTTCCTACCTAAACTATCGAAACTTTTGTATTAAGACACACCTCGTTGCTGAGTTGGCCAAATATTTGAAATCACTCGATAATAGGCGCGTGGGGGCTTAAAACCCCCATAAAAATCAGTCCACATGGCATCTATAACAACTAATTGAGCTGAATAGTTTTTTTAAGGAAAACATCTTTTCTACTTTCCTTTAAATCTTCTCTTCTTTTGCTTTATTCACTTCTTGTTCATTTCTCAGATTTTCTTCCCCTTTCTTCTTGTTCATTTCTCAGATTTTCTTCCCCTTTTTCCTTCTTCATTTCTTCCTGAACCCTAGAATTTTATACAATCCCACAATGAACCCTAAAATTTGACACAATCCTAGAATTTTATAGAACCCTAGATTTTTTGACTAAAACCAAAATCTAAACAATAATTCGCTCTGAAATTGAAGGTTAATGTGGAAAGAAATCAAGGGTGAGCACTTTTGCCCTAAGAAATTCTTGGGGTTTTGACCACTAACTCTTTATTTATAATTTTTTACTTTTTAGGTTTTAGATCCAGATGAGTTACCTAGTATTGTTTGAGAGTAGGAGGAATCTCATCTTACATGGTGAGATATTAAAAATGAAATTTGTCTGAAAAGTTAGTTGACTTACAGTGACAAAGCATTTTTTTTCGTAACAAAGCATTCTGAACTGGAAAAAAAAGCTCTGAAAGTTGAATAGTACGTATATTCAAAGAAGAATTAACTCTAGGTTGTTTGCATTGACAATTTGGATTAAAATACATATCGCAGTTTACATGTAGAAGTTGCCTATTCTTTTTGTTATTTCATGAAATAAAGAAATTTATCTAGTTTAATTGAATTGTATATACAAGACTAAGGTTTAATATGTCCTAATACCTTAAATGTCTGATGAGCTATCTGCAGTTTCCAAAACATCAACCTCAAATGTGATTATTTTTGTAAACTATAAATTGGAATAGTTATTGCTGTCAGAATTTCAGGATTAAAAATAGTTCGAACTCCGGACCTCTCGCACCCAAAGCGAGAATCATACCACTAGACCAAATGCCCAGTTGTTGATGAATGTCATAACTCATGATCAATGTGTTGTTATTCTTCATGTCAGCAATAACTGGATCATAATATATCATTCCTTGAAAATACAGAATCCAACTCTTTATTTGACGTTGTTAGAATAGGAGTAGGAACTGGATTTGTATATAGTATCCTACATGAAAAAGGATTGAGATGTAATATATATAAATAAGGCTCAATGTAATAATGTAGATACAACAATTCAATAATATATTTTCTCCCAAAATTTCTCACATGGTATCAGAGCATTGGTGAGAAATTTGGGAAAGAAAATTCAGTCAAATTCCAGCGACTTTCTAGGGCTGCCTACGTCCATCTCTGGGGGAGTTGTGCAAAATCCAGCACCACCACAGTTTAGATTAGGCTCAGCCGAGAAAACCCCAGTCAACAAATAGACCCCCATGCGCTGTCATGCGCCTCCTGGAGGACGTACGCCTGCAGCGAGTCAACCCCACGTGCCGGCGCGTGCAAACTTTTTCGGCCACTTTTCCGGGCAGTTCTGTTTCTATTAGAGTCGACATCCTTTTCCGAGCACAACCATTTAATTTTCTTAAAGTTTCGATCACTTTTCACTTTAACGACGACTGCTCCACCTTCAGGGTACTGTTCCGGCGTCTTCAACCCTGTTTCATCACCTCAAGAGTCCCTCTTAAAGCCGAAGCTTCGTATTTTTCTTTTGCTCAAATTTTCTTAAAGTTTTTAAACCATGTCTCTCGGATTTGATGTTTTTAATCTCAAAAAACACGGGAATTGGAACTTCAAGTCCTATGATTACTTCCGAACCATTAATGGAAAGTTCAAACTATTTAGCTTGGGCTTCTTCGGTTGAGTTGTGGTGCAAGGGTCAAGGTGTTAAAGATCACTTAACGCAAAAGACTATTGTGATTAATGAAAAAGCAGAGGCAAGTGAGACAGAAAAGACCAAAGCACAGTGGGAGAAGGTTGACGCTCAATTATGTAGTCTTCTGTGGCGATCTATTTATCCCAAGTTGATGCCCTTGTTTCGTTGCTTCCAGACATGTTATTCATTTTGGGAAAAGGCTCGCGTTTTATACACGAATGACATGTCTCGATTTTATGATGTGATATCTCGGATGACCAACTTAAAGAAACAGGAATCAGATATGTCTACTTACTTGGGACAGGTACAAGCAGTCATGGAGGAATTCGAACAGTTGATGCCAATCACTACAAATGTTGAAAAACAACAAAAGCAAAGACAAATATTGTTTCTATTTTTTACACTTACTGGACTTCTTACTAACCTTAATTCGGTGCGTGATCAGATTTTGGCTAGTCCTACGGTTCCTACAATTAATGAACTATTTTCTCGTTTGCTTCATCTTGCTGCACCTCCTAATCACACAGTGGTTCCATCACCAACCGTTGACTCCTTTGTTCTTTTATCTCAAACCATAGCGAATCGAACATCTCAGTCTATGGATAATCGACGAAGAGGGGTCATTTTGAAAAATCATGAACTAAGTGTAGTTATTGCCATAAGTTTGGACACACTCGCGAGGTATGTCGTGCTCTATATGGTCCACTACCCAATGATGTTCAGTGCAATAATTGTCATAAGTTTGGACACACGTGACATATGTCGTGTTCTGCATGGTCAACCACCTAACAATGCTCATGTTGCTCAGACTGACACTATAGGAAATTCGAGGCTTTTTTCTGAAGGAGAATACAATGAGTACCTTCAGTATCGAGCAAGTAAGCATACGTCTCCACAAGTAGCCACGGATTCTTAGCCTAATACATCTGTTGCTGGTAATTCCTTCGTTTGTGTTTCACAATCTAGTATGCGTCCATCGTGGGTCTTTGACTCAGGCGCTTCTGATCATATTTCTGGTAACAAATCACTTTTGTCAAATATTATTTATTCACAGTCCCTTCCTCCAGTTACTTTAGCCAATGGGATCAAAACAAAACCAAAAGGGATTGGACAAACTAATCCCCTATCTTCTGTCACTCTAAAATCCGTTCTTTATGTCCCTGGTTGTCCCTTTAATCTTGCATCTGTCAGTCGTTTGACACGTTCCCTAAATTGTTCCATAATATTTTTTTGATGATTCTTTTGTTATGCAGGACCGCAGTACGGGACAGGTGATTGGTGCAGGATATGGATCACAAGGCCTCTACTATCTTACCTCTCCTAATTCCTCCACATCATGCTCCATTACAGATCCTCCGGACTTAATCCATAAACGATTGGGACATCAGAGTCTGTCCAAGCTGCAAAAGATGGTGCCTAGTTTTTCTAGTCTGTCTAAATTAGATTGTGAGTCGTGTCAACTTGGGAAACACACTCGCACTACCTTTTCACGTAGTGTTGAGAGTCGTGCAGAGTCTATTTTTTCAATAGTTCATTCTGATATTTGGGCCCACGTAGAGTCAGTTCACCTTTAGGATTTCGTTATTTTGTTAGTTTCATTGATGATTTTTACAGATGTACTTGGCTATTCTTAATGAAAGATCGTTCTAAGTTATTCTCTAAATTCAAGAGTTTTTGTGCTGAAATACAAAATCAATTTGGTGTTTCTATTCGTATTTTTTGCAGTGATAATGCCTTAGACTACAAATCCACCCAGTTTCAGTAGTTTATGACTCACCAAGGAATTATTCATCAAACATCTTGTCCGTACACCCCTCAACAGAACGGAAGAATAGACATCTCATTGAGACTGCTTGCACTCTTCTCATTGAATCTCATGTTCCGCTGCGCTTTTAGGGCGATGCAGTCCTCACAGCTTGCCATCTAATTAATCGAATGCCCTCATCATCTATTCAGAATAAGATTCTATATTCCATATTATATCCTCGGTCATCTCTATACTCTCTTCCTTTTCGTGTTTTTGGGAGCACATGTTTTGTGCTTAATCTAGCTCCGGGGATAGATAAATTAGCCCCTCGCTCTCTTAAATATGTCTTTCTTCGTTATTCTCGAGTTCAAAAAGGATATTGTTGCTTCTCACCTGATCTTCGTCGATATCTTATGTCTGCTGATGTCACATTTTTTTAGTCTCAACCTTACTTTAGGTCTCCTTCTGATCATCCTGATATCTCTGAGGTCTTACCTATACCTCAGATTTTACCTACACCGACCTTTGAGGAATCTACAGTTACTTCTACATCTCCAGTCATAGTGCCACCACTTTTGACTTATCATCGTCGACCCCGTCCAGCATCAGACCCCACATCAAGCCAGATGATTCATGTCATGCGTCAGACCCTGCGCCTACTGCGGACTTGTCTCCTCCTGATCAACCGATTGCACTTCAGAAAGGTAACATGTCCACTCATAATACTAACCCATATTATACCTTTTTAAGTTATCAGCGTCTTCTATCATCCTATTATGCCTTTGTATCATCTTTGTCCTTTTTCCTTATTCCTATGTCTACAGGTGAAGCCCTTTCTCATCTTGGATAGCGACAAGCTATGATTGATGAGATGTCTGCTTTACACACGAGTGGTACTTGGGAGCTTGTTCCTCTCCCTTCAGGTAAATCTACTGTTGGTTGTCGTTGGGTTTATACAGTCAAAATTGGTTCGGACGGCCAAGTTGATCGGCTTAAGGCTCGCCTTGTTGCGAAGGGGTATACACAGATATTTGGGCTTGATTATAGTGATACTTTCTCTCCCGTGGCTAAAATAGCATATGTTTCTCTTTTTCTATCCATGGTTGTTGTCCGCCATTGGCCTCTTTATCAGTTGGTCATTAAGAATGCTTTTCTCTATGGTGATCTTGAGGAGGAAGTTTATATAGAGTAACCACCCGGTTTTATTGCTCAGGGGGAGTCTAATCATCTGGTGTGTCGACTGCGTCGGTCACTTTATGGTCTGAAACAGTCTCCATGAGCCTGGTTTGGTAAATTCAGCACAGTAATTCAAGAGTTTGGTATGACTCGCAGTAAAGCAGATCATTATGTGTTTTATCGACATTCTGTTCCAGATATGAGTATTTATTTGGTGGTTTATGATGACGATATCGTTATAACTGGCAATGATCATGATAATATCACTAATTTAAAGCAACATCTCTTTCAGCATTTCTAGACTAAGGATCTCGGCAGTCTGAAGTATTTTCTAGGTATTGAGGTTGTCCAATCCATGTCAGATATTGTTATTTCGCAACGCAAGTATGCCTTAGACATTCTTGAGGAGACAGGAATGATGGGTTGTAAACCCATTAACACTCCTATGGATCCGAATGCTAAACTCTTGCCAGGACAGGGGGAACTACTCAGTAATCTTGGAAGATATAGGCGGTTGGTTGGTAAGTTGAATTATCTCACAGTAACTAGACCTGGTATTTTGTTTCCTATGAGTGTTGTAAGTCAATTTATGGATTCTCCCTGTGATAGTCATTGGGATGCAGTTATCTGCATTCTGCGATATATTAAGTTAGCTCCACGTAAAGGACTGCTTTTTGAAGATCGAGGCCATGAGCAGATCGTTGGATATACAGACGCTGATTATGCAGGATCACCCTCTGATAGACGTTCTACATCCAGATATTGTGTGTTAATATGAGGTAATTTGGTGTCCTGGAAGAGTAAGAAATAGAGTGTCGTTGCTCGATCTAGTGCTGAATCAGAGTATCGAGCAATGGTTGTAGCAACTTGTGAGCTAGTTTGGATTAAGCAGTTGCTCAGAGAACTAAAATTTGGAGAAATTAGTCAAATGGAACTTGTGTGTGATAACAAAGCGGTCCTTCATATCACATCAAATCCGGTATTTCATGAGAGGACTAAGCACATTGAGATTGATAGTCATTTTGTCAGGGAAAAGATACTCTCCAGATATATTGTTACTAAATTTGTAAAGTCGAGTGATCAGCAGATATTTTCATCAAGTCACTCAGTCATCCGCGTATTACATACATCTGTAACAAGTTCGGTACATATGACTTGTATGCACCAGCTTGAGGGGGAGTGTTAGAATAGGAGTAGGAATAGGATTTGTATATAGTATCCTACATGGAAAAGGATTGAGATGTAATATCTATAAATAAGGCTCAATGTAATAATGTAGATACAACAATTCAATAATATATTTTCTCCCATAATTTCTCATAGACGTATTTGATCTGCATTTGCTTACCTGAAGATTTTCCGAGGAATTTAGTTTGGTCTCATTGTCATTAGGATAGTGTCGGTATATGTAGAGAGAGTTCTTAACTCTTCTCCTTTTGCAGCCTTTCCTCTAGTGTTCATTTTCTCTGAGTCCTACAGACATATCAACGTGGTATATTTTATTAGAATTCATTTTTATCAAATGAAGTCCTCGGGATATCTGGATTCGGACATGTTGCAAAGAACTATTATAGGTGATGAAATAAGATTTCTGGCATTAGATGATTTAATTGCATCATATTTTTGCCCCGTAATTTGAGTTGAAGTCACACTTAAGTAGAACACCTAATTTTAGGAATGATAAAGAAGAAAACATTTGCTTTGCTTTTGTTTTTCTCTGATTTCTAGTTTATTTTAGATACCTTCTTGATTAATCAAGTCTGTGATTCTTGTTTGTGTTGTAGTCCGCAACTCATTATAAGTAAGTTCGCTCACAAAAAAATATTAACATTATTATATTCATGCTTCATTGCCTAAGTAAAAATAATCGAATGATTTGTCAACTCATACTATTAGTCTGACCTCTTACGCCAAACAGAGAACATACCACTAGAGTAATCCTTGATTTTTGGAAACAGTTTTCTGCCATTGATTGATAATTTCGGCTATCATTTCTTACCTCCCTGATTCTTAAAAATGAACCTTCTCTATTAAGCGTTGCTGAAGGACAAATATATTAAACTGTAATGGCATACATTTTCTGATTATCACTTCTCAGTTTCATTTTGCTCTCTGAAATTGAAAACAAATGCAAAGCTATGTATTTCAAGACTTTCACTTGTTGTGCTAATCAATTCCTTCGTGTCTTAGGGATCACTTAGGAGTTCTATGTTTGATTTTGGACTTTCATAGCTGGTAAAGTTGCAGGTGAGCACAATTCTGATCCATATAAATTTTCCTTAGTTGGTCTCTTCATGTTTTATTTATTTATTTTTTACTTTTTAACTTTTAGATCCAGATGAGTTGACCTAGTTTTGTTTGAGAGTAGGAGGAATCTCATCTTACATGGTGAGATATTAAAAATGAAATTTGGCTGAAAAATTAGTTGACGTACAATGACTGACAAAGTATTCTGAACAGGGAAAAAAAATTAAAAAAACCTCTGAAGTTGAACAGTGTGTATATTCAAAGAAGAATTAACTCTTGGTTGTCTGCATTGACAGTTTGGATTAAAAAATACGTATTGCAGTTTACATGCAAAAGTTGCCTTTTTTTTGTTATTTCTTGAAATAAAGAAATTTATCCAGTTCAATTGAATTGTATATACAAGACTAAGGTTTTATCTGTCCTAATACCTTAAATGCCCGATGAGCTTTCTGCAGTTTCCAAAACATCAATCTCAAGTGTGATTGTTTTCGTAAACTATTAAATAAGAATCATATGTTATCCTTGGAATAGTTATTGCTGTCAGAATTTGAGGATTAAAAATAGTTAAACAAAAATTTGGGGGAGCCCCACCCTGAATTGGGGGCATTCCGAGAATCGAACGCGGGACCTCTCGCACCCAAAGCGAGAATCATACCACTTGACCAAATGCCCAGCTGTTGATGGTCCCTCAGAGACAATCGTAATGATAGCTGGAAGTTTCACATTTCTATTGTCCGGAAGATATAAGTTATTTTTTCGGGAGGAATCATCAGATTATTATACAAAGACAAGGATACAAATTTACAGTAGTTACTAAGGCAACCAACAAAATGCTAAAAAGAACTTGTCATAAGAACGTACGTATAGACGGTCTTTGAGTGGACTGGGTATTGGACTTGTTGCAGTTCATTTTCACTTCCCTTCTTGACTTGCAATGGGGTGAAAATGATAATGTTGCACTATTTTCTTTATGAAGCAGTTGTTATACTGGTAGGATTTTTCTTCACAATCCGCCTCAAGCATCCTTAATTACTACTTGAAGCCTTTGGATTTTCTCATAATTCTCCTCCAGCTACAGTTTCCAGTGTTCTTAGTTCTAAGCTAAGATACTTTTCCTGCTTATGAACTAAAACTGTTTCCACCACCTTTCTCTTTTTGATGCATAAACATTATTTGCCTGAATTTTGATTTGTTATATCCTTTCTCTAGTGTATTTGATGCATAACTGATATTAATGACATTCATTGGTTTTACTAATTTGAGTCTTGGGCGACGCGTGTACTTTGTTAAAGCGCTCTTAACAATTGGTTGTTGTTTCTTAGTTTTAACATTCAATTAGTGCTCTTAACTTGCATCCAAAGGTGTGGCCTAGTAGTCAAGGAAGTGAGTGAAAACCATGTGAGACTAGGGTTCAAATCCTAGAAGAGACGAAAGACATTAACTGATTTCTTTCTATTTGCATAAACACCGCGACCAGCGTTAGAAAAATAACTCTTGAAATTATGCTCTTAACTTTTGCTCACAGATGGTATTACTAAGTAGGACATATTAAAAGGTCAAGTTCTGAAAATGGGGCATTCCGAGAATTGAACTCGGGACCTCTCGCACCCTAAGCGAGAATCATACCACCAGACCAAATTTCCTGTTGTTGATTTATTTTCTCCCCTATCTGATCCATCTTTACTTTATGTTCCATCTCTAGATTGCTTAATTTTTGTCAGAACAGGTTCAGTATTGCTTTGTGTCATTACTCATTAATATCTTATTTGGTAATTGCTATTTGGCCATAAAATTCCTAGCTAACTTGAATAAATGCTGACTATACTGATATATGGTAGTTATAGGAATTAGCTGTCTTTGAATTATAAAATACATCCTTACATAAGTTATATTAGATATTCTGACTTTTTCCTGGAGTTTTGCATTTGAATTAAAAAATGAATAAGAGCTGATAGTAAAACAAAGGATAACTCGACTCCACGATTTGATCATTTTTTAAAATTTTAATATCATGGTTGACTTCTGATCATATCTCTAATACTATCTAGTCAGGTAATTTTATTGAGCACCACTAGAACTGCTAGGTGCTAGCCATATGTAAAATTACATATTTGCTCAAACCTACCACATTTGTACTACTTTTGTACCTGTAGAAGTTTAATACATTAAATAGGGCATTGAGTAGGTATTCTTTTAGATGAATGATGTCTTATCTTGTATCTGCATTGTTTCATAAGGGGAAGTCATGTGTAAAGTTAAATTTTGTATTAAAAGAAACAACAAATAATTTTGTTATTTGTTTATTCAATCTCTTCTTTTTTTTTTAAATAATGATGATAAATAAAGAACAAAGGCATTTTGACTTGTCAGACATTATGGTTATTGTTCTTTCAATAAAATGGATTAAAAATACATATTGCAGTTTGCTTGTAAAAGTATTGTTTCATGAAATGAAGAATTATTTTATTGCTGTCAGAATTTGAGGATTAAAAGAGCTACGAAAAAAATTGGGAGCATTCTGAGAATCGAACTCGGGAACTCTTGCACCCAAAGCGAGAATCATACCACTGACCAAATGCCCACTTGTTGAAGAGTGATCAATGTGTTATTCTCTGTATCAGCAATAACCTGATTATATCATATATGTCATATCATTCCTTGCAGAAAATTTTCTTTACACTCCTCATTTCTGGTCTTCGATCTGCATTTGCTTATATGAAGATTTTCGAGGAATTTTATTTATTCTCATTGTGGAAACAACCTCGTACAGAAATGTGAGGTAAGGCTGCGTACAATAGACACTTGTGGTCCAAATTCTTCCCGGACCCACAAGATAGCGGAGCTTAGTGCACCGGGCTGCCCCTTTTATTTATCCTCATTAGGATAGTGTAAGTGTGTCAGTATATAAGCAAAATGAGTTCTTAAATCTTCTACTTTGCAGACTTTCCTCCAATGTTTAGAGAGTGTTTGGATTTGCTTATTTTAAGTGTTTATTGACTTTTAAGCGCTTTTCTAGTTTTTGTGGTGTTTGACAATGAAAAAAAGTGCTTAAAAGCACTTACGTTTAGGCATAAAAAGTACAAAAATAAGCCAAAAGCCAAAAGTTGAGTATTACCAACTTATGAATTTTGGCTTTTAGCTTATAAGCTACTTTTTAAAAGCCAATCCAAACACCTTATACTATTCTCTGATTGGTGTATTTTAGTAGTTTTTTTTAATCATTCTAAGTCCTTTGGATATCTGAATTCGGACATGTTGCAAAGAACTGTTATAGGGTAATGAAATAAGATATCTGGTATTAGATGATTTAATTGCATCATATTTTAGCACCATAATGCGAGTTGAAGTCACTACTTAAGTAGAACATGCTATTTTTAGGAATGATAAAGAGGAAAACACTGGCTTTGCTTTTGGTTTTCTCTGATTTCTAGTTTATCTCAGATATCTTCTTGATTAATCTAGTCTGTGATCCTTGTTTGTGTTTTATTCTGCAGCTCATTATAAGTTGTCTCAGAAAACAACATGAAGCTTGTGATGTTCATGCTTCATTACTAAAGTAAAAATAAATGAATGATTCATCAACAGGGGTTATTAATCTGAGCTCCTATGCCAAACAGACAACATACCACTTGGTAACATTTTTCTGCCATTGACTGATAATTTCGGCTGTCATTTTTGACTTCCATGATCCAAAAAAGTGAACATTTTTTATTAATCTTTGCTTAAGGACAAATATATTTGCTAACTGTCACTTAGTTTTGCTACTTGCTCGAATTGAAAACAAATGTAGAACTGCAATGACATTTTTCTGGTTTTCAATTCCTTCGTGTCTTAGGGATCACTTAGAAGTTCTATGTTGGATTTTGGACTTTCAGATCAGGTAAAGTTTCAGGTAAGCACAAATCAGCTGGCTTGACAAAAGAAAAGGGCAGCCCGGTGCACTAAGCTCCCGCTATGCGCGGGGTCCAGTGAAGGTCGTACCACAAGGGTCTATTGTACGCAGCCTTACCTCACATTTCTGCAAGAAGCTGTTTCCACGGCTTGACTGACTTGACTGAATTATGTTTAATTTTTATTTATGTTCTTCTAGATCCAGATGAGTTTTCCTTAGTTGGTCTCTTCATGTTTTATTTTTTTATTTTTTATATTTTAGCTTTCAGATCCAGTTGACTTTACCTAGTGTTTTTTGAGAGTAGGAGGAATCTCATCTTACATGGTGAGATATTAAAATGATTTTTGGCTGAAAAGTTAGTTGACTTACATCACAAACCATTCTGATCAGGAAATTTTTAAAATAGCTCTGAAAGCTGAGCAGTATTATCCAAAGAAGAATTAACCCTAGGTTGTCTGCATTGACAAATACATATTGCAGTTTGCTTTTAAAAGTTGCCCTTTTGTATTATTTAATGAAATAAATAATTATTTTATTGCCGTCAGAATTTGAGGATTAAAAAGAGCTACTAAAAAAATTGGGGGCATTCCGAGAAACGAACTCGGGGCCTCTCGCACCCGAAGCGAGAATCATACCACTAGACCAAATGCCCAGTTGATGATCGTCCCTAACAGACATCTTAATGATAGCTGATAGTTTCACATTTTGTTCCGGAAGAAATAACTACTTCCTCCATCCCAGTTTATGTGACACTATATGATTGAGCAGGCGAGAATAGAGTTAAGGAAAACAAGTCTTAGACGTTGTTGTTTGGTTTAAATCATCTAATTAATGGTAAAATGATAATTTTGAAGTTTAATTGTTTCTAAATATAGAAAAGTGACATTTTTTGGGACAAACTATTAGCGATTATTATACAAAGCCGAGGATACAAATTTTGCATAGTCATGAACAACAAACTGATCTACAATCTGCTAGAAAGAAAAATTAAACTTTGGATTGAGAAATTGTGTGATGAAGGCTGGCTGATAGAATTTTTCCCAACAGTATTCAGCTATGATAGCTGATTTTATTTGATCTAGGTTGGAACCTTTCACCCTTTGCCACTGACACCTTTGTAGCTTTTGTTAGTCCGGGTGGCAAGCGAAATATTCATACCATTTATTATATATGCACACACATATATACAGACTTTCGACTGAAGCAAGTAGGTGGTATGGCACCTCCTCGGCCCTTGATAGATCCGCCCATGATGGTCAGCAAGCAAGGATGAGAATTTCTGTGAAATTATGTTATGAATTACTGAAAAAACAAGCTTGTGATTCTGAAATTCACTAGCTTTGGATGATTCTGTGGAGAACCGAAGTCCATCTAAGGTTGTATGTTTTGGGTTGATTGCTGTTAAATATTATTCAAGTTAATGCCATTCGTTGGTTTTACTAATTTGAGTCTTGGGCGTGTAATTTGTTAAAGTTCTCTTAACAAATTGGTTATTGTTTCTAGTTTTAACTACTTAATTTGTGCTCTTAACTCTAAGAAGTAGCCGGTAGGGTTTTGTTGGGTACAAAGCATATAAGTAAGGCACAACGGAAGTTTAAAATTTTGTTTCTTACTTACCCCAACAACATTTCTGGTATGGTTATACAACAATCAAACCTGTAACATAAAGCATAAACTTACATGTTAGAATATCTGGAGTCTTTATCTATTGTAAGGTGGACACGCGGTTGCCGTTCCGATTGCAAGCTCCAAGCTTCAATGTATTTCTCTTTCGGAAAGCTAGGAAATCCGGCAGAGATTCGAGAGAGTTTTAATTCTAAGTCTCTAAGGCTTAGAATGATAATCTGAAATTAAGTGTATGATTAATGAAAAGAATGCCTCTATTTATAGTTGAAAAATAGGTCAAAACCGGATTAGGGTTTGACCTTGGGCTGGCCCAAATTTTGAGGCAGAGGCGTCGCGACTTAGGAGTATGGCGTTGGCAAGGCCGACGTGCTCCTGCACTGTCTCGATTTATTTTCTGCGCATTCTTAATTAAATACAAATTCCAATTTTGACTTAATTAAAATAATCATTATTCATTTAAATATCTAGATTCTAAATCGAACATTTAGTTATTCTCTTAATAAATTCTTAGATCGAAAGGACAATCGGCATAGTGTGACCCTACAGGCCTTCTCATATGGACATTAATCAAATTAAGGTCTACGCGGAACTCCTAGATGGCGCTGGAAGACGAACTCAATATGTGAAGTACGTTTACGTGAATCCAGTAAATTTAACCTTTATGTGGTAAGATAAAATCCTTTTATTCACGACACACCCGATCAAGCTTAGGATTTGTCAAGTGTCTATCCAAATGGCTTAATCATTGTATCTCATCTATATTAGTTGACAACTAGACCATATTCTAAATACGTCTATTGCGTTGGCCAACGACTTAGTTAACCTAATATCACTGAGAATCCGAGTATTCTCTCGAATATACATTCGAGGAATGAATCCTAATCTTGGCTCAACTACCACCTTTAATCCACATCGTAATGTACCCAATACAAGTCATATCTTAACCTATAAGGCATTTGAGCTTAGGACGGGATCAAAGTACATTACTTTGTAGACAATGCGCATATTGACCTCAAGTCTAAGGACTTCTATCTCCCACACGCTGATCATACTTTAGACAAATGTAACAAACAGTATATTAGCTGGGTATACCAATACTTCTAAAGTATCCATGTGTCCATCACGAGTAGTCATTACTCGTAGCAGGTGAGACATACTACATCCTCCAAGGATATGATGCAGACCACATGTCGACTTATCACATATCATCGATATCCCATTCTCGACGATCATTAGTCGAGGCTATTTTAAGAGTTATGTTGTAATTTTAATATCTCACACAATTAATAACAGCGTTACCTCCAGAGATGCATATTATAGAATATTACAAATAATCAATTAATATTTCAATAATTGCAAATGCCAAAATATTAATCTCCATTAATAATAATATGAATGTGTATAAAGTACATTTGTCCTAATACAGATTGTCTCTAGGACATAAATATACTTTCAATCTCCCACTTGTCCTAAAGCCAATCTCCAACATATCTAATGCCCATATTCTCAAAATGACCATTATGCTTGACTAAGCTTAATGGTTTAGTGAGTGGGTCAGCAAGATTATCGTCTGTGAGAACATAGTCTAATCTAATCTCTTCAGTCTCCACCATCTCCTTGAGTATGTGGTACTTCATTGGTACATGCTTGTTTCTGTTGGTTGATCTTGGTTCCTTAGCTTGCGCAATCGCACCAGTGTTGTCACAATAAACCGTTATTGGACAAGTGGCACTTGGAACAACCCCTAGTTCCTTCAGGAACTCAGATATCGCGACAACTTCTTTACCAGCTTCCGATCCAGCAATGTACTCAACTTATGTTGTCGAATCAGCAGTTGTAGCTTGTTTGACACTTTTCCAGCTTACTGATCCACCATTGAAAATGAACGTGTGCCCATATTGAGATTTGTAGTCATCAATATCTGTCTGGAAGCTAGCATCAGTGTACCCAGTAGCAGCTAGCTTTTCCTCCCCACTATAGACTAAGAAGTAATCTTTAGTTCGTCTAAGATACTTAAGAATACTCTTGAGTGCTTTCCAGTGTTCTTCCCCAGGATTCTGCTGGAATTTCCAAGTCATACTAAGTGCAAAGGCCACATCTGGCCTAGTACAGGTCATGGCATACATGATCTATCCTATAGCCGAAGCATATGAGATCCTTTTCATGCGTTCAAGTTCTATAGTATTAGAAGGACTATCCTTCTTAGATAACTTGATGCCTTGTCTCATAGGTAGACCGCCTTTCTTGGAATTTTCCATAGAAAAATGTCTAAGCACTTTTTCTATGTAGACTGACTGTGACAGCCCCAACAATCTATTAGGTTTATCTCTATAGATCCTAATCCCCATAATGTAGCAGGCTTCACCTAAATCCTTCATCATGAAGGTACTGGACAACCACTCATTGACTGACTGCATGAGAGTCTTATTGTCTCTCATTATTAATATGTCATCTACATATATGATAATGAAAGCAATACTCCCATCCTTGCATTTACTATAAACACATGGATCCTCTTTGCTTCTGATGAAATCAAATGACTTGATAGCCTTGTCAAAGCAAATGTTCCAACTCCTCGAGGCTTGCTTAAGCCCATAAATGGACTTCTGTAGCTTGCATACAACATTTGGTTTGGACTCAAGTGAAAAACCCTCAGGTTGTTTCATATACACCTCCTCAACTAGATTACCATTGAGGAAGTCAGTTTTGACATCCATCTGCCAAATGTCATAGTCATAATATGCAGCTATTGAAAGAAAAATATGAATGGACTTAATCTTAGCAACAGATGAAAATGTTTCATCATAATCGACCCTAGGTCGTTGATTATAACCTTTTGCCACCAATCTTGCTTTATAAGTCTGTACCTTGCCATATGCATCAATCTTCTTCTTGAAAACCCATTTGCATCCTATGGGTCTAACCCATGTTGGCAAATCAACCAAGTTCCAAACTTGATTTATGTACATCGAGTCCATCTCAGATTTCATGGCTTCTTGCCACCTCTGCGAATCAATGTCTAACATAGCTTCGCTGTAGGTTGTAGGTTCATCGTCATCAGGAATATCTATATCATTGTGTGTTTCAACAAGGAGATTAAGTCTTCCAGGCAGATGATGAGTCCTAGTGGTCCTACGGAGTTGATTATTCTGCGTTTCAGTGTTTGTTGCATTATGATTGTGAGAAGGTCTTTGTGTGTTGGACAATCCATCACCTTGAGAGCTTTCAGGAATGTCATTTCATGTATTTCCTGAATGGAATGATATACAACCATTGTATCATCTTCCATTGGTTGTGTATGAGAGTCTTACATTTCTGTACTATCTCTCACAGCACTCCCACTGGCTGAAGGGTGTACTCTAAGTACCCAATCTTCACCAGATACTCCCACTGAATCCTTGTTTAGGTCATTCGACAAGGGTTCAACTTCTGTGTTATCTTGTGGTCTTTGAATTTCTTCAAGTTCTATCTCTGTGCAGCTATGTTCCTTGTAGACATATTCTTCTTCAAGGAAAGTTGCGTTCTTGGAAACAATGACCTTATATTCTCCAGGAAGATAGAAGTAGTATCCCTTAGTTTCCTTTGGATACCCCACGAAGTAACATTTCGCACTTTTAGATTCCAACTTGTCAATGAGCATCTTCTTAACATATGCAGGGCACCTCCAGAGTCTCATATGTTTAAGAGTTGGCTTCTTGCCACACCATATCTCATAGGGTGTCTTTTCTACTGACTTGGAAGGAACCCTGTATAGAACATATATAGAGGTTTGTAGAGCATGTCCCCAAAGTTATGTAGGTAGAGCTGAGGAGTTCATCATGGATCGAACCATATCCAATAAGGTTCGATTTCTCCTTTCGGCAACACCATTCATCTGTGGTGTTCCAGGAGGTGTCCATTTTGACTGGACTCCATGTAACTTCAAGTAATCTAGAAAATCCTTGCTCAAGTACTCACCTCCTATATCTGATTGAAGGGTCTTGATGCTTGTTGCAAGTTGCTTCTCTACTTCCGACTTGTACTCCTTGAACTTCTCAAAAGCCTTGGATTTGTGCCTCATAAGATACACATATCCATACCTTGTGAAGTCGTCAGTAAAAGTGATGAAGTATGGGAAGCCTCCTTTAGCTTGAGTCGAGAATGGCCCACATACATCAGTATGGACCAACTCAAGCACCTCTTTGGCTCGCACACCTTTCTCAGAAAGTGGTTTATTAGTCATGTTTCCTCTCAAGCAAGATTCGCAGTTACCATAATACTCCAAGTCAAATAGTTCGAGGTAGTCTAACTTTCTCAATCTTGCTATCCTCGATTCGTTGATATGACCAAGTCTGCAGTGTCATAGGTAGGTAGAGTTTCTATTACTTATCTTGGCTCGTTTATTTTGTACATTGAATATCTCTCGACTACAGTTTAGTGTATATAATCCATCCACAAGAGGAGCAGTTCCATATATATACATAGACTTTCGACTGAAGCATGTAGGTGGTATGGCACCTCCTCGGCCCTTAATAGATCCGCCCATGATGGTCAGCAAGCAAGGATGAGAATCTCTGTGAAATTATGTTATGAATTTCTGAAAAAACAAGCTTGTGATTCTGAAATTCACTGGCTTTGGATGATTCTGTGGAGAACCGAAGTCCATCTAAGGTTGTATGTTTTGGGTTGATTGCTGTCAAATATTATTCAAGTTAATGCCATTCGTTGGTTTTACTAATTTGAGTCTTGGGCGTGTAATTTGTTGAAGTTCTCTTAACAAATTGGTTATTGTTTCTAGTTTTAACTACTTAATTTGTGCTCTTAACTTTAAGGAGTAGCCTGTAGGGAGAATCATACCACTAGAACAAATGCCCTGTTGTTGAAAACATCTTCTCCTTATAACTCATTTGGATCATGTTCCATATCTAGCTTGCTTAATTTTTCTTTTCATCTTGATAAGTCAATTAATAACTTCGTAGATCTCTGAGTTGTCATAACTGTCAAAACATGTTTATTATTGCTTCACGTCATTAGTATGTTTATTTCGTGCTCCCTCTATCCAAAATACTTGTTACATTACGTTTTTCAAGAGTTAAATTATATCAACTTTGACCAACATTTTAAACTATATATTTTTATCATATTAATATGAAAAGAATTACAATTTATAGTATTTTAAGTATAGTTACCGAATATCTAAATTTCAAATTTAAAATATTGAATTAATATAATTTAATTTAACTTTAAATTTTAGTCAAATTGACTTGTAAAAAGAAAAATATTACAAGTATTTTGGGACGAAGGGAGTAATTTGCTATTTGGCCATAAATTCCTAGCTACAATAATAACAATTTACTTAGTGTGATTCCACAAGTGGGGTTTGGAAAGGGTACACAGACCTTCCTGCCTTTGTGAGGCATAGAGATTGTTTCTAAAAGACCCTCGGCTCAAAGAAAGAAAAAGTAGAGAAAAGAAAATAAAAGGAGTACAAAAGTAATTCAACGCATATACAAAAAGTATAGCAGCAAAATAGCAAAATACAACGCAAATGTTCAGCAGATGGTAATGCACATCGAAGAGTAAGAATTTATGAGAGTACTAAATAATATTGCTAAAAACAAGAGACAAACACACATGCAGCAACAAATGGTATGTCCGAACCACCTCAGCCATGCTTCCCTCATATTGTTAGCCACTGATGTCACTCCCACCTTGCCCCGTATAACTTCATTTCTAATTTTATCTCTCCGGGTATGTCCGCACATCCATCTGGCATCCTCATCTCTACTACCTTTATCTTTTGAATGTGAGCGTTCTTGACTGGCCAACACTCCACCCCATACAATAATATTTTTCTAACCACCACTCTGTAAAACTTACCTTAAATCTTAGACGATACATTTTTATCGCACAGTACCCCGGAGGCGAGCTTTCATTTCACTCATCCAACTCCAATATGATGTGTGACATCATCACTAATCTCACTGTCTCTTTGGATTATAGACCCAAGATATTTGAAGCTTCCTCTCTTGGGTATGACTAGTTCCTCAATCTTCATTTCCACCTCCGCCTCATCTATTACATCACTGAAATTGCTCTCCAAGTATTCTATTTTAGTCTTACTTAACCTGAAACCTTTAGACTCTAAGGCCTCTCTCTCCAAACTTTTAGCCTATCATTCACTCTACGACGTGTCTTGTCAATCAATACTATGTCATCCGTGAATAACATACACCATAATAGCTCCCTTTAAATATGCTATGTCAATTCGTCCATCACTAAAGCAAATAGGAATGGGCTAAGTGCTGATCCATGATGTAACCTCATCATGACCGAGAAGTGATTTAAGTCACCTCCCACTATCCTAACTTGGGTTTTGGCTCTATTATACATGGCCATCGCTCTAATGTAAGCCATATGTACAACCCTAAAATCCAAAAATATCCAAACGACCCTTGGGGACTATCATACGTCTTTTCTAGGTCAATGAACACCATGTGTAAGTTTTTCTTCTTGTCCCTATACTATTCCAATACTCTTAACAAGATGGATAGCTTCTGTAGTCGACCTCCCCGACATGAAACCGAATTGATTTTTAGAGATAGATATACCTCTCATCATCCTCATCTCGATCACCCTTTCCCAGACTTTTATAGTGTGGCTTAGTATCTTGATACCCCTATAATTATTGCAGTTCTGAATATCGCCCATTTTATTGTACAACATAACCATTGTAATCCACCTTCATTCCTCTAGACATTTTAGTTGACCTAAATATAATATTAAATAACGCAGTCAGCCACTCCATACCTGTCTCGCCTGAGTTCTTCCAAAAATCCGTGGGATCTCGTCTGGCCCTAACACTCTTTCCCGTCTCATCTTTCGAATAACACCCTTAACCTCTACAAATTTTATGCACCTACAATATCCAAAAATCTCTGCGACTCTCCAAACCTTTTAACTCTCCAACACGATATCCCTATCCCCCTTTTCATTCAAGAGTTTATGGAATTACGTATGTCGTCTCCATCTAATGTGTGCCTTTTCTACTCTTCTCTATTCTCGTCCTTGATGCACTTCACTTGGTCTAGGTCATAAGACTTCCTCTCTCTTGCCTTGACGGGCCTGTACAATTTCCTATCCCCATCTTTGCACTCGAGCTCTTCATACAAGTACTAAAAAACTGTCGCCTTAGCTGCTGTGACCGCTAGCTTCGCTTTCTTCTTCTTCATCTTATACCTCTCCCTATTCCTCTTCTTGACCTCCTCGTTTAAGCTCTCCTCTAGCGCCACATAATTCACCTTTTTAGCCTCAACTTCTCTCTGGACCTTTCGATTCCACCAACAATCCCCTTTATGCCCACCTTGGTTACCCCTCGAGACCCCTAACACTTTCCTAGTTGTGTTCATGATGCAATCAGTTGTCCTAGCTCCCATTCTATTTGCGTCCCCGCTACTTCCCCAAGCCCCTATAGCCACCAATTCTCCTTAATCTCTTGAGCTTTGGCCGCAATCATGCCTCCCCATCTAATCCTTGGCTGGTCATAAACCACTCCCATCCTCTTCTTTCTCCTAACCACTAAATCCATAACCACATGCTTATGTTAAGTTCTCACTCGAGATTGTTGAAAATAGTAAATTTAAATGTGTAAGGGGTTGTTTGGTAGAGTGTATTAGATAAAATAATGCATGCATTAGCTTTGTGTATTACTAATAACTTATTTGGTACACTTTTTCAACCTATGTATAACTAATACAAATAATAGTTATACACTCTATTTGGTATTATCCTATGCATTACTAATGCATACCAAACCATGATATTAGCAATACAAATATTTTTAATGCATGCATAAACTTGATTAAAGACACAATCACCCCTAATTAAATAATCTTTTGATTAATCATTATATACAAAAATGTTGCATATGCTATGGTGATTATCATAAATGGGGTTAAATTTTTTTTTGATTTTTTTTTTGTGTTTTTGGATATCTCTGAATTTATTAAATTCCATTTCGATTTTTATTAGGATATCGTATTGGGGCAGGGTGGATGAAATAGAGGCTCACATCTAGAGTCTTGTGCGACAAAAAGGTGCCACCAAAAATTTAAAGGAAAGTTCTATATGGTGGTGGTTAGACCGACTATGTTGTATGAGGCGGAATGTTGGCCAGTCAAGACTTCACACATACACAAGATCAAAGTTACGGAGATGAGGATGCTGAGATGGATGTGTGGGAATACAAGGAAAGATAGGATTAGAAATGATGATATCCGGGATAAAGTGGGAGTGACCTCGGTGGAGGATAAGATGCGGGAAGCAAGGTTGAGATGGTTTGGGCATGTGCAGAGGAGAAACACGGATGCCCCAGTGCGAAGGTGTGAGAGGTTGGCTATGGACGGGTTCAGGAGGGGTAGAGGTAGGTCGAAGAAGTATTGGGGAGAGGTGATTAGACGGGATATGGTGCATGCGCAACTTACTGAGGACATGACCTTAGATAGGGGGTTGTGGAGGACACGGATTAGGGTAGAAGGGTAGCAGGTAGGTGAGCGTAGTCCTACTTACGCTTACAAAATGATAGTTGTAGTGTTATTAGTGTAGGCCGATTAGCCTATCACACTTATAGGCGCAATATTTATTTATAGTCTCCTGTAGTTTGATTTCTTCTGCTATGTGTTCTTTAGTGTACTTTGTTTATCTTTTTTAGTTGTGTTAGTTACTGCTTCCTGTTGTTAGAATGCGTTACTATGGCGTATTTCGATTGTGTTATCAGCATATTCATATTGTCCATACTGCTTTAATTGCCTGTATAAGTCTGACCGTTTCTCTTGCTTTGCCTTGCTTGTGATTATACTTTGTTTTGAGCCGGGGGTCTCCCGCAAACAACCGATTCTGAACATACTTTGTAGTTTAGCTAGATGCATTCTGAACGCCAGTAGTTTTGAATTAATGTAATGCTTTGATCTTTTCCATAAAACAAAGTTAACGATTTTTTCACTTTTGTATTTTTTTTCTGGTTTAATTTCTTTTTGCTCTTAAACTTGTCTTATCTTGAGTGAATTTTCACCCTTTATCTACTGATGTGGCAGCAATCAAAGCCAATACTGGAAGATACTAGACCAAATTTAACTGAAGAGAATTTTCAACCCCCATAGTCTGTATCATAGGTTTCATATCTGATAAAAAAAATAAAAATAGTGTATAAAGCTAAAGAATGTAGAGGATATTTTTGTAATTTTTTTTTTTTTTAGAAATTATGCAATGTTTAATATATCAAATCAAACAATGGATAAGAACTAATCCCGGAATATTAACATAACTAATGCCAACATTACTAATACATCCTATTCAACACTATTTTTATACATCTACCAAACGACCCCTAAGTGTCTAAATTTATATATCTTTTAGTTATCCCAAGTGCATGATCTTTTGTATTATTTAGGTGACTTTTATGTTATCAATGTGGTTAGGTTCAAATGTATGTGTGAAAATATTTAATAAATGTGAGTCTAGAAGACTCTATTGGAACCTATATAAACCCCTTTGTAATGTTATTATGTAAGAGTGAAGTTTTAATATCTTTGTGCCCTATGATATTGTCAGGGGCCCACATTAATATTTCCAACCGGAATAACCTTGTATTCCTTACAAATACCTCTGTCACCCTTCATAAGGAGCAAGTAATCTATCTTAGTCTTAGCAACCGCACTAGTGAAGGTCACCAAGTGCTCCTCAATCTTTTGGAAGCTTGAGTTTGTTATGACCAAACTCACAAGTTTTGGAAAGTCTAAAAGTGAAACTCCTCCTTTATTTCTATCACCAAAGACAAAACCACCATAAACATCATCATATCCTCTTGAAGTGTTCTCTATGTGACCATTAAAATCTCTTTCCTATCAATATTTTCTCGATCTGCGGAATACCCCTCACAACCTCGTCCAACCCCTCACAGAAGCGCCTTCCTACCTAACTTGAATAAATGCTGACTATACTGATATATGCTAGTTAAAGGAATTAGCTGTGGAGTCTGTCATCCTTACATAAGTTAAATCAGATACTTTCTGACTTTTTTCCACCGAGTTCTGCATTTGAAGTTTAAAAATAAAAGAATAAAGTGCTAATAGTAAAACAAAGGAGGACATACTCCACTATTTCATCCCTCTTTAAAAAATTAATATCATGAGTTGACTTAGGATCATATCTCTAATTTCAGTGGAAACAGTCTCTGACAGAAATGTAATATAAGGCTGCGTATAATAAATCTTTGCGGTCCGGCTCTTCCCCGGATCCCGCTCATGTGGGATCTTAGTGCACCGGGTTGCTCCTTTTTTCTTCTTCTGAGGATCCGTAGTACTGGTAGATAAAGTCACATTTTTGCTCAAACCTACAACATTAAATAGGGTATTTAGTATGTATTCTTGCACCGGACTGACCCTTTTTTTTTCTGAGGATCAGTAGTAATGGTAGGTAAAGTCACATTTTTTCTCAAACCTACCACATTAAATAGGGTATTGAGTATGTATTAACCGAGGAATTTCAATTTGTCAGATGTTTAAGTAAATTGTTCTTTTAATAATTAAAAAAGGGGCATTCCGAGAATCAAACTCGGGACCTCTCGCACCCAAAGCGAGAATCATACCACTGGACCAAATGGCCAGTTGTTAAGACTATCAATTTGCATGTAATATAACCATTGTAAATATTTAATCTTTAGACTTCTGGTCCTCAATGTTCACTTTTCTCTGATTCCTACAGAGCTACCGGCCTGGTGCATTTTATTAGAAATATTTTTTTATCATATTGAGTCCTTACATATGTTGTGGCATTTAACTGAGTATGTTATTGTATTGAGTTCTTCCATATCTGAATTCTGACATGTCACAAAGAACTGTAATTGGTAATGATGTGGTTTAATGCGTCATATTTTAGCCCCATAATCTTAAGTAGAACACGCTAATTTTAGGAATGATAAAAAGGAAAATTATTACTCCCTCGGTACAAAGTGAAGATGTGGCGGGTTATATTGTCTTACTCCTAAAAGTCTACATGCCACTAGAGCAATCCTTCATTTTTTGGTAACACTTTTCTGCCATTGATCGACATTTTAGGCTCATAATCCATAAAATGGAACCTCGTTTGTGAGTCTTTGCTTAAGGACAAATGTATTTTCTCAGTCACTTAAGTTTTGCCTACTTTCTCTAATTGAAAAAAGGATAAAATTGCAATAACATACATTTTCTCAAGACCCGCTAATCATAATTCTGTTCCGTTCCTTCTCATCTTAGGGATCAATTGAGAGTTCTATGTTGACTGAATCGTGTTTTAATTTTATATTCTTATTCTTTTAGACCTACATGAGTTTACCTTAGGTTTCTTCATGTTTTATATATTTTTTAACTTTCAGATCCAGATGATTTTACCTAGTATTTTTTTAGATTAGGAAGAATCTCATCTTACATCTTGAGATAGTAAAAATGAAATCTGTATTCTGACAAGAACTATAAAAAGCTTTTAGAGTTGGCACTAAATATACAACAAAAAATTAAAAAAAGAATTAACTCTAAATTGTCTACCTTGACAGTGTCGATTAAAAATATATATTGCAGTTTGCTTGTAGGACTTGCATATCGTTTATTATTGGCAAAAGACATATTACACCCTCTATTATAGTTGAAATATCGATTTCGCACTACAACTAATCAGACGACCTATTATCCCTTATATTTATTTTTTGTGAAATATCGATTTCACACTCCAACTAATCGGATGACTTATTACCCCCTTATGTTTATTTTTTGTGAAATTAATACCACTCTAATGGCTGATGTGACAACAAAATAAATAAAAATGAAAAAATGAGCGAGTGAGAATTAAAATACCAGGCCAAAAATAATAAAAAGAAAAAAGAAAAAGAAAGTGTCTTCCTTTTAATTTGTTCCAAAATAGATTTTTGGGAACTGAAGCCACCATAGCAAAATGGATATGAATCATATAACTAATTGGAATCATAGTGCACCCATATACAAGGAGCTATATGCGTAGGTCACATGTAGTTCAATGTATTGTACACATTACAACCGACCTGGTATCGACCTACAAAGCAGATCAGTTGAACTAAGGTTCACTCGTGATTCTGGAAATGATCGATAGAAGCTGTTAAATCGGATATGACGATGTATGAAATGTTCGCTTATCTATGGATTACGATATTCTGGATGTCCAGCGGTTCTGGGAGAACACAGTGATGCAAACTGGACATCAGACTTGAAGAACACCAATGCCACAAGTAAATGTGTATGGTAGGTCTTGGAAAATCCTCTAAGCAAACTTGCATCGGCCGATTCATGTTGGAATCAGAGTTTATTGCTTTAAACAAAGCATAAAAGAAGTTGAGTAACTTCACGACTCCTTAGAGGACGTCCCTTATGGGGAGAAACTCGTGCCTTCAACAGTTATACATTGTGGCTAGCCGGTTGGCTTCAGTAAGGGCACGAATGACGGCGTCTGGACATATCTGTCGGAGACATAAGATCATATGGCAGTTGATCATCACGGGTGTCACTTCTTTGATTACTAATCAAAGGATATAGCGAACCCTTTAACTAAGAGACTACCCGTAGATCAAGAGTTAAGAGTTGTGCCTGTCTAGGGGAATGGGCTTAAAACCCAAACAATACGAACCTTTGCGGTGGTAACCCAACCATACTGACTGGAGATCCCAAGAATTTGGTTCAATAGGAAAACGAAGCTGCAAAAGGTTCAGTTGAGCGCTTCGGTGGAAGAAAGAGCACTTCGGATTATGATTTCTGTAAAGAAACATAAATCCAAAGACGTTCCCGCGATAGACATTAAAGTGCTACCTGCATGATGGGTAAAGGTTAGGCTTCCAAACCTTTAACGATCCTCAAACGGTTGAGGTTAAGGTTGGGGAAACTTTTAATGATTCCTAACACTTGTCAAGTGGGGTATAGCAGGATACCTTATAGGAGATCACCTAATTAAGTGCAAGGACATGCCGCCTCAAGTGAACGCACTTAAGAATCCAAGTGTGTCCACGGACACAACGGATAGAACAATAAGAAGAAACGAATAAAGGGGAGGTATTATGTTGAACCGTTGTCTTGGCTTATATTAAACACTGATGGTTCAAGACATCACGTTCACCGCGCAGTAAGTAAGTCCGATGGTATTCAACTAGGGAAAGTTCAAAGCGGAAGCTACCTATCTTGATGCAATATCTTTTTGCTATAAGATTACAGAATGTAGGCACCTTGTGTGTGCGCCAAAATCTCTTTCAAGTGGGGATTGTTGGAAATTTACTAATGTGGAATTAAGTTTATCCCATTAGTTATGACTCGAACAATTGGGGCCCAAGACGTCGAAAGTGTCATTTCCACACACGGGCAATCTTAGTGCCAAATATCGTAAATATCGTTAATGAAAGAAATGTTGGTACGTAAGTGAAATGTTTGAGACATAGAATGATGGACGGTTATTGGATAAATAACAAGTGTTCCACGTTGGTAAACGAAGGATGGATTGTGCGAAGTGTAAGATGGTATGGGTCGGAGCGTCGGAGCGTCGAAGCGCCGCGACTCCCCCCTTGCAGTGCTGCGATGCTAATTTCCTGTTTGGCCTCTAGAGCCGCGGTGCCGTGGCTCTAATGTTGCAGCGTCGCGGCGTTTCCCAGGCAATGAGTGCTCGACAGAAGTCCAAAAGTTTGGCTGATTATGGAGAGGTTTGGAGCATTAACATGGCAGTTTTTTCTCCATAACTCAGCCATTATTTGGCTGCATTAGTTGGTGGTTTAAAGGGACATTACATGTGCACTTGAAGGGGAATCTTGCATACCTATAAATTGAGGCCTTTGGCTCATTCTATAGAAGAACAAGAACAAAAATAAACAAAAGACATACAACACCACAAATAGATCAGTTTTTTTGATAAGTAATCCTTCTCTTAGAAATCTTCATTATAGCGTTCTTCGCTGGGATCATTTGTGTAGGCTTTGCACATTTGATAGTTTACTGTTTCATCTTGGGAGACTATTATCCACACTTCCGTAAATCCTATATACGGGGGCAATCTTGTTTTAAAGACATAGAGTCATCTCTCGACTCAGCCGGTGGTGTTGTGATTATCTAATTGGTTGCTAAGTGTTTCAGGTGTGAACTAGAATCTAAAAGGATTCTAACTGTTCGGATTCTCAGCAGATCTACAAGCCACAAGTGTAGCAGTTCATGTTCTTGTATTTCCGAATACAAGATCCATATTTGAAGTTCCAATTCAAGATCAAGATATTGACAACTTGTTGTTGTAATATTTGTTGTTTATCCTTTCGATCACTATAATAGTTATTTACTATTCCCGTACGTGATTTACATATCCAATAATATGTCGGACTCAGAACTACTATCTTGAGTCACCTTCTTCTCATATTTTTGTGCAAACAAAATAAATTGAGTTAATTAAAAAATTATTTTAAGATGTATGAAAAATACCAGTCTCCTCTTAACCATCCCTAAGATGATAGTACTCCAGTGTGCAAGGAGACACCCTTCTTAGATGCTCTGGCTTTCCTTTCCAGTTCGTTCCACTTCTTAAACTCCTCATGATTGTTCTAGTGTCTGCATATGTCTTTCAATGTATTTGGTTCATACAACATGAGCTTTGAACCTCTTCTATGAACAACTGAATACATGTTGGAAAGTCTATGATTTGCTTTCTTCTCAAAGTTAGTAGCAATCTGCCTTTCATCATGGAGAAGTCATGTACACTTTTTCTACAAAGGAAATTAAATGTTTTAACATTATGAATGAATCACTAGAACAATAGTTCTTGAATTAAAATAATATATTCAAATATACCTTAAAATTATTAAGAATTTTATGCTTGAGTGGTTGTGGAATGTCACTCCAAGTTGGGTACGTGACATCATAAAAGATCGTGAATGAAATCTATAATGATCTCCGTAGTATCCGGGCCTGAATTAATCCAGCAATACAATAATTTAAATATTTGAGAGGTTAAATTCAAAAATTAAAATAATCATAAGATGTAGAAATAGATAAATCATACCTAAACTCTTTAAGTTCGATGATGAGCCTCCGATAATTGTCAAAATATTCAGGTTGTGGAGCATCGTGACCCTGAGTATGAGAGTGATGCGTAGTAGGGGTGTCGAGATCAAAACTACTTTCTCGAAGGCGAAGATCTGAAAGACAAAATGATGGAGTGACTCATGAAGATGGTTGTAATCCAGCTGTACTGGATGAAAGTGGAGTACTAGATGACGGACGCGACACATATGGAGTCATCAAACTATAGCATGGGTTAGTATAACCTGGTATAGAAATTAAAGGGGCGGGTAGAGGAATCTGGCTATGGCCCTTTCATGCCTACATTAGGTTATACTACCCCACAAGCTATAGCTCGATGACTCCCTATGCATCGCATCTGTCATCTAGTATTCTACTTTCATATAGTCCAGCTGGATCACAATAATCTTCATCAGTCATTCCATCATTTCGTCTTTCAAGTCTTTTTCTTCAAGATAGTAGTTATGAGTCCGACATTCCTACTATGCATCATCACATGCACAGGATCAGGGTGCTCCACAACCTGAGCAAATTGACAGTTATCGGTCGCTCATCGTAGAACATAAGGGGTCTAGGTACGATTTATCTATTTTTACATATGATTGTTTTTTTCGGTTAATTCTTGAATTTAACCTCTCAAACATTTTCATTGTTATATTCTAGGTTCAATCCAAGCCCGGAGACTACGATGATCATTACAAATCTCATTGATGTTCTTTTATGATGTCGCGTACCCAATTTGGAGTTATATTCCATAGCCGCTCAAGCATAAAATTCTCAATGAATTTAAGGTATATATGAATTTATAGTTTTAGTTCAAGCACTATACTTTTGAAAATTCATTCATATTGTTAGACATTTAATTTCCTTTCAGAAAGAGAGTACATTACTTCTCAACCATGAAAGGAAGATTGCTACTAAGTTTGAGAAGAAAGCAAGTCATAGACTATCCATCTTGTATTCAGGTGCTCGAAGAGGTCGAAGCACATGTGGTGTCAACCAAATATATGAGAAGACCTACGTAGACACTGGAACAGGCATGAAGAATTTATGATAATAACGATTTTTCTTCTTCTATTAGTACACAAAAGGAAAATAATTCATATGAAATTGTTGAATTTACAGGGACTTCTTTTAATCGCATAGCTGAAGCATCAAATAGTCTGTCAAAATCTTTCGTATCATGGATTGTATTAAAACAACAAAAGAAAATTTTGAAAAGGATTTTACCTATCCGTTCCTCCAATTTTTGTTTAAGAAAAGCCTTCAATAACTTCACTTGTCGTACAAAAATTATTAATATGACATACCTATCTATAATTCATTTCAAAGATAAAAGAAATCAGCATCTACGTAGAAAATATCCATACAGTTTGTTACATTTCTAATGTTAATGAAAGAAATCGGTCATCGATTAAGTTATCAGCAAACTTATTATGAAATACTTATAGTGTGTAACTTTTAAAAATAGATTTGGAAGAGAAATCGATTCATGTTTATCAGTTGCAAATAGATGTAGGTGCAGGTGCAACCCACCTAATGTTTATATAAATAAAATAAAATTATATTTCTGCTAAATATTTTCACAAGACACAGGTCAGAGGGGATTCTTCCTATTCTATAAGGAACCATAACCTAAAACTTCTTGGACTTTTTAGCACTTTTATACAATGCAATATATAACTTGATTCCATGTGCATTTATTAGTTTCACATACATTGTCCTAAATTGTAAAATATCTTCAGCCTACTCATTAGATATAGGTGATACTACTTTCGCTATTGCTTATGATTTAGATGTTTTAAGAATATATACCTTACAAAATGTGAGTACTTAAATTGATAACAAATTGAACCACCCACTGAACATTTTATTTTCAATTTGCGAATTGGGAAAGCTGGATTATATCTCATTTATTCAATGCTGAATTAACCACTTATGCTAGGTAAGAAAAATATTTTTAGATTTAAGAAAAGAATTAAGTTTGAAGGACTTAACATCGGTCGACTTAACTTTTATTAAATAAGATACAAATACTAAAAACTGGATTATTCTTTTCAAGTGTGAATTTTTAAAGGAACTGGAGTATTTTCAAGAGATAGCTCATTCAAGCAGCAAGACGTAAATGAACAGTACAAAATGAAATGAGGGGCAAGGGACTAGGGTTTTCTACAAGTTATTACAGACTTTTTAAAGTCTTATTTTCTCCCCAAACTTTTAATAAAAGTATAAATATTGTGATTTTGGTGAAACCATTTTATGAATAAATAATTTGGAATTAATATAAAAAAATTAAACTTTTCTTTTTTGGTCCAAGATGAAATGAGAGTAAAATTTCTGACTTTTCTCACTTGCAATTATGACTATCCAAGAGGACGGGATGAAAGGGGATGGACTTAAGAGGATATCAGGAACCGAGCCTTAGGAGGGACTGGAAATGGTGTAATGATATCTAGGACGTTTTGAAATTTTAGACTCGTTTATCCTAAAATACCTTACCCGTAGCTGTAAAATAGTATTCTTGACTTGTGGGGATGGGTGACATGGTTCCCAAAGAAATCCGACGAGTATCGGAGAAGAATTGATAAATTTTGAAACTTTCATTAGTTAAGAAAATGGAAATGTTTGACCAAAGTCAACATAAGAGGTTACTGAACTTGAATTGAAATTTCAACAATTTCATGAAGTTCATAACGTGATTTATGACTTAGTAGAGTAGTTAATTCGGATTTCGAGGGGCTTGATTGTGTACGAGCAGGTCCGTAGCGTGTTTTATAATCAAAACGCATATTTGATTTGTGGTCGTAAGGTTCCAGAAAATTTTCGAGTGTTAAATTAAAGTTTGAGAAAAAGGTTGTTGGTTTTCTGGTACCAGCTATTTCTCTTCGTAATCATGAAGGAAGCATCGCGTTAGAAGCTAAGGCACCGCGATTGCGACTTGATTGGCGCGTTCGCGAAGGTGGTGGAGCCAGCACATTACTCACATTCGTGAAGAGAGTCTTGCGTTCGCGATAGGTCAGTGGTCAACGCGTTCACGATGATGGTCCAGCAATCGCGTAGAAGGAAATGCATGGGCAGACTTTAAATTCCCAAATTTGGAAGGACATTTCAAATGTTGATTTTTGGAGTTTTAGATCTCGGATTTAGACAATTTCGGAGGCTATCAACTCATTTTGAAGAGAGGTAAGATTCTAATATTGATTTTAATATTTCCCCATGATTCTCGTCATATTATAATGTCTTATTCCATGTTTGGGTTGATGAAATTAGAAATTTGAGCCCTAAGCTTAAGAGAATAAAAATCATGGATTTGGATGTCGATTCCTTTTAGGTGATTTTTGGGATTTAGGTTCCTTGAGTTATGGATAAACGAATTTTAAAATAAAGTTCCTTTTATGCATTGGGGGCTCGAGTTTAATTTTTGGGGTGAGTTTTGGGCCTGGGCTATACGTATAACAATATGAGTGTCTAACCGATTCATTATCTTATGTTCATCACATATTTGATAGATTGAGAACGTTCTGAGGCTCTGAGGTAAGGAACTGCATTATCTTGAGGTTCATGACACATTTGTTCAGCATTTGAGGTATGTTAAGACTTTCTACACTTCGTTTGAAGGACGTTTGTGTTTAGTTAAGATTAAAAATGATAACGATAAGGGGTAAGTGCGTAAGAAGGGAGTCTTGTACCCTTCATGTAACGGGCATTGGTATGAGTACTAGTGTTATGTATGGGAAATTCTGTAATTGTGTAGTTACAGATTGAAATCTGAGAATACTGAAGCATGTGGGCATTAACTGGTAGTTAGTTGACTTGATTTGTCTGTTATGTGCATCTATAACTCAATTAAACCATTTACTTGTGATAATCGAGCTAGAGGTGTATTCATGCACGGTTTCATGGTTATATTGAAATGCATTTAATATTCATATCACGACCAAAAAATCATAAATTGTGATGGCACCTATTCCCAACAGATAGGTAAGCCAACCGAACCATAATCTAATTCAATAACATAAATAAGTGGAAAGTAAGAGAAAAAATGAATATCCATACGACTAAGTCTTTATAAAGAATTATGGAAACAACTAAAACACACTGGTGTCATAAGTACAAGAGTCTCTACGAATAGAAAAAGTACAAGTTTAAAATACACTAATACACTGTCTGAATAAAATGAAGACATAAATCATAAAGGATGAAGGGAGAAGGGTGTTGTGGGAAAGACAGACATCTTACCACATGTCACACCCCAATCTCGGGGGATGTGGCCGATACCCAGTGCCTGAAGGCCCGAGCGTACCAGTACTGATACCTGTGGTATATTCTAACAACACATGGACTGACAAAGCCTTTGATGAATGATGACATATCAAGACATAATCACCTACACACAAAAAATCCCCATTTTATACATATGTACATGCAACAAGGCTGACAAGGCCGATATGAACACAACAAATCTACTGAAGAGGCCGACAAGGCCACACACAAAACCATAATACATCCCACGACTATCTACAAGCCTCTAAAGAGTATAACGACAACATCTGGTTAGGACAGGGCCTCGCTATACCTAACTATGTACAACCATCATACCATCAACTCAATAGACAACTCCGAAAGAAAGGATCATGACCACCTTAGGCTGAGTCGAGTCACCTACTGTGAGGAATCATTTGCATCTCTGTCTGTACCTGTAGGCATAAAATGCAGTGTCCCCAAAAGGGATACGAATGATGTACTGAATATGTAAGGAAGATAACAAATGTAGACATAATACATAACATAAGAGATAAGGGTACATAAGTCAACCTGAAACTCATAACAAGCCTCTGAGGACCTACCTGTCATAAGTATAGATATGTATGCATGTTTGTAAAAATCAAGCCACTCATCGAGACTATATATGTAATATCCAACATCTCTGTGGGGAAAATCATATCATAATATATATATCTTATCCGACCTCAATGAGGACTCGTTCGTACCCAGTCAAGATGTGGGACTCAGTATTAGCAAAACCAACTACAGTGGTGTGTACAAATAGGTGCTGTACCCGACCAAATATAGCGTGACTTGGTAAGAAAATAGATATATATATAAGTGTAATGCAAACAATGACTCTGGAGGGCCTTATGAATCCAATCGGAGTGACTCAATGTCATTATCCTCTTATAATCATCGTGGAATGATTTATGTGTCAATTGTCCAGGAGTTCGCAAGGATCATAAAAGGATATACAATTTAAAAACAATCATGGAGAGAGGTATTTCTGACAAAGAACAACAATAAGAGCCTTAAAACATATATCAATATGAAACAGTGAAGTTCATAATCTTTAATCTCAAGAGTAGACTTCTCTTTTGAAGTAACGTCATTATGGTTTTGTTTACTCATGGATCATGCCAAAAGAATGTAGGAGTGAGCCTTACATACCTCATCGATGAAGCTGCCCATGTTCTAAGGAGCCTCGCATGTGGTGTGAATGATTGTCTACATTAAATGAGGGATTTGTATGAATATCGAGCTCAAACCTTATAAGAGATTTCATTTAGGAAATTTGTCGAACAACTTGTATGCGTGAAGTTCTAGAGTGACACTACCATGGATTCTCATTCAATTTAACACCATCATTATCCCTAATTCAATTCCTCAACTTCACAACCTTACCAACATAATTCAATACTAATATCTATTGTTAATCTCATCCAACAATACCAAACAACAAGTTTAACATAACTTCATACCATAAGAGGTGTTCTTCAAGATTATACCTACTATACTTTCATAATTCATAGGTTATCTACACCAACCAATCAAGCCAAGTTTAGAGATCTAAAGGACCCATAAAAATGATATGAAACGTTACCTTAATCTTCCAAGAATCCCTCTACAACAATCTTCAACTCAATCTCAATATAGTCTATGACTTGCCGAGCTAGCTAATGAAGGTTCCGAGGTGTTTATTGATCCTTAAAGGGATAAATCACTTTGGATACTAGTAAGATTGTTATTTAATGGTAGGATGGGGCTTTAAGAGTGTTTGGGAAGGGTTTGGGACTTGTGGGATAAAAAATGACGTTGGGAGCGAAATTGGCCGACTTTCAGCCTTAAATAGCCAACCCAACACCCTCTCATAGCGGCCCCATATATGGGGCATATGGACATATTCTTCAGCATATGCCACCGCATATGGTGGCAGTGAGGTTGCTAAAAGATTTCTCTGATCCGCGACCATATCCTTTAGGTGGAAGGGCATCCGCGACACAAAACTCATAGCGTATCATCAAAACATTATCAATCATCATCGAGTTATATTTAATTGGATATAAATGAATTATAACCATCCATAAACCTTTTCACATCCATTTATGTCATAAGTGAACCTCGGAATGAGGCTCGAGTCATCAAAACTTAAATTGTTTGATCGGTTTCTTAAATGGACGTAAAACGATGAGTATAACTCAGAATCTTTCGGATATGCTTCCAACGTTGATACAAGGCCTTACTCATCCATTTTAATGGTCATTATACTATTTTCATCTTACATCGTATTAATACAACACACTCAACATAAGGATTGTAAGCATGAAGAGCTTACCGGCTCTTTTAAACTCTCATAACTTCTTCGGGTTCAACTCGACCATTTCTTATCTCTTCCAATGGAACCTTCTTCCATATATTAGGTTTCTTAACTTAGGGTATATTCAATGTGAGAATTTATGGGGTGTAACATCCTTCCACCTTAAGAACATTCGTCCTCGAATGTTGAGGCATCATTACTCGGGGATAGCGACTCTCATATCATTCGACAACTTTGGCAGAATTTCTTTTGTACATAGGGCGATATTAGCGTATCGCACAATCAGATTCCATAATCGTTACATCATAGGGTTACACAAACATGATATAATTGGTACATCATCGACCCCATCCGGTCATACATCTCTTTTACGATATCATTTAGTAATTGCAATTTATCCAAATCATTGAAACCTGACATCTGAACTATGTCTGTCATTACCTTCATTCCCCTGTTACAAGTTTCTTCACACGATAGGATTTGTGTGACAGGAGTTCATAAGTGTGGAGCATAGGTAACCGTTTAGACATCATTACATGGGGATAGCAACTCTCATATCCTTCGATAACTTTGGCAGAGTTTCTTTTGTACATAGGGCCATCTCAGCCTGTCGCGCAATCAAATACCATAACCATCACCTCATAGGGTTACACAAACATGATATTATTGGTACATCATCGACCCCACCTGGTCATACATATCTTTTACAATATCATTTAATAACTGTAATTTACCCAAACCGCTGAATCCTGACATTTAAACTATGTCTTTCATTGCCTTTATTTCGTTGTTACAAGTTTTGTAGCATGATAGGATTTGTGTGATATTAGTTCATGGGTGAGGAGCATAGGTAAAATCATAATGATATGACATTGCGTGATGATCGTCATAGGTCAAAAATTTTTTAAAACAATATGGTTATCTGCATTCATTTCTTCTTCTAGTATTTTTTTCCCCATATTTATCCCGCGTTCTTCTACATTCCTTTATTACCTTAGTCATATTATCACACTTAAGGATATAATCATTTCATTCAACAACCTATTCTTTACCTTCACATTCCTACCATGGTGAAATTTGAAGGGGATGCCCAATAATTGCTCTTAGTATCTAATGTAAGAACTAGATAGGTAGGTCGGTCTATCATTACGTTACTTGGTCAAATTCAGGTACTATAATAGTTAACGTCTCGAATTATGTCTTTCATTCTTTCCAATTTTTTTCATCTCTTATCGTCAAGTCTTCCATCTTCCTTAATGTATTTCATTTACTACCACTACCACGAATCGCTTCCTTCTTCAATATTCAATAGGAGTCTTGTCCATATTTCTTACACAAACCTTATGTTTTGACATGCTAGTTCCACGGACAGTGGTCACCATTATTTAAAGTCCAATACGTAGACCGGATCTGAATGCCCCAGGTCCTCTTTGGTGTCTGTGCAATGATTCGATGTCACCTCCGTTAATAGATATTTTCCTTAGTATGAATTGTTAGCCAACCTTTGACCTTGTAGATGGTCCTAAATACTATGATGCAAGCTATCGAGTTGCTTTATATGTCAGTGTTTCAAATTAGAAGGGTTTTACGATGATAACGGGATAAACTTTGGCAACTCTCATGCCCCTCAACAATCCTTATTTAACTTTTCCTGCTTTGAGTATGCGTCCTCTTATCTATCGACCATCAATCTATGATTTTACTATGGTTTTTTGTTATTACCTTTACTTCACGCCACACTATACCTCTGTATATTCTAGATGGGTGGATTGCTACAACATTCCTCATCTCGATGTTCCTTCTATTCTCAATACACGATAATTCTCCTGTATTTTGCTTCAGGGAATCTTCATCACTTGGCTTCTATTTCTGCTGGCTATTTGTTACCCTATTCTTCCCTTTTAAATCATCATATTTCTCTTCCTACTAGCAATGCTCGACTATATCGTCAACTGCATCCTTGTCTATTATATCGAAATCCCTTATTTCTCATAAACTCTCCAATTCGGATATTCTATAAATGACTAATTCAAAATAAGTTCATCTCCTTAGTCATGCCCCATTATTATTCAAGTATCCATGTGTATTATTCCCTTACTATTCACCTTACTTTCCCTTTTCTTTACATATTAAAGACCGGACACGTTTTCCTCCATGATGTATTTTTCCCTCTTGTTACCCTTATTCCTCAGGCATCCACCATTTTTTCTTGCTCTGGAGTCGTGCCCCTTAGAGAGAAACATTAACCTCATATTAAGAGCGCAATACTGAACTTTGGTGATTTCAAGATTCGTTAATCGCCGCATTCGACTATTCTTTTATCGAGTATGTCATATATACTTTATCTGGAGGAAACCTTTTACGTAATCGTACTGTTCTTTGGTGTTGTTCATGCTAAGGATCATCCTACCCTCTTTCCATCGAGGGATTTATGTTCGCGAGGCGCCGATCTATCGGATTCACCACCATTATCGTACTTGAGTTAATGCTTTCATCTTTATAGATTGGCTCATATTCCTGTTACAACCCATGTCTTTAGACCTCACGTTAATCATATCATCCATCTCATGGAGTTTCCAGTCAATTTGCTAAATCCAAGATTTACCATTATTTGCTTGCTTTTATCCTTATTCCATGATCCCTACTCCTTAACTCTTTTCCTTAATATCTACTTTGGGCTCTTTGAGGTTCGCCAATCATCTTACCCTTCCATTATATGCCCACATTAGGCCTTTATTCACCATTACGTTCCCTTACTTGTCTCCCATCGTCTTGCTAATATTAAGAACAAAACTAGTGGTTGACATATCCAAGGTTCAAATCATAGCCCGGGTTCAATTTACTACTCCAACAGGATTTCCCCCTTGGTATTAGATCTTCCCTTAAATCTCCACTTGATCCTTTATTCTTTACATTTCCGACTTGAATAAAAGATCTCTTGATTTGATGTATCCCTTTATACTTATCGCCCCCCTGCATTGGGGTTCTATTCCTTAGGTTGGGATGATCAGTATATCATCTATTTTCCAAGGTTGTTATATCAAAGTGCTCTTACTGTCATGGGTTCCCTCATAGTTTCATCTTTGGTACCCATACCATTTAAAAATCCTTTCGCTCGTCTGCCCCTATGAGGAATACCCAGTGGCCTTAGTAGCGTGTCATAACATGCTACTTACACTTTCCAAACATCCGTCTAGCCCTCATGTCACACATTTGCTATATTGTGATATTTATTGTAAACAGTATTTAACCAGGTGTTCTTACTCGATCGGCTCATAAAAATCAAACCACAGAACTTGAAGCCTTCATCATCTATCGTTTGAAATCTATAATATTTTGCTACCACCCATGCACAAATTTGTTCGCACTAGATGAGGTATACTATTTTTCTTCAATTAATGGAACTTATCTTGTTTCCATCCCCCATACATTGTCCTATCCTTATTATTGGGGCCACTAGTTTGGGTATAACATTCTACGCCCCATTTTCTTTAACCACCTTCTGAAAAGAAGCTCCATGTGCTTGATTTCAGAAATTTATTCCCGCCTCATTCCTCTGTCCCGGGGTTACTATTTAAATCAGACATTTATTTCAAACTCTCATATTTAAAAAGGCGTAATCCACTAAGGGGTGAAAAACATTCTTGAAGTGCTTCAAACTATCCGATACCCTTTTTGAATTGCATTCCCTTTCGATCTTATTTGGGCTTAACCTTGTAAATCACGTATTCATAGCATATTCTTCAAATTCAAAAGACGTAAGTCAGTAAGAAATGAGAAACATTCTCAGGACACTCCAAACTTCCCAACAATCCTTTTTGCTTTACATTTTCTTTTGTCCTTATTTCTATTTGTCGTTCATCCCCTAGAGCCTGGGATTTTCATAGAATCATCAGATAATACGTTACCATGAATTATGAGTTTATCTAGTATATTTGTTTAAAAATATGCCACACACTTCAGCACTAGGTCATGTTGGGTCTCCACATCCATTCTACTTACAATACACATATGTAACTTTAACCATCCATTGGACTAGAAGTTTTCTTCTTCAGTATGTATCTCTACTTACCACAATTCTTTCTTAACAAAACTATTTGTCACTCTTCAAAAGTATAAAACAAGTCCATGTCGTGTATGTAGAGGGTAGCTAGATGAATACAAAAATTAGTATCGTACCTACGCTCGTCCTCTCTCCCCGAGTAGCATCAGAACTCGAGGCTACGTCTTTGCTCTCCTCATTTATCCTATAGGACAGCTCGGGACAATCTCGTATCCTGTGTCCTTGATTACCATACCAATAACAAACTCCTGTTTCTGTACAACAAGGTCCCACATACATTCATCCACACATCTCACAACATGACCTAGATGGCCTCGCTCAGTCTGAACCACTCCTATTTTAATCCTGTAGTATAGTGGGTTGTGACCTCTGCCTCGGCCTTACTCGAGAACTCTGATCGTACCTGGTCTGTCGAAAACATCTGTCATGATGGTCATACATCCGAAATCCTTCTTCATTCAATTTCCTCTGATAATCACCAACCACTTTAACCCTCTTAGTCCTTTCCTTAGCTCCAGATGAATCAGATATGTGGAACAGGCTCCCTGGGCTATGAACTTCCTGACCCTTCCAAGGGTCTATCACTATCAACCATACCAAGGCAGTGTCATGCCTGAGAGGCAACCAAAAGGGTTAATACCTGAACTACCCTCCTAACATCTTCCTGGACGGTGCTGGGGTATATCAGAATGTATATCTAATGGTATGGGTGTCTCCATCGGTGCCCCTAATCGTATATTGGTCAAAGACTAGTGGGGAGGTAATATGATTATATATTCTGATGGGTCAGTCTCGATAGAAGGTGTATCTCTTGAAGAGGACATTGCTGAAATCGTAAATACAACAAGATTAGGAAAGAGGTACGTACATCTCGGCTCTAGTGCACGATCTAGATCAAGAAAGAAGGAAACCATCATAAATGTCGTGTAGCCTCCTGTTTATAAGTGTGGCGCGCAACACGCCCATAAGCAAGACTCTACTAGAAATATCTTGTACACATTCCTAGGACAGACCTGCTCTAATACCAAATTTGTCATACCCTAACCTCGGGGTGTATGGATGGCACCCGACGCCCAAATGCCCAAGCGTACCAGTCTTGATACCTGTGGTATGTTCCAACAACACATAGGCTAAGAAGACCTATGATGAATGATGACAGAACAAGACATAATTACATACACGTAGAAAAGGTTCAACCTATATAGATGTATGCGCAACAAGGCCGATATGAACATAACACGTTTACTGGAGAGGCCGACAATGACACACACAAAACCATAATACATCACACGACTGTCTACAAGCCTCTAAAGAGTATAACGACAACATCTGGTCAGGACAGGACTCCGCCATACCCACCTATGTACAACGATCATACATATAAGTTCACTAGACAACTCCAGAAGAAAGGAGCGTGACCACCTTCAGCTGAAATGAGTCACCTACTGTGAGGAATTATATGCATGTCTGTCTGTACCTACGGGCATGAAATGCAGTATCCACGAAAGGGACATCTGTACGAAAGATGTACTGAATATGTAAGGCAAATAACAAATATAGATAAAAGATATAACATAAGAGATAAGGGTACATAAGTTAACCTGAAACTCATAACAAGCCTCTGAGGACCTACTGGTCAGAAATATGGGTATGTATGCATGTTTGTAGCAATCAAGCCACTCATTGGGGCCATATATGTAATATATAGCCTCTCTGTGGGGAAAATCACATCATAATATATATATATATATCATATCCGGCCTCAATGAGGACTCGGTCATACCCGACATAGATGTGGGACTCGATAATAACAAAACCAACTATAGTGGTTTCACAAATAGGTTCCATACCCGGCCGACTATAGCGCGACTTGGTAAGAAAATAGATACATATCTAAGTGTAATGTAAACAATGACTCTGGAGGGCCTTATGAATCCAGTCGGAGTGACTCAATGTCATTATCCTCTTATAATCGTTATGGAATAGTTTCTGTGTCAATTGTCCAGGAGTTCGCAAGGATCATAAAAGGATATACAATTTAAAAACAATCATGGAGAGAGGTATTTCTGACAAAAACAACAATTAGAGCCTTAAAACATATATCAATATGAAACAATGAAGTTCATAAGCTTTAATCTCAAGAGTAGACTTCTCTTTTGATGTGATATCATTATGGTTTTGTTTACTCATGGATCATGCCAAAAGAATGTAGGAGCGAGCCTTACATACCTCATTGATGAAGCTGCCCATGTTCTAAGGAGCCTCGCATGTGGTGTGAATGATTGTCTACATTAAATGAGGGATTTGTATGAATATCGAGCTCAAACCTTATAAGAGATTTCATTTAGGAAATTTGTCGAACAACTTGTATGCATGAAGTTCTAGAGCGACACTACCATGGATTCTCATTCAACTTAACACCATCATTATCCCTAATTCAATTCCTCAACTTCACAACCTTACCAATATAATTCAATACGAATATCTATTGTTAATCACATCCAACAATACCAAACAACAAGTTTAACATAACTTCATACCATAAGAGGTGTTCTTCAAGATTATACCTACTATACTTTCATAATTCATAGGTTATCTCCACCAACCAATCAAGACAAGTTGTGAGATCTAAAGGACACATGAAAGGATATGAAATGTTACCTTAATCTTCCAAGAAGCCCTCTACAATAATCTTTAACTCAATCTCAAAGTAGTCCGTGACTTGCCGAGCTAGCTAACGAAGATTTCGAGGTGTTTATTGATCCTTAAAGGGAGAAATAATTTTGGATACTTGTAAGATTGTTCGTTAATGGTAGGATGGGGTTTGAAGAGTTTTTGGGAATGGTTTGGGACTTGTGGGATCGAAAATGAGGTTGGGAAAGAAATTGGCCAACTTTCAGCCTTAAATGGCCAACCCAGCCGTCTCTCATAGCGGCCCCATATGTGGGGCATACGGACATATGCTGCAGAATACTCTACCAAATATGGTGGCAGTGAGGTGGTTAAAAATTTTCTCTGATGCACGGCCACATCCACGAGATGGAAGGGCATCCGCGACACAAAACTCATGGCCTATCGTCAAAACTTCGTCAATCTTCGTCGAGTTATATTTACTTGGATCTCAATGAATTATAACCGTCCATAAACCTTCTTAACATCTAATTATGTCATAAATGAACCTCGGAATGAGGCTCGAGTCATCGGGACTTAAATTGGTTAATCGGGTTCTCAAACGGGCGCGAAACGACTAGTATAACTCGGAACCCTTTGGATATGCTTCCAACTTTTATCCAAGGCCTTCTTCATCCATTTTAATGGTCATTATACTATTTTCATCTTACATCGGCTTAATACAATGCACTCACCGCAAGGATTGTAAGCATGAAGGGCTTGACGACTCTTTTAAAATCTCATAACTTCTTCAGGTTCAACTCGATCATTCCTTAACTCGTCCAATAGAACCTTCTTCCTTATCTTAAGTTTCTTAACTTAGGGTATATTCGATGTGTAAATTTATGGGGTGTAACATCACAATCTCCGGAATACTCTCAACTCGTACTCACACTACTCCTCAGTATCCACTCGTACTTGAGTCGAATCTGCACCACAAAGAGTGTAATAACTGTAGTATGAGTACGTGAAGCATGAGTACTAAGTATATCTCATAGACCGACAACGAAAGACGTAGTGGCGAAGTATTTAAAAAAAGTCTCCCATGACTTTACCAACCTACATTATCCGAAAACTGTTCCTTAAACTAAATTAATATCCAACAGGTACTAAGAAAAGGGTAATCAAGTATCAAGTATTTTAAAAAAGACTCTACGATACAACAACTGAATGCGGAAAATAACAATACTGCCCAGATGAAGGAACAATTTACATAAGATAGAAACTAAGGTCATTGAATAGAGTAGTCTACCTCAGTTCCGTGCACCAAACTGCAACCTAATAAACTGGAGACCTGTGTCCAGAAAAGATGCATCAAGTGTAGCATGAGTACACGACGTACCCCCGTAGAAATCATAGGTCGACAATGACGGAAGCTACACAATTAGAGATAAATACAATGTTGACACCATATAATCCTATCACTAGAAATTCAATAAGCCGAATAAGTCATGTTGTTTACATAGTAGATTAAGAATTAACAAGTCAACCTAATCATATAAAGATTTACTAAGCACGTAGGTTTTACAACACCTAAGTCTACCATTCTATAATGGAACCATACACATAAAGTTATATAAGTCGTGTAGCTAACAATCCTAAAATATGTCATGAAACAATTAATTACAAATACATTCATATTTTCCAGTAGTCCTCTAATCTCACACCTAGACTTAGTCATGCCGAAAATTTATATTAAACCTTTCTACATTGGTTGGATAACACAAGTAAGTCAGACGCACAGTACATTGTTCCATCCCTTAGACCTTCAACGAGATAACCCTTAGGATAAGGACACTTTGACTACAGTTATACCACTAGTCTTAAACCTAAGCGTGTCCAAATCCAATTACAAAAAAACACTCTTTTAGTATATTAGACTCTTACTGTAATTAACAAGTAGTTCCCTAACGTCTACTTTTACCGGCAAACATCAATTACTCATTAGGCATCCTTAAGCCAGACACATAACCTAACCCCACCGTTATACCACAATCCATGCTAGACCCTTAACCACTGACACGGTCAACCACTAGCAATCACAAGCCAATGAATCCACTAACACAGATCAGTTCAACATCGACTACCAGACACCTAAGAGTAGCCACACAATCAATCCACATAGACCAAGCCAACAGGAAACCAAATAGGTCACATAATCAATTCAATCAATGATCTCATATATGAGTAAATCACCCCTAGTTCCAGTTACCAATCCAAGTCATGTTATCACACCACAAGTAATCAATGTATGAATGAGGATGCAATGCATATGCAAGGTACCTTTCTCAATTTGGTATTGTCATGACCCTTTTTCAGGAATCGTGGTGCCACCTACACATTCCCACCGGTAGTCGAACCACTTCCCATACAAACAAAACAGTATGAAATAAATGTGGAAATATTATCAAAACATCAATATACCTCTAAAATCTGGTCTGCAATACAAGAGCACTAATGCGGAATACAAGTTTGAAGAAGGCAACAAGGCCAAAACATGAATAACATAATCAAATGCCTAACTGCGTATCTCAAATCCAAATGTAAAGACATAGTAAGGGAATATGCATCCAAGGAATGACGAAGAAGCATCCTCACCCTAGAATGTTGAATCCACCTGCCCGGTCTCACACTCGAGTTTGCGAACTAGTAGAGGAACCTGTATCTACATCAAAAAAGATACATCAAGCGTAGCATGAGTACACAACGTACCCTTATAGACATCATAGGCCGACAACGACGAAGGATATGTAACAGAGATAAATATCAAGTTGACACCAGATAAGCCTATACTAGAGAGTTCAATAGCCTATAAAAGTCACGTTGTACACATGCCAATACACTGATTCAACAATGCACAATGTTGATATAAGGTTCCATTCACAATCAAGTACAATCAATCCGTTCACATATACATGGACCTTACTATCATAGTACCCACCGACTAGTACTCTATTGTCCAAGGCATATTCAATCTTCATCCCACTTCCCCAACCTTAACACATCAATAAACAAGTCAACACTTAGATCACAACAACCCATTTTGGACACTTTTCAAGAGTATTATACTTAGGCTAGCCATGACAACATTAACTCCTTTGTATTTCTTAGCTTTAGATTTAGTTAAGTCTCTATACTGTTACAATATGACACATATAGACCATTCAATGTTTACCTTCCCCATAGAAACACTTATCAGAGGTTCCTTACTAGACTAGGTACTCAATCACATGGTCAATTAACAGACAACACACAATGCATATATTTTCCTAGATCTAGATAATAATCCTGACATATTGACACTTCTGACCACAGTAGCAGTAGACAACAAATACCTAGACTTACAAATTATTACCACAAGACCCATGCATAATAAATCAAGCAACACATGGCAACCAATTCAATATTTATCCAATTATTCACAGATCCAATTATCTAGGTAGCCACAGAGACAAGTTAAATCATGGCAAACAATTGATCCACATTACAAAAAAACAAATAATCAAGGAAATGAGATATGCGTGTATGATATAAATGCAATGCAAATGACAGGTACCGTTCCATCAATAGGTATACACACTTGATAGGGGTTTTCCATATAAAAGTGACGAACGGAGGACCTCGAAGTCCATAACTCATCGGATCACAGAGTCTAGCTCTTGTCTATAATAATGTCATGTTGCAGGCGTGCAACTCCGATCCCCGCGTATCATTATATCCTTTGCAGCGTGCAACCCGAGCCATCCATATCGTCATCATCCCAATGTTGCTATAATATCATAAGTCTTTGCCTTTCCGGTCTCTTAGACCCACTACATTTTCATAACACTCTCATATTAGTATCATCAGAACCATGAGAGTATGAATGCAAATGACGTTACAAGACATCAATCGTAATGTATTAGATGCAACCAAGTATAGGAGATAACTATCACATGCTTTCAGAATTCAACAACAAGTAACACACGTACGATCCGAATATCCTATCAACAACCCATTCATAATAATCCAAGTACAATCAAGATATAATATTAAGCAGTCCAACCACAATAATCCAAGTACAATAAGGATATCATATCAAAGTATGTGTGATGAATAAACAAGATAATATCAAATATGGAGATGAGCCTAAATAATGGTAACAAGCCCATAATATCGCAGTCGGAATCAACTTAAGACTGATTCTCCAAATCACCCATCAACACAGTTCAACACCGGTACCCACTCAAATGTTCATAACAACCGTTTGAGTGGACGCCCAAAAAACCCAATACCCCTCAACATTTATAAATACTACGTATTTATATTGGAGTCTAAAAAAACTAAATCGTATCCTACCTTAAAGTCGAGCAAGAGCCACTAACTTCTAATCCACAAGTCTTCCCGATCGAATATCGGACTATCGTAGTTCAAACAAGACATGAAGTTTTTATGTTACCACACACATTCAATTAACACATAAGTTCCAATTCTAGATTATACATAATTCTAATGACACCAAACATGTCTTGTAAGGAACTCAGGGTCAAAAGTAAATCTAAAACCTCATCCCGTACCCCAAGGGTAAAATGGTAATGTTAGTGAGAAACTGAGTTCAATATTATTAAAATAGTATTCTACGGGTTCATACGAACCTAACAACACCCATATTGCTATACTTTAGTCCAAAATCCAAATTTAAGTTAGATGCACGTTACCCATAATCTAAATTGTCATAATCTAAAGTTCCATGAAATTCTAACCATAATTGAGCCTCCAATTTTATCACTTTGTCAAAAACCCTCTTTGTGTCGAAACCCATAAATTGAATGTTTGCAAAATCTAGATTGAAATAAAAAATTTATATTAGAAATAGTTTACCCAACGTTTAAACAATCCAAAAACCTAGAAATTACACAAATCCAACCATAATTAAATGAAGAAAACTCAAATTTTACCTTAGGGTTTAAAACCCACAATTTTCCTCAATCAAACGCGGATAAAATTGATAGCCAATGAAAATAATCTTAAAAAAATCTCAAAATAAAGGTTGGATGCTTATCCCCTTGTTGAGACGAGAACAACACCGTGAAAATCACCTCAATAGGAGCTCTAGAACTCAAGTTATGTGTAAAATACTAAATGGATGCAGTTTGATTTTTAATACACAAACGTTTCCGCTTTGATGGACTAATTTCTTCCCCGCTGGATCCGCTTCGGTGCTCGGAAGTCCGCCCCGGCGGACACCAGGAACTAGCAATTTTTCCGAAACTAAAATTGGAAAAACTCCCTCATACTGTGTCAGAATTGGACGATTCAAGTTGCTACGGATCACAAATTCTGATACAAATCTATTCTAACAATCAAAACTCAATTCCACCATCAAATGAATATAATGGTATATTGAAGCCTCGGAGGTGAGCAACTTATGCCAATCACTCAAGCACCTATACTTGACCAAACGAAGTCCAATTCCAATTCCAAAAGTTTCTACAAGTCAAAAATGATCATAGAAAGTTGCGAAAACTCTCAAAACACCAAAATGGATCAGTCTTGACCCAATGTTGATCGTGATTAACTCCAAATCATCTCAAAAGCTAGTTTCTCAATCAAGCAGCTTAATCACATCTGAACCCCTAATGAATCAAACCATTCACTTGACTAAGTCATCAATCACGTTCCGGAGCTAATAAAATAGACAAAACATAAAAAAAAATGCATTTGCCCCCGATGTTGACTTTGGTCAAACTTTTTCATTTCTTAACTTAAGGATTTCTAAAACATCCTTTTCCTTATCTAAAAATCCTCCGAAAGTCTCAAGAATCGCTTCACCTATCCCCGTAAGTCAAAACACTCTAACGATGCTAGGGAAAGGGTCAGTTGGGGTAAAAGGATAAAATGCCTAATTGACCAAACATGTCATTACATGTATACACACTTTACATGGGTTTGCCATATAAAAGTAAATCTTGGGAGACCCGCGAAGTCCATATAACCCTCTGCTCTACAATAAGTCATCGGATCACGGAGCCCAGCTCTTGGCTGTAATAATATCCTATTGCAGGCGTGCAACTCCGCTCCCCGCATGTCAATATCATCTTCATGTTGCCATAATCTCAACAACGTTCTTACCTTTTTCGGTCCCTTGGACCTATAGCATAATAATACCACTCCAATATCAATATCACAGAGCCATGAATGTATGAATGCAAATAACAATTTAAGGAAAGATATCATGATACAATGAGATACAACCAAATAAGAGATGAAATATCACATGCTTTCAAGAATTTAATACACATACACAATTCAAGTACAATCCAAGATATCATATTTAAAGTATGTGTGATGAGTAAACATACGAGACAAGACCAATAATCAGCAGTCGAAACCAACATGAGGCTGATTCCCCAAACTCCATAATCACAGTTCAACACCAGTACCCACTCAAACGTTCATCACAACTATTTGAGTAGGACCCCCAAACACGCCCAATACCCCTCAATATTTATAACAAATTACACATTTCTATCGAAGTCTTGAAAAACTAAACCGTAGCCTAGCTCAATGCCGAACATGACCATGAACGGTCAATCCTCAGTGCGCATATCCAACTCTGTGGGGCTTCTCGTTATGAATGTAGTCTAACATGTAAGTTCTCCATATTAATATCAAACAAGCATTTTCAAGGACTTAGCCCACAACCAGACATAAGACACCTACACCTCCATCCCAGGCTCACGGTGTCAAAATCCATACTTTATTACTCAAAAAATCTTTAAACGTGATTACCAGGTATAACCCAAAGTTAATTTGAGAAGCGAACTTATTTAGACCATCAATTTCTTATTACCAAAGAACCCCCAATTCATAACTCTAGTTTTTGCATAGTTAAGAAAAGGGTTTCTATAATCGAATTAAACATTAACACATGGTCATGTTATCAACACAATACTTACATAGATGGAAATTAGATTTTACCCTCTTCTTTTACATCATAAACTCTTATTTTATCAATTTCATCTATGAAAATAGAGTCTTCAATCCATGTTTCCCATTTCATGCTATACCCCAAACACCAAAAACATATAATAACAACCATATGGAAGGAAAGTTTACCTTCCAAGAGGGATTTTTGACAAAATGATAGGGAGGCTTCTCAGGTCAGCTCCCATTTCAAGGAAAACAATTTTGGGAAAAATGAGATAATTTATGGCTTTTAAAACAAACTAACTATCACTGCTTCCGCCGCGGTGGACTCAATTTTGCCAGCGTGGATGCGCTGAGGGGATGAATGGAACCACTGAGGTGAAGGCATTTCACACCTTGCCTTAGTGCAGAGGCGGAAAGATGCTCCGTTAGAGCGGACTCCCGTGGTCCGCTGGCGCTGACACGATTTCACTGGGGAGGAAACAAATCTTTCAACAACACTTCACTTCGATAAATATTCTTCCCAAACCGTAGGAGTCACTTGACTCAAAATTTCCATAAAAAAAGTCATCGACGAATTCCTGGATGAATGTTTTAACATGAAATTAGGCAGAAGGCTCATAATAACCGAACGAGTCGTTACATAAGATACTAATTAAATAAATATTCATCCTCAAATGGGGAACAACAAAAAATGGTGAGTACATAAGATAGGGCTCGGGACCTGGTCCCAAAAGAGGTTCTTATCGATTTTGCACAACACAGATAGGAAAAAACATCATGCAATCATAATAAGGACTCCACGTCACCAACTCTGGTTTATAGCATGGATTCTGTTATCGCCAATTAGGACTGGTCGATGGAGTCCACTCACCATACCCATAAAATTTAGAAAAAAATTATTCATTTAGAAGATTTAGACTTTAAGGATTCATTGTATTGCATCATTCTATCGATTACATTATCGCACATCGCAACGCGTTATTTATATTAGTACTACTAGGTTCGTGACACTCTAGACCCATAAGGCTCATTTAATTAATCATTGGATGAGGTATATGGGATATACAAGAAAGGCGAGGCCTGACGCTTGCAAGAGCTAAACTAGGCTCGAGAGGTAGGTTTTCATTCTCCACAGGGGAAGCAACTATTTATCACGAAAAAACCTATTTCAAGGATATCACACACGCGACAATTTTAACAAAATAAGGGGATTCGGCTGCGGTAGAAGATTTGGGCACTAGAGCGCTTCCGCCGACGTAAATAGCACCGCCGAGGTGGATAACTAGAAAAGGGACAGACCTCACAGGGGAAACATAATTACCCGCTTCTGCGGATGCGCTGGGGCAGAAAAAGAGTCCGTCGGGGTGAAAGACATAGAACTCAACAACCCCCCTAAAAATAGATTGATCCCCTCACTTTCCCCACTCTTCCTCAAACTTTTTCCCTTCCCAACCGTTCCTACACTCTTCTACTACTCCTATAAAATAATGCCACAAACCCTACCCCCACAAGTAACTCTCTCCCTCTCAGACACAACTCCACACACCCACTGCCCCACCCCATTTTTTATTCACTAGAATAAATTGACGGTAGCACATACATCAAGACATTGAAACTCTCACAACATGTAACCACTTAATTCGCCACTCGGTATGTTCTATACTTTGTATTACACACCTTTGCTTCATAGAATACAGTAGAAACATGGTAGTGAGTGGAGAATTTTTCATGCAAACTTAAAATTTTTTGGGTAGTGATTGTTGTGGGCATATATCGATAGATCAGATAAAATATGGGCGTGAAAGGGTTCTACACTTTATATAAACTAGCACACAAACCAAGCGGAGGGATATTCCAACCAAAGTCGGGGTAAAAGTTTTGAATTTTTGGATGGGTTTAGTCTGAGACGACGATCTCACTTCGGTAGATAACCTTCCATTGGAGAGGATTTGCTCTAGTGACACTAGCTCTGCCGAAATGAAAATAGAACAACAACTGTACTAAAACAGTAGCTTCACACTGGCTAACTCGGGTCGATTTCTGTTGGTTCCTTTAGCTCACTAGACACACAAATACATGGTACAGATGATTCCATCACTAAACTGACATATAATTTATAATTGCAGGTGTATTTGGAGAAAATGAATCAATCAAACGGACAACGTTGCTCAAAACAATAGACTTGTTGATGAAGAGCCTGCGGGTGGCTATGATGCAGTCATGTTCATGTCGAGAGATTTCTAGAACCGCTATTATGCAAATTTTAGGGACAAAAAGCTGCAAAGTGAGAGGCATCTATTTGACTGGCGTAGAAGAGCGTGTTTCTAACTTTTATAACCGGCTGGTGCAAACAAGCTGATGTGATTTGCCCCAAACCCCTGCAAGGCTAATAATATTAGGTAAGAGAGTTTTATGCCAATTTGAAATGGGTGAGATTGTCGAAGCCAGATCGGGAAATAAGGATTTGGGGCAAGATGGTACCAATTGCAGCCGAGGTAATAAATGATTCATGTGGGCTGTCGAACCATCCCCCGAAGCTTATGGACACCAAAGATGATTGTGTTAATAGGGCATGGTTAGTGTCACAATTGGTGGCTGAGGAGCACATGAACAAAATCACATGGGCCAATAAGAAATTTGGGATTATGAACAAATACTTCACTGTCGAGGCCAAGAGATGGCACATTATCATCGCTAGGAGGGTACATCCTTCAAGTAACAAAATCTGATTGCGCATACATTCACGCTCTTATGGTAGCTTGCATTCTGGATGATTTCTCGATAAATGTGGGTATCATACCGTCCGAGAGTGGATGGACAATCTGCTAAGGTAGGGTTAAGTTTGATATTTCTTTATTTGATTATTGAGTTGTGCCAGAGGGTGGGTATGCCGGATAAGCCTGATGATGACTGGATCGTGTCTGAGGGGGTATTCCACCTTCTGAAAGTGTCAAGAGATGGTACATTGGTGATGAGTAAGAAAAGGAAGGTAGAGCTGAACGTGAGTGGTAATAGTGAAGCTGATGATGGGTCTCAGTCACAGTCACAGTCACAATCGCAGTCATAAGGGCCACATGGTGCCATGAGTTCACAGTTGCAAGAGATTAGAGACTTGGTTTCTAGACATCCTAGGCCTTCCTTCGGGGCTAGTTCTTTAGGTGTCTCTACCAACTATTTCTCTCGCGAGGAGATAAAAAAGTATCTTGAGTTGCAGAAGGCCCTACAGACCTCGGTGGTACTTTGGAGATGGCATACAAGGGTTTGTCCAAGGACCATGGTGATCTCCGCACGAGCTTTTAAAAGGAGAAGATAAAAAGTAAGTCCCGAGGAAAACTTCTCGTGAAAATGTGGAGAGGTATCAAGGGCTTGTTCAAGAATTTAGAGTACAAAGACCCCCTATCGGTTAAAGATGAAGATGAGGACTACTCTTTCCTGCACAAAGCTGATGGTGTAGACAACGGCAGCCGCACGAAGGGAGGTGATGAGATAGCCAGCTCAAAGAGACAGGATTGAGCCCATGTTTGGTATTGGTTGTTAGCCCGTGTTGGGCTATATTTCAAACAATTTTAATTTTCTGGTGCTTGTTGAATGTTCTGAATGACGTTTTTGGCTTGCTTGCTTTTATTTCTGCTTTGCTCTGGGTGGTGAATGCTTTGGACATTTCAGATATTTGTAGCTAGTTTTACATTTATGTTTTGTGTTGAAATCATCGGATGTTTAGGTATTTGGCTTTTTGAATTTCTTTGCTGATTTTCTCTGTATTATGGATTGTCATGTTGTATTTGATATTGCACAGGCTAAGTATGAAAAATAGGGGCAGAACTTATTGGTTTCTGTCCAGTGAGTTTGCTGGCGCAGAAATAACATCTGCTGGGGCAGACTCGCTTCTGCGGAAGAATGATCGCAATGGTGGACTACAGATAGGGCACTGATTCTCACTGCGGTAGAAAATATTCCACAGGTGCGATCTCACCATGGCTAACAACATTTTGCCTAGGCGAATTCAGGAAAATAATAGGGTGAGGGTGCTCACTCCCAAGACCCACCATTTCCTGGTGCAAATTCACAGGTGCAGATATATTCTCGCTAGGGCGGAACCCATGTATCAGAATAGAATTCAACTCACACAATTTTAGACTTCGCAATAGCTTTTGGACATGATTTCCACACACGATCCACCCCGAAGGGTGTCAAGATCAGATACCAATTGAAATCAACCAAATACTAATTTGAATCAACCAAGTATAGAATTATACGAGGAGACATGATAAAAGTGAAAGAAGGGAATAACCGAGGATGGGTACAGACGTCACTGTACCAATCCTTGAGACTCTACTACACACTATCCTTGTATTAGTGAGATCGGTGAACCTAGAGCTCTGATACCAACTTTATCACAACCCAAATCACAGGCATTGTGGTGGCACCTACACAATCTCCTTGGTAGGCGAACCATTTTCCCAAATCAGTCTTTTAAAAGGTTATTAAACAATGCGGAAGAGAATAAAATTACAATTGAAAAGAAACTCATTTAATCATAATAACAACGAATTTATACAACAAACTTTCTTTCCCTAGAACCTGGTCTGACTTATAAAAAGACTCTACGATACAACAATTGAATGCAGAAAATAACAATACTGCCCAGATGAACGAACAATTTACATAAGATAGAAACTAATGCCATTGAATAGAGTAGTCTTCCTCAGCTTCCGTGCACCAAACAATAACCTAATAGACTGGATACCTGCGTCCAGAAAAGATGCAGCAAGTGGAGCATGAGTACACGACGTACCCCCATACACATCATAGGTCGACAACGACTGAAGCTACACAATTAGAGATAAATACAATGTTTACACCATATAATCCTATCACTAGCAATTCAATAAGCCGAATAAGTCAAGTGTTTAGATAGAAGATCAAGAATCAACAAGTCAGCCTAATCATATAAAGATTCACTAAGCAGGTATGTTTTACAACATGTATGTCTTCCATTCTATAATGGAACCACACACATCATGCTATATATGTCATGTAGCTAACAATCCTCAAATATGTCATGAAACACTTAATTACAAATATGGTCATATTTTCCAGTAGTCCTCTGATCGCACACCTAGACTTAGTCATGCCGAAAATCATATTAAACCTTACTACATTGGTTTGATAACACAAGTAAGTCAGACGTACGATTCTTTGTTCTATTTCCTTAGACCTTCAACGAGATGACCCTTAGGATAAGGACACCTTGATTACAATTACACCACTAGTCTTAAACCTAAGCACGACCAAATCCAAGACAGCTCTGAAGGAAAGATATATATATATAATATATGCATATGATGACCTCTGTCAGGATTACCAGACACTCTTTGAACTCATCAAAGTGACGTAGGGTCGTTACACCTCAAACTCTCTTATGAGGGTTAACATACCATCTGTTACTCTAGCAATTGATTTTCTTAAGAATCATAGATCACATTATTGCATTAACTTTCAAGAAACAATAAGGGACCAAATTTTATTAACATTACAAGAATGCCTTGGAATGAGGATGTTACCTCAACGATGAATGAGTAATACATCACAACACATTTGAAGGAGAATCATAAGTACTTTCTTTAGGATTCAGAGTAGAATGCTTACCGGATCATGCCAACAAAACATACCTTGGTTTTTCTAAGAATACTAGCTTACAGCTCTTCGGTCGCTCCTCGAAAGGCACCCTACGTATTAAAGGCAATTCGATCAATATCAAGTTGATAAACTAAAAATGGTTTCATTATTATGATTTATCAAACACTTAATGTACTGGAATTCTCATCTCTTTGTCAATGGTCATTAAATATCGGAATACATCCTAGCTCTTTCTAGCTTCCTTCCTTCCTACATCAACTTATTAACAAAATTCAACAACTTAATACCAAGCTCAATCCTAATCAAAAGTCCAAACATAAGTTAAGAATGACAAGAACAATCCTTACATGTCCTCTAGCTATTTCTCTTTATAGCTTGAAAATCCACTATTTAGATCAACACTTTAGACAAGCACCACAACAGTATTTACAGCAAAATCAAGTTATATTCCATAGTTTCTAGTCACAAAAATTCATATACTTAGCCTCCAACAATCCAAAATCCAAACAACAACATCCTTTGTCATTTAGGGTTCTAACTTGTATATTTATAAGCATAGTCAAAAGAAAGGAAATGTAATTCTCACCTTACTCAGAAAAATACCCTTGAATCCAATCTCCTTAGCTTCAAGAACAATCTTCAAGTGCATGACATTCCATATAGGGGTTTCTCTTTACTTATCCTAACTTTTTGATGAAGAATTATGGTGTAATCATCTTGAAATCCCTTTGGAACCATTGAAATCAGTTGCGAGGATTAGAGAGAGGGTTTGGGGGAGGTCTAATCGAAATTGGGTAAAAATGACCCAAAAATCAATTTAACCCAAAGTTAAGTTTGCCACCGTCAAATTTGACGGTCCATACAATTTTTTACGGTCCGTCAATTAGACTGTATAATCTACCCAAAAAAATACGGTGAGGGTACATATTTTGATGAGCCGTAAAAATTTATATTTTTTTCCATTTGCTTACTTCTATACACTCTGATACTTCCATAAACAACCGATAAACTTTCACTATCCATCCGTAAGGTCACATCTCTCCCCGAAATGTCGGTACCAATTGATAACATAGCTAAACGTAGAACTATAAAGCATAACATCCTTCCCCCTTAGAAACATTCGTCCGCGAATGTTGAAGATATTTTAACTCTCAAATTTTCCAAAAATTTCAGTAGAGTTTCCCTTATACACCGGACTATCCAGAACCTATCAAGCAGTCCAAATACTTATCCAATCCCACACAGGGCGATATAATAACAAAATAATACCAAATAAGCCTCACACGACCGCTTATACTTATACTATCCAGAGAAAGTTTAGCCATAACATACCTTAGCATTCGCCTGTTAGCATCTGAGTTGTACCTGTTACATTGTTTCAACAACACCATCTAAATAAGGTATATGGATCAACTTTGGTAAACGGAACAGGAATAAAAGGATTGTATCGCACGAATATCAATATGAAATTAATGTTTGAAACATTCCAGTATAGCGAGTCTTCGGTTATTTGACCATTCATTCGGTCCAAGGACTGTCCCCACCTATTGTTCAATTAAATTGCACTAACATTACATTGTTGACACATCATCAATCTCCACACGGTCGTACATTTCTTTTACACAATTGCATGGTGGTTGTAAATTATCTGAGCTATTGAATTTTGACATCTAGGCTATGTATTTCCTTTTAGTGTTACAATTTTCATCTCATAATGGAATTTAGGCATGGAACATAAGTAAGATGATGATGAGAGATTGTGGCACGAATATCGTCAAAGTCGAGGATGTGAGAATAATAGGGTTATCTGAGTCCATTTCTTCCTATGCTATTTTTCTTCATTTCTTTATAGTATCCTTATACGGTACATAAGTTTTAAATAGTTTACTGGTCTTAAAATATATTCCATCGGTAAATTCCTTTCCATTTTTACTTCATGTGAATCTCCAATAAGCGTCCCTAGTTGGGATTATACTTTATTTGTTGGTTACTTCCTTTCTCAACCAAGTTCGGTATTATGATCGTGAACGTTTCAGACGATATCTTCTTTCTTTATCAAGTTATGTCTTCCTCCTAATACCCAATTTATTAAAATATATCCACATTATTTCAATCATTTCCTTATTACCTATTACATCAAATCTGATATTGTTACTTCGGCCCCTTTCCTTTTCATGATCTGATGAAAGTCTTATTCCCTTGTCGGGTAAAACTCCTCATTTATTAATCTAATAATATATTGCTTAATAGTTATCGAACCTTATTCCACAATTCTTCCAGTCCCCAAACATTCATTCTTGGTTGGTGTCCGGTGGTCTGAACCTTAGTTTTTATTGGTTATGTTTTAGAGCCTCTTTTAACTTGTTCATTCAACAGTTTTTCATCATAAAGAACAATTTTACAATGTTTTAAGATAACTTCAAAATAAATTGTCGATCATACTTTGGTCGTAGGCAGTCTCTATTTTCACGATGCAAATTGACGAGTCAATTAGGCATTACTCTTCTGAACCAGAATAGTTGTCACTGGTAAAGAGATGGTCCACAACGATCCCTAGACCGATTAATAGCTCTTATGTAATGCTTTAACATCAAGGAGAATCTTCTTAAGTGCTATTTGTCGACATGCTCAATTCATGGATCTTGATAATATTCATGTTATTACCTTTATTCCATATCTTAATACCTTTCAATGGGCGTTAGATGGGGTGCTTTCTCTTGATGCTCCTCAAATTTCAAATATAAGGAAAAAATCATTTACCTACAGCTTCAATAGGGGGGGGGGGTATCATCCGATTTCTATTACGGTTGGCCACTTGTTACTTCTTTGGGGTTAGTTCCTTCATGTAGCTCCCCTAATGGCCCTCATTCTTCAATGGTACACGATCCTACGGTCCATTATCTCCTTGTTAATTACATCGGAATGTTTTGCTTCTCATAACGTCTCGAATTTACATTCTTCATCAACAATGTTATGTATCCCAAGATAGGTTCATCATTCCTTAGTTGTACTCCACATTGGTTTAAATATCCTTTTTTGATTTGTCCTTTCAATTTATCTTAATTTTCTTTTTCGTTAAATACTAAAAAAGGACATCCTCTCCTTTTTGACATTGTTTCTCTTCTTGTTGACCTTATTTCTTGAGCGCCTACTATATTATTGGCTCCGAACTTATGTTCTTCTGATAATAGCATCTTCTTCATACTAAAAGAGTTTACTTGACCATTGTAACTCTGAGATCCCTTATACGCCATATTCTACTATTCATTCACTAAGTATCTCTTGCACCCTTTTCCCAAAAGTAAACCTTTTACATGCTCATGTTATTTTTTAGTATTGCTCATGCTAGGGGTCATTATATCCCCTTTTTCACCGAAGGAATTGCCTTTTCAAGACATTGATCTACTTGATTCCCTCGTGGTCACCATACTTGAGTTAACGCTTCTACCTGTATTTCCCGATGACTTCCTTTGCAACCTTATGACCCTTGCATTGTATTTCTCATGGAATTTTAGGTTCATTTGGCAAACCTAAATTTAGCATTGCTCATCTGCCGACCTATTTGCTCCCTCACTCTTATTCTTTAGCTTTTATCCTTATCGTTTATCTTAGACCATTTATTTATCACCCCATCATATGCTTACATCAGACTTTGTTTGCTCTTACTTCCAATTACATATTCTTAAATGTCTTGTCGATGTTCATGGCAGAATTAGTGCTTGATGTATTCAAATTCAAGTCATGACTGGATTCAATAATGTCCCAGATTTGAGTTTTCTTCCCTTAATTGGTATTAGAGTCCTTTATCTGTCATTCAACCAATCAACTTATACCTTACCGGTTTGAATTCCTTTAAAGATTTCTCGTCTTAGTGTATTCCTAGTACCATCATTTATAGACGTCAGATATTATATTTTTTGCTCAAAAAGTTTAAGTACCACTTCTTTACTAATAACTTTATCTTTTAATGGTAATCATGTAGCTTGGGGTCTCATTCTAGTCCTGTTATCGATATTCTTACCATTACCGTCTATCTATCTAGGTGAAAAACAACTTAGCCTCATTACATTGTCATAACACTTTCAGTTATGTTTACCAGACTCTTATTTATCACTTATCGTCGCTTTTCTGTCAACTCAAACCTTTATCGCAAACTATTTCCAACAAGTCATTCCGGCTCGATCGACTTATAAAACTACTTCATAGAATTCAAAAATCCCATCAGTTAGTATCGAAAATTCTGCTATCTTTTACTGTAAAGAAAGTGTGTCGCTCGTCTTCAACTAACAAAGCTTATCGTGTGTCATGACCTTCATAAATAGTTCAATCCTTATGGAAGAGTAGGGGTTTACTTTTTTGGGCATGATATTTCACGCCTCTTTTCTTTAACTGCTTCCCAACACAAAGCTTCAAGTAACATAACTTTGAAAGTCCATTTTGCCTTGTCATTCATCTGAGGTTTCCCTTAATTCCTCGGACTTGAGAGTACTCATTTTTAATTCGTGTATTTGTATACCTTTTGTTTCCAATATCACACACGCTACATAACTTGAGTGTTGGATATGTATGTAGCTAAGAAATGGTTGGTTCCTCAATCATTTTACTTAGAACTTTGAACATAACTGTAGTTTCACTTATCACCTTCCACTTCAATTATCCATTTACTGTCGCGACCTAAATTCACATAGTCGTGAGGGCACCTACCATTTTCCACATTGGTAGGAAAAATCACTTCTATTATCCATTTACTGTCACGACCCAAATTCGCATAATCGTGAGGGTACCTACCATTTCCCACCTTGGTAGGTGAACCCTTCCCTAATCTTTAAATCAATAATCATAAGTAATAATTAAAAGGAATGTAGATCTAATTCATAAATAATCATAAGTGCGAAATACAAATAATACCCAAGGAGACTGGAAAAAGGTCGTACAAGAGCCACTATATACAAGATTTAAGTTGACTACATAACAAGAAGAATAAAAACATAAGTACAGTACTGTCTGGGGAACAAATGAGACAAGTAACTAAAAGAGGGACCCAGACTGAGCATCCGTCCGTGAATTCGCTCTGGACGCTTCATAGCAAGCCACCAGAATAGACCAAGGGAGTGTGAAGTATACAATGTCGTGAACTCTGCACACATAAAAGAATGTAGCAAGGTAGTATCCGTACAAATACTACGTACCAGTAGATATCATTGGCCAACAACAATTAGTTAACATATGCATAGACAGAACTAAAATATAGACATACTCGCAATCAAGTACAAGTAATACCCTAGTCTAAGAATAACAACCTAAGTACAGAATATCATTAGACAAGTCATACCCTATAGTAATCAGCCAAACCTAAATCGGTCAATTTTTTCTAGGTTCCTCAATTAATCACAAATGCATGTACAAGTAACGATTCCAATCCTTAGTTTTAAATGAGATGATGAGAATGAATGTATCTGCAATGCAATGCACTGGACAGATTTAATATCCATAAATAAATGCTCCGATCAGAATATATCATCGTCCCAATAGTCATGACCCATGGGGGACATGCGACGTCCATCTACCAGTGGCTCCGTATCACATAGACTAGAGATGACTCTTCCACCAAACACCCCGCTAGCCACTCTGTATCACACATCATAGAGATGGCTACGCAATATAGTATGTCATATGAATCATAAGTACTCCACTTCTCATGTAACACCGTCATGTCAATAGCAAGATCACATCAATATATCATGAAAATGAGATTGTATGCAATACAATGATAATATCAGGTGCAACATATAACTTTCTAGTCGTGCCACACAAGGGCACTTATCATAAAGTCTGTATTACATTAAGTCCTTTCTTTTATACATGAACGTGCCAAGATAAGTGAGATACAACTACATCATAAATACGAAGTAGTATTACATAGAAGTCTAGTACCACAAAAAATAAACAAGTCATATCAGTCATCAGTAACCAACCTAAGTATTCCATCCCAATGTCATACCCTATGGATTACATTCTTTCTCCAATAGAATATAACTACACATACGCTTCGCTAATCGAAGTCTAACCAGAAGGTAAGTCGTAATCTACATAGAACGCCGTTCCGAAGTCACAACAATCATACTTGAGTCTTTCCTCTCTAAATGTTGCAGTAGTACTCTAAGTCTAGCCAATGATAGAATATTGGTCAGAACGGACACAATGAGACCCATACATTTATACTATTTCTTGATCTAACCTAACCTTAGAAAAAGGGTAAAATAGTCATTTAATAGCGAGTTAGGTAATCCCATGTTCTAGAGGTTCACATGTACTCCCCACATGCTAATTCAACTTAGGTATTTGATCAATTTTGCTAACAATGTGAAACCCCCAATCTAGACCGAAACCGTAGCTTCCCATAATCAATTTCTCAACTATAATGGAGGACTCAACCCATAGGTTAATATCTAGGTGATTTCCAAGCTTACACTAGTCCAATCCAATCGTAGTATCATTTTTTAACCATTAAATGTCTAGTAGTGAGCTAAACAATTAAACCTATTTTCCTATATCTAGTCTTCTAGGTTTCCACCATTGATGAACATCCTAACCTTAAGGTCCATTAATTTCCACAAGTCAATATTACCGTTATTCCCAAACCTACAGGCTCAAGAATCCACCTACTACCGCTATTTATGATTTTCCAAGTTAAGTACTTCCAATTTATCAACCTTAAAACCACACCCTACTAGGTGAAGAAATCAGTTAAAGGAAAATAAATTGTTGGGGTTCTAAAAATTACCTTATCCAATATTTTATGGGACTTCTCTTCATTTTTTGCTCTAAAGTCGGCTGGAAAAGTGTGTTGGGTGAAAATGAGACAAATCCTGAAAATGAGCATTAAATACTAGGTCTGCCCATCACTTTCTCGTTGGGGTAGACTAGGTCCGCTGTGGAAGACACCGCTGCAGTGCGTGTATGCCTACAGGCGCAAACACTGGAGGATCCCTTCCTCCGCCGTTGTAAGTGGAGGATTTGCCTGGGCGACACCACTGGCGCGATCCAACCCCTACTGGGGGGAGTCTCGGGATTTTTTATTTGCACTAATATGATTCTTTGAACACTCTGTAATTCATCTAATGGTCCACTTAATAGGAGTTTCCCCACATATGACTACCGAGTACAAATGGTGTAGGATTATTTGGTCATGTGGTGAATGAGTTTTCCGTGATGGCCAAATGGGTCATCACATCAGATACTAGTTAAACAATCATTCGTCCTTGAATGACAAACGATGAAAACGAGATTAACAAATATGATACAACTCACAACGTCAAACCTACGGGGTTGACACCTTAATTCGTATTGGAACTTAACAACACTAGCCTTCGCTTACTAATCACGTCTTATATATGGAAGGAAGGGACCATGCATGTCCAGATGATATTTAGTAGTCCATCCCACTAGGATACCGGTGCCAGAGATCTTACTAAACTTGGTAGGACCGTAATATACCACTTTTCAAGGACTTACAAGAACTACTAGGAAGGTATCGTCTAGGAAATAAGCTCGAATTACACCGGGATGCAATAATTGGTTAGAAATGTTGAAAGGATGACACTAATATAATCTACCCTTGCGGAATGCCATATGCTGGGGCGCTAGTCACTAGAGTGGGCTCTGAGATGTTGCGGCGGTCCTGGAGAAAGGGAAAGTTCATCGGGACGGACAACATCAGCAAGTGCAGGTTCGCTGCGGTGGGTTGGTAAAAGAGGTGTAACCCCTCATCTACCACACCCATACAAAACTTTCCCCCCTTCACCTAAAAACTAAACCTCTTCCCATAACTACACTACTATCCAACTTGTCCCACTACTCATAAAATCATTTCCCCTCCATATTCCTTCAAGTCCTCTTACTATTATTTCCCCCTCCACGCTTCCCATAACAAGAAAGCAAGGTTCAAGACATATAGGGTTTCTTCGCACCGCAATTCTTCTCTAAGTCATCACACTAAGGAACGTAATTTCTTCTAACAAATCTAGGATAGACTTAGAGTCATGAATCTAAAATTTTCTTGGCTAACTTTCGCCTAGTAGGGGGTAAAATTTGAACACAACCCCAATATCAAGCAACTAAAGGTGTTTTTACCTCTATATGCATTTTTGGCTGGTTGAAAAGTCAAATATAATAAAGGCTATAATCCTACCCTATGTATTCGAGGTAAGGAGGGAATAGTGATAGAAAAGAGAAGGGGGAATAGTGACAGAAAAATAAAAAGGGGGAATAGTGATAGTAAAAGAAGGTTGTACATTGAACACAAACCCAATATCAAACAAATAAAGGTGGTTTTACCTCTATATGCATTTTTTGAAATTGAATCAAGCGTACCCTTTAACAAATTTAACGAGTCGCTGAAATGGAATAGAACTCTCTTCCTTGATTTGACACTGATTTGGTAGATGCAGACTGAAATGTCTTGGTGCATTCTCTGGCCCTATGGCTCAAGGATCTGCATCGAGAACATAACTCGACATCGGATAAACATGATCCATCATGCCTCATCCCACATTGCAAACAACGCAGTTTGATACTACCAGGGTCTTCTTGTGCTTACTTGAGTACTACCCGGGAGCTTTGATCTGACATGTCTCATAACACTAATCCTTTGTTACCTATTTCCATTCTAAATATTCCGGTTTGTCTATTGGTCACTTATTCCTCACTTATACTCGTTACTGGCTAACCTTAGTAAACTGACTTCCATGATAATTGGATTCTTGATCCCTCAAAAGGCCTAACTGGTGGGAGCATCTAGACATGACCTTGCTCTGGGAAAATAACCGAAGGCGTTGTTGCGTGTATGGTACAACTCATACCTAAACCAACTGAAAATGACCGCTATGATGATACTTTTTGTATTGTACGTAACTCCTATAATCGGGCAACACCACTGAAATTGATAGTTCCCGGAAGGGCGATTCTTCTGGGGCCTTAGATGGGTCCTCCTCCATACATGAATCTTCAGACGTGTCCTATTCCATAGATAGATCGTCCTCCATAGATGGATCTTCTTTTATAGAATAACTCACATTCCTCTCTAGCGTCCTTGTATTCCTCAGATCCATATTAAGGGGTGGCAGTCGGCTAGTACCTTCACCCGCATTTCTGACCCAATTCCTGCTATTAGTACATTTCTTTGATCATGGCATTACTGAAAAAGAGAACCAAGGTGAGAAGATAGGGTTTCAATTACTTACGACTTAAATGCCTGTAGCATCGTGTTTATAAGTGTGGCACGCAACACACCCATAAGTAGGACTCTACTATACACGACATGTAGACATCCCTAGGACTGACCTGCTCAGATACCAAGTTTGTCACACCTTAACCTTGGGGGTGTGGCCGGCACCCTAACGCCTAAGCATACCAGTCTTGATATCTGTGATATGCTCAATAATATCTAGGCTGACATGACCTTTGATAAATGAATATCTGAGCAGAGACACAATCAGTTGCACGTATAAAAGGCCCAATCAATACATATATATACAACCAAACCGACATGGCCGACATAAACACAATAAGTTTACTGAGAAGGCCGACAAGGTCACACAAACCATAATACACAACACGACTGTCTACAAGCCTCTAGAGAGTATATCAATAACAACTAGTCAGAGAAGGGCCCCGCTATACCCAAATATATACATATGCACACCGATAATACCTATCAGCTCACTAGATAGATCCAGAAGAAAAGAGCATTACAATCTTTAGTTAGTCGAGTCACCTACTGTGAGGAATCATCTACATCTCTATCTGTACCTACATGCATGAAATACAGTGCCCCAGAAAGGTACATCAGTATGAAAGATGTATTGAATATGTAAGTCTGAAGCTATAATTAAGCACAACACTATAAACGAAACATAAGCTGAAACTATAACTAAAATGCATAATGGTAAGATAGAGCAATAGAAAGACAATATGTAACCTGAGTGCCTCTACGGGTCAGAATATGCATAAATGAAATATAATCACGTATATAACGCTATAGGCCTCTATGAGTAGTACTAATAATATCATTTGTATAAATTGCGCGAGTAGCGCCATAAGCCTCTGGGTAATATCTTTAATCTCATATCAGTATAGTCACGTATATAACTCCATAGGCCTCTGAGGGAAATATAGATATATAATACATGCATATGATAACCTCTGTATGGATTATCGGACACTGTTTGAACTCATCGTAGTGATTTAGAGTCGTTACACCTCCGACTCTCTTATGAGAGTTAACATACCACATGTCACTCTAGCAATTGATTTTCTTAAGAATTAGAGATCACATTATTGGATTAACTTTCAACAAATAATAAGGGACCGACTCTTATTAACATTAGAAGAATGCCTTGGAATGAGGATGTTACCTGGATGATGAATGAGTAATACATCACAACACATTTGAAGGAGAATCACAATTACTTTCTTTACGATTCAGAGTAGAGTGCTTACCTGATTTCACTTTGTAAAAGTCATTTTTATACAAACCATGCCAACAAGAAGAAGTGAGCCTTACATACCTTTGTTTTTCTGACAATACTAGCTTACAACTCTTCGGTCCCTCCTCGAATGACACCCTACGTAATAAAGGAAATTCGATCAATTTTCAAGATGATAAACTAAAAATGGTTTCATTATGATACTTTATCAAACACTTGATGTACTGGAATTCTCATCTCTTTGTCAATGGCCATTCAATATCGGAATGCATTCTAGCTCTTTCTAGCATCCTTCCTTCCTACATCAACTTATTAACAAAATTCAAAAACTTAATACCAAGCTCAATCCTAATCAAAAGTCCAAACATAAGTTAATAATGACAAGAACAATCCTTACATGTCTTCTAGGTATTTCTCCTTATAGCTTGAAACTCCACTATTTAGATCAACAATTTAGACAAGCACCACAACAGTATTCACATCATAATCAAGTTATATTCCATAGTTTCTAGTCACAAAAAGTCATATACTTAGCCTTTAACAATCCAAAATCCAAAATCCAAACAACAACATCCTTTGTCATTTAGGGTTCTAACTTGTATATTTATAAGCATAGTCAAAAGAAAGAAAATGTAATTCTCACCTTACTTAGAAAAATACCCTTGAATACAATCTCATTAGCTTCAAGAACAACCTTCAAGTGCATGAAAATTTCATAGAATGGTTTCTCTTTACTTGTCCTAACTTTCCGATGAAGAATTATGGTGTAACCATCTAGAAATTACTTTATAGCCATTGAAATCAGTTGAAGGGTGTGGGGGAGGTCTGATTGGAATTGGGTCGAAAATGACCCAAATATCAATTTAACTGGGAGTTAAGTCAGCCATACAATTTTGTACGGTCCATTAATTTGGACCCTATAATGTGCCCAAAAAAATATGATGAGGTTCCATATTGTGATGGCCCGTACAAATTTTATAGTCTTTCATTTTGACCGTCAAAATGCCATTCTGAAGATTTTTGCCGAAACATATTTTTTTCGATGCGCTTACTTATATACACTTCGATAATTCTATGAACAATCGATAAACTTTCACTATCCTTTCACAAGGTAACATCACTCCCCGGAATGCCGGTACCAATCAACAGCTTGGCTAAATGTAGAACTATTAAGCGTAAAAAATCTTAACAATGTTCTTACCTTATCCGGTTCCTTGGACCCACAACATAATCATACCACTACAATATCAATATCACAGGGCCATGAGTGTATGAATGCAACTTATAATCTAAGGCATGATATCATGATACAATGAGATGCAACCAAATAAGAGATGAAATATCACATGCTTTCAAGAATTCAATACACATACACAATTCAAGTACAATCCAAGATATCATATCAAAAGCATGTGTAATGAGTAAACATATCAATCTACTATGGCGATAATCCCACATAAGGCGACAAGCCCAATAATCAGCAGTTGAAACCAACACGAATCTGATTGCCCAAACCCCATCATCACAGTTCAACACCGGTACACACTCAAATGTTCATCAAAACTGTTAAAGTGCGAACTCCAAACATGCCCAATACCCCCTCAATATTTATAATTAATTACGCACTTCTATCGATGTCTCAAAAAATTAAACCATAGCCTACCTTAATGCCGAGCAGGGGCCATGAACGGTCAATCCTCAGTGCGCGTCTCCAACTTTGTGGGGCTTCTCATGGGGAACTTAGTCTAACACATAAGTTCTAGATATTAATATCAAACAAGCATTTTCAAGGACTTAGCCCTCAACCGAACATAAGACACCTACACCTCCACCCCGGGCCCATGGTGTCAAAATCCATACTTTATTACTTAAAAAGACTTTAAACGTGATTACTAAGTATAACCCAAAGTTAATTTGAGAAGCGAACTTATTTAGACCATCAATTTCTCATTACCAAAGAACCCCCAATTCATAACCCTAGTTTTTCCTCAATTAAGAAAAGGTTTTTTATAATTGAATTAAACATTACAACATGGTAATTTTATCAACACAATACTTACTTTGAAGGAAATCAGATTTTACCCACTTCTTTTCCATCATAAACTCTTGATTTATCAATTTTATCTATGAAAAAAGATTCTTCAATCCATGTTTCCCATTATATGCTTTACCCCAAACAACATTAACATATAATAACAACCACAAGGAAGGAAATATTACCTTCCAAGATGGATTTTTGGAGAAATTATAATGACATATTCGGTCATTATGAACTTTCACCCAATTTCTGTTATAACCCTCCTCCGGGCATTCACCAATGACATTACTAGTGGAAATTATGAGTTAAGTGACTCATACAGATTGGAAAGAAGATTGATCAAAGTGAAGTGTTGCAAAAAGAGCCATTCTGCCTCGGTGAATCAAGTCTGCATCAACAGACAAGGGAAGTCCACTCCAGCGAAGCTTTGTTCTGCCCCGACACTGAGGCGAGGTGTTAAGTACCTCCACCTCAGTGGCCTCATACTCTATCGCAGTGCATCCACACCAGAGAAATTGTGTGTGCCGCGGTGGAAACACTGACAGTCTAGTGAAATAAATTTCCTAAAAATAGCCCACTTTCCTAAACACATGTATCTCGAGTTGAGGGCTGCCCTAAAGAGTTTTTCCTGCATTATTTGCCTAGGACCCATCATGGAAGGTAAACCCTCCTCCTATTTTGATAGTTTTCTATGTTATAGTGTTTTGGGTAAAACATGTAATGAGAGGAATAAGTTGAAGATTCTTTAATAGTTGAAAATGATAAAATCAAGGGTTTATAATATAAAAGGAATGGGAAAAGGCTGATTTCTTTTAAATAAGTTATGGTGTAGATAAAATGATCATGTCGTAATGATTAATTTGATTATAGAAAACTTTTTATTAAATTGGGGAAGACCTAGGGTTGTAAATTCGGGTTTCCATGTAATTATGTAATTGAAGGTCTAAATGAAGTTTTTTTTCAAATTAACTTTGGGTCATATCGAGGAATCATGTTTAAAGCTTTTTGGAGTATTAAAGTGTGCATTTTGACACTGTGGGTCGGTATGGAGGTGTATATGTCTTATGTTTGATTGAGGACTAAGTCATTGTGTGTTTGCCTTGATATTAATATGTAGAGTTTACGTGTTAGACTAAATTCCTCTAGAGGAGTCCTAACGAGTTAGAAAAGCACTCTTGGCATTGACCGTTCATGGGTCATGCTCGGCATTGAAAAGTATTAGGCGTGTTTGGGGGTCCCACTCAAACTGTTGTGATGAACATCTATCAGGACCTAAACTGAAGGGCCGCGACGGGCACCCGGACCCTACCTGCCGGGCACCACATCTACACTCTACCCTTAATCATATTTAAACATGGACTGAGCCGTGATAGATTATATAAAGTTTTAACCCAAAAGCTCTAACTTACATATTTATATACCGAGGCTGACAAGGCCATACATGACAACTAACCACAGGACACCTACCTACAAGCCTCTAAAGAGTAAAACATACCACGACCAGACCGCAACTCCGAAACGAATAGAGTGCTCCAAATACCAGCTGAACCAGAAACCCACTAGGGCGAACTGTTACTCTCTCAATATGAACCTGCGGGAATAAAACGCAGCATCCTCCAACAAAAGGGACGTCAGTACGACTGATGTACTGAGTATGTCAAGCATAAGAAATAACATAGCAGAGATATATCATAGTCTGAAACAGAAATAGTTGAACATCAGTAAATGCCATGCCTAAATGTTATGCACAATGCATTATACATATACATCAGCCTCTTCGGGCATCTTTCTTACCATAACAGCCTCTGTGGGCATCATACCATATAATGATTAATGAATGTATGCACAATGCAAATGCGGTATACTAATGTCTAGATAAGAATCCTCCCATAACCACCTCTGTGGGAATCAGGTTATATCTCCACACAAGGGCATCACATCATATTGGCCTCTTCGGGCTCTTTTGTGATACACTGTACCAGCTGCAGGTGGTGCGCGTATATAACACTTTTCTTCCCTTTCCCCAATTCCCCTACATATATATATATATAATATTTTTCATATAGTAATGTGCATAGCACAATTGGTCCAGGGTAACATATGAATGCAATGCAAATGAAATGCATGAATAATAATAAAACATCCGGAGTGACATAATATCCTTTACACCTTTGGTTAATATTGGGAACAACAACGCCTTTTCCCGTGTGCCTTATTAAGGTCTTAGAAACATACTTGGATATTCTTTCAACATAGAAGTCGATGACTTGATCATCCCTAACTACTAAGAGTAGAGTAATTTATGTAGCAACACGATAGTTATGTTTGACACATTGAATTATGACAAAAAGAAGGAAAGAGCCTTGCATACCTTGTTGTCGAAAGTATCTATGTTCCGCGGGTCTTTGTAAGCTCTATGAATGATTATCTACATCACACAGATGATTTGAGGAGCTGTCACCGTACTTTGATTATACGGCTTAGTCACTTATAGTAGTTCATAATATAACACGTAGAGTCCCACTATATGATGTCCCCAATTATAATTAATTAATTATACACACACTTAAATTCTTGATCCCAATTCACTGAAATTCTGACGACTTTAAAAAAACCTCATTATACCAAATGTCATAATTCTTATAATATGACATTAATCTATAACCTCTTTGGGGATATACAATAATTATTATTAATCCCCCATCGTCACACTTGTTAAACCCAAAATTATTTCGGGATCACATCCTTCCATATACTAATTTCCTTATTAGCCTACGTAAGTACAACATAAACTTCCCGGAGTTCGGTCTACTTGCCTACGTTTATGCATTCAACCATTACCCGAAAGTACAGGGTGTTACATCCTCTCCCCCTTAGAAACATTCGTCCTCGAATGTTGGTATGACGTATCTAGTTCTTGTCACAATAAAATGAACACACAGATGATCTTCATTGCTTAGCCATTCATGACAATAGAAATCCTAACTAACTTGAATCAACACTAGGCAATTAAAGTCGCCACATACTTATAGTACTTAGCATTTGAAATATTTGCAGTACCAGGTGGTCTTCTAAGTTGTCAAGAACAGGGATTAAAACAGTGGGAGAGAGAGAAAAAATATACATATCAACCTATGATCCTTTCCAAAGAATAGACTCAAGTTTAGACCAATTACATGTATAACCCCACATATAATATGAAACAAACACATAGACTCAAGTTAATGGGTTGATGGATTCTTGCCTAGATTTGTAGTATATCTCATGCATTCTTTTATATTCAAAGAGCAGTCATATTTTAGTTTAAAGTCCTATATGCATCATACTATTAAACAGTAAACAAATGCTTTTCAAATGAGTGAAATATGGTGTAATAAAATGGCACTGGTTTAAGTTAAGATGCAGCAAACACAACTGCTTACATTCACATCTGTCTCTATCCAGGACTTACAGCAGTATTTACCTCTAAGTGAAGGCAGCAACATGTGTTTGAACATGGCAACAATTCTTATCAAGTACAGCAGTGATAACAGTAGCAAGTGACAACAAAAACAATAGCCAAACAACAACAATAAGTGACCTCAAACAACAGCCAGAACAACAACAAATATGGTAGCTAAATGCCTCAGAAAATAACAGATATACACAACAACCAGCTCAATATAACAGTGCTAATAACCAAATATAGCAGCTAATGGAAACAATTTCAAACCCCAACACTTAGCCACAGATCCTAATCTCAAAGTAAAAATTAGAATGTCCAGAAATTGCTCTCATTACTGTGGCAGTAACTATCTGTCAAGGTTGCCATTTCCCCTTCAAAATAGTGACTATCTTTGAGAGACATAAGTTCAAATTATGGTAGTAAGGTAAGTCTCAACGTTAACCCTTCATTTGGATAGAAATACAATAGCTCATGGTGTTTAAGGTGTCAGTTAGGACCTAGAACAAAGACAAGGCAATATGGTGTAATACTAAGGCTAATACATGTGATGCATAAGCAGGACCAAGTCACAACGAGGAGGCAGATTTCAAATGGTCCACTTTAGTCTTTGAAACACATGACTAGATTCAAATTCCAAATCAGACCAGACATATACATAGTTAACCAAGGTTGCAAATAAGATAATAATAACTATGACACTTCAAAACAGTCACTACATGACATATTGCCTCAACTATGTATGCTTATCTCATCAATATAACACATACCTCAAGTCATGTATATAAATTTAATAGGAAAAACTAGATGGCAACTGAGTTTCTAACAAAGCACAAATATGACTCTTAGCATAGGTATTCAGCAGAGGCAAAGTAGACTTCAGGGTGTTCATGTTGACCCACCCACAACTGAAAATATTAAAAGCAGTCATGAACTTATGTGACATACAAAGATAATCTATTGTACATAGTCCTAGGCCAAACAGGTTAACAGAACATCAAATGAGGTTCAAATGTATGTGAAAAAGGCATACATGGCTTCTCAAGCTCTTAGACATCTTTGAGCTTGAGACATAACATATGCAGGCCATTCAAGTAAGTCCTCAGTTAATACAAGTAGTGATAGTGTAGGTCTGTGTTTACCAGACATCATGCAGAGGGAGCAAGTTCAGCCTAATCCTAATTGGCTGACTTTAAATCAAAACAAACATGTGGATTTCCCATGATCCAATAAGAAAATTGATACACATCTCGTCTCTTTAGGTAAGCATGGTTACAAAATCAAACAGGTAATAGGACTGGAACATATATTTCACATGTAGAGTTTTAAACTAGTTTCTCTTCTTTAACAAAGCAACAGAACATGACAGTTGACATAGCAATTTAGAATTCCAATTTTTCTACTTAAACAGACACTTAAACTAAGTGATTTTAAATCTTCTAGACATGTGGTGATGGCAGGGATACACAAGCATGATTAGAATAGTCATAATCAGGGTCCTAGGACACTATCACAAAGACTATTGGAGGCTTAACATGTTATTCAAAACTGGACTGATGTAAATGGACATGGCTGCATATAGTATCTAAGACCAAAACTAGCAACATAGCTTTTGAAGTGGTCAATATGGACAAAACAGAGTCATTTACATCCCTATTTGATCCTGGATAATCAATATGAACAGTACAACTATATTATGGATCAAACAGACACCAAAACATGTAACACCTCATATCCAAACCAAGCAGGTCAATTTTTAAGCACAAAAAAAACATGTTAGGAATCTGGTCAGTCATACCAATAAAGAATATGCATCCCTAGATTCAACATGACTGTTTACAACCTCAGAAGCAACATGTGATGCCAAGATGATCCAAGCAGAGTTTCAGGTTCAAGATCTTGGCTACATTATTATATTTAGGTTAACAAATATGGCACATTCTTTTAATATGCAACTTATAATTTTCAGCTTAGCAGGGAAGCAATCCAAACATATATTATCCAGAAACTGGTTATCTACACTACATGACATATAAATTCCAAAGTTTTAGATTTTATTTCAAATAAGTATTTAAACTAGGTGATAAGATTTCAACTAATATTTTTAGACTGAACACATAGTAATAGGCAGATATGATTGCTTAACATGGTATCCTGATTCAGATGGCCATTACCTTGAGCCCTTGAAGATTAATATTCTTAACTTAGACTAAAATGTGAACGGGTCTCTTAATCATGTCCAGATCACAGAATAAAGACAAATCATAACCACTTATGTCACTGAGTCAAATATACACACACCAGCACCCAAGAACTACATATATGAGTGGGATAAAAATAACATTTAGAGCATACAAATGGTTGTCTAACTTAAATTGTCAATAGAAGTCTTAAGAGATACATGAATGATTTATACAGACTCAACATGCTCATCACTTGTAGTTCCAAACAATCAGTCATGTATTTCAAGCTACAAAGATGGTAAAATACATATACAAGCCTACATGATTCAAGTCTAAATAAACTTAGGTAATTTTAGGCATAATAAACTAGTGCAGGAAACAACTGGGCAGTTTACACCATAGTATGCATTTATAAAGGCAACAAAGCATTGATAGCAAGAACATCATATTATGGGATCAAATTTGAAACTCAACATGTTATTAGGAAACCACACTTAGGCTATATCACTTCAACTCATTGAATACCACATGGAAAGACCAAAAAAATAGCAAGCCAACATACTCTCTAGGCTTATACTAAGCAAATGTTACTGTGGTGATTATGTGAAAAAAGATAATAAGAGCTACACAAGTCTTTTCATTATAACCAATAAGTTATAGATTACCCATATCACCAGGTTAGATCCATATTAAGTCAAAATTATCTCTAACACCCATTAATCACTCCTAAATCAGTTCAACCAAGGTTATCATTGACTAACTTATGCATACAAACAGTTTTAAAGCCATTTCATGACTTAAATAAAATCACACCAAACTATACAACAACCTCATCAATCCACATGCAAAATTTATATATTCCTTTCATTAATCCAAACATATAACCATATACCGGTTACACACAATACATCATTTATTTAAAAGTAACTAATTTAAAGATCTTATGGATTATCGGGATAGGCACTAGGACAACCTTATGATCTTGTTGGTGAATCTACACTATCCTATCTTGGTCCTATATATGAGACTTGATCCGACACACTTCGGAGTGGAACCCTCTTATTCTTACTACCCACTCGCCTTCTCCTTGCCTGTCTCTTGTCTTCCCCCGGCGTGTATCCCATAACATAGACCGGCCAGCCCTGATTAACGGATCCCCAAGATTGAGGACTATCAGGAATCTCGGAAGGTTAGGGGTCATTGAGCGACATGCATATCCGGTCATGGTGTGATGTCTGAGGAAAATCCGGTTGTACCCATCCCTATGTTGCTCCACCTATCCCATGGTCAGTGGGGCCCGACACTGTTACTAAAGTCCTTGGTGAAGTCGAAACTCCCATCACACCACTTCCCGCTGGAAGAACCGAGGGTGTTCGAGCGGGTGACTCTTAGGGATCTTCAGATGGATCCTCCTCTATAGAATCCATGATTTCTGATGGATCTGAGTCTATAGTATAACTCACCTCTCTTCTTTCAATTTTTGTAACCCTCCGACCCGTGTCAGTGGGTGGTATATGTCTAACATCTTGTCTTGCGACAGTACCCGCATCCTTATTATCCGAGGTATTTCTCATTGTAGACGTTACTGCAGTTTCAAATGAGAAAATTAGATTAGGAACAAATATTCTTAGGAACAAAAGGGATGTCAGTACGACTGATGTACTGAGTATGTCAGCCATAAAAAATAACATAGCAGAGATATATCATAGTCTGAAACAGAAATAGTTGAACATCAGTAAATGCCTCTGAGGGCCCTAATACACATGCCTAAATGTTATGCACAATGTAGTATACATATACATCATCCTCTTCGGGCATCTTCCTTATCATAACAGCCTCTGTGGGCATCATACCATATAATGATTAATGAATGTATGCACAATGCAAATGCGGTATACTAATGTCCACAGAGGAATCCTCCCATAACCGCCTCTGTAGGCATCAAGTTATATCGCCACACAAGGGCATCAGATCATATTGGCCTCTTCGGGCTCTTTTGTGATAGTTTGTACCAGCTGCAGGTGGTGTGCGTATATAACATTTTTTTTCCTTTCCCCAATTCCCATACATATATATATATATAATATTTATCATATAGTAATGTGCATAGAACAAGTGGTCCAGGGTAACATATGAATGCAATGCAAATAAAATGCATGATTAATAATAAAACATCCGGAGTGACATAATATCCTTTACACCTTTGGTTAATATTGGGAACATCAACGTCTTTTCCCGTGTGCCTTATTAAGGTCTTAGAAACATACTTGGATATTCTTTCAACATAGAAGTCGATGACTTGATCATCCTTAACTACTAAGAGTAGAGTAATTTATGTAGCAACACGATAGTTATGTTTCGCACATAGAATTATACCAAAAAGAAGAAAAGAGCCTTGCATACCTTGTTGTCAAAATTATCTAAGTTCCGCGGGTCCTTGTAAGCTCTATGAATGATTATCTATATCACACGGATGATTTAAATCATAATTGAATCAATATACTAGAAACAGATTCTTGGAGACATTCTAGCGAAGCGTAGAACCTATATTCCTTCTATATTGAAACCTATGCATGTAGTGAAACACCCAACCCTCTTAATCCTTCTTTTTACTGCTACAATATCCAAAATAGTACAACAATTTCACATGCAATCCCAATACCTTACAATTACGACAGTCCCGACAACACCCAACCCAAACTTAGCATTTCGATAATCTTTTTAGAGCTAATGGCAAGAATCATGTTCTGTGATTCGTATAAACCAAATGATAAGAAGAATTACCTCAGTTAGAATCATCAACGGGAGTCGTCGGCAAACCATTCACCTAAATCAGTTTTCGATAAACAGAAACAGGAGCCCAAACTCGATTCTGGGTCAAGGCTTGGGTTTCCGAGTTCTTAAACTTGTTCAAGGCTTCAATTCACTGTGAATCACGGTCTAGGACACCATGAATTTCCCCCTTTTTTGTCTATGTGAAAGCTTACGGAAATCCCCAAATTCGACCGAGAATTTCAGAGAGTTTTATTGATTGAGATGTTACTCCCTCTGACAGAGATATGAGAATTCTTTCTCCTAGAAGAGCTTTCTACAGAAGTTTGAAATGATGGATGAACTTGAAGAGATGAAGATTGATTAGTAATGGAGAAGGATAAATTTTGGAGACTTGAGGAGCTACCACCGTACTTTGCTTATACGGCTTAGTCACTGGTGGTAGTTCATAATATAACACGTAGAGTCCCACTATATAATGTCCCAAATTATAATTAATTAATTATACACACACTTAAATTCTTGATCCCAATTCACTGAAATTCTGACGACTTTAAAAAAAAACCTCCTTATACCAAATGTCATAATTCTTATAATATGACATTAATCCATAACCTCTTTGGGGATATACAATTATTATTATTAATCCCCCGTCGTTACACTTGTTAAATCTAAAAATATTTAGGGATTACATCCTTCCATATACTAATTTCCTTATTAGCCTACGTAAGTACAACATAAACTTTGTGGAGTCCGGTGTACTTGCCTATGTTTATGCGTTCAACCGTTACCTGAAAGTATGGGGTATTACAACATCTAAGTGGGTACCGGTGTTGAACTGGATGATTGGGTTTGGGGAATCATCCTCGTGCTGGTTCTGACTGCTGCTTATTTGGGCTTGTCATTGTATGTGGGCTTGTCGCAATAGTTGTTTGATATGTTTACTCATCACACATGCTTTCAATATGATATCTTGGATTGTACTTGAATTGTGTATGTGTATTGAATTCTTGAAAGCATGTGATATTTCATGTGATATTTCAGCTCTTCTTTGGTTGTATCTCATTTTATCATGATATCTTGCCTTAAATTGTCATTTGCATTCATACACTCATGGCACTGTGATATTGATATTGGAGTGGTATGATGATGTTCTAGGTCTAAGGGACCAGAAAAAGTAAGAACACTATTGAGATTAGGGTAACACTGAGATGTTATTGATACACGGGGAGTGGAGTTGCACGCCTATAACATGATATTATTACATCCAAGAGTTGGGCTCCATAATCCAACAATTTATTCCAGAACGGAAGGGTATATGGAGTTTGCGGCTCCTCTATGGGTCACTTTTATAATGCAAACCCCTATAAAGTGTGTATACCGGATTGAGAAAGGTACCTTGCATATGCATTGAATACTCATTCATACATTGATTACATGTGGTGTGATAACGTAACTTGGATTGGTAACTGGAACAAGGGGTGATTTAATCTGAGAAGCATGTTTATTTTTGGCTTTGTATGTAGGTCTTGGCCGAAGACCATGTTTTATTTTAGCTTGTATTTATTTCTTAGCTTAGATTTTAGCTCTTCGCTTAGGACATAGTATGCCATGTAATAACTACCTTAGGACACAATTAATAGGCCATGTAAAGGGTGACAAGGCCGAGAGTCTTCCAATGAGATGACTAGGCCGTGAGTTGGAGGACAAGTTGTCAAGGACAAGGATGGTCTAGAAGATGAATCTTCCAAGAGGATAATTCATCCATGTATTTGGCTACACCAAGAAGATGAAGGGATGGTCGAAATACTCCCTTCTCCATTCGGCCAAGGCACTCCAAAATCAAGATGGAAGCTTCTAAACTAGTTCTAAGAAGATGAAGTCTTGAGAAGTCAAATCCATCCAGTCTTCTACTTGGAGTCCACAAAGGGAGTGTGAAATATTCGTTCTTTGTACGCAAGAAAAGCGAAGACCTTTCCCATTGTCTTGGTTTGGTCGAAACACCCTTGGTCACCAAGTAAACCCAAACTCATTCCCATTTGTTCCCACTAGGCCGAGAAAGTAGTTAGAGTTTGTGTCCTTTAGTTTGTCTTCTAGAATGCTCCATTTGCTACTATAAATAGGACCCTTAGGACTTGTAAATATTCAGAGTTGATTGAGATATAAACTTGAGTTTTACTCAGTTTCTAAGTTATCCAACTTGTGTGTTGTTTATCTTAGTTGGTTCTTGTGCGAGCAAAACCTCTTGGTGTAAGTTGAAGCTAGGACGGTGTGACCTAGTTAAACCCAAAATAAGGTTTCCATTTGGTGTAAGTCTTGGTTAGGACTGTGTGACCTAATCAATACCCAAGCTCGAGGAACCCCCTTAGTGGTAAGTGAACGTTGGAACTATGTGGACCAACCTAGCCTAAGCTTCGGGTTACTAAAAGGGCTTCCGATCACCCTCACTTGGATAGTTCATGGGCATTGTACTTAGCAAACCCCGGTCTTGACCTTGTGGAATTGGTCACCTTATCCCTGGTGTGGACTCGGGCAGTAAAACCCCCGTGTCTCTATCCTTGCGCTTATCGACCGCTCACTTACACTATAACAACTGAACCAAACATGTAACCAAATCAAACCTCCAACACTTGGTGTGTACTTAGACTTGCATCTCGCATTCCTTGTTCATCCCTCATTCGAACCACTTCATTATTTCGACCACCACATCCCATAAGACTCTATAAACATCCCCATCAAAGCTCCCCAACCGAAACCACCCACAAAGTCCCGTCCAATCCCGACAACACCAAACAGTCCGCATAACACACCTTACCAACGACCGCACTGTTTCTCTCTAGAACAAAGGTTCTCTCTTCCCAGCCTTCTCCCACGTTGAGGTAAGACTTTTTCACGCAATTCTAAGTGATTCTAATGTAATTCTCATGAATTTTAAGTAAAATTCATTGTTCTTAACCTAGGGGTTTCAAGATAAACCCATCCCAAGGTTTCAAGGTTCAAGCTTTGGGTTTCCTCTCCAAAGTATAGATTTTAATAAAAGTATTGGAGTGAATAATGTATGTAGGGCTTCTATCCACATGTGAAAATATCCATTTTCTTCCCCAATCCACATTTTTTCATGAAACATGAATTCTTCATAAGTTTAGGTTTTTCTATTATTATGATAACTCTAATACATGTAATATTATACGTCATGCCCATATTATAAATTCGTCAATTGTATTCATGATAGGTCATTATGATTGTTATGAACCTATCCGTAATCCATGAATGCATGATTTGAATTCCATGAGTTCTTTAACACAAGTTATTGTTACTCAGTTCCATGAAGTTATACATGTTTTCACGTTTTACACAAGTTATATTATATATTTATTTTCATGCTAAAGTATAATCACGAATCATGTTTTACAAGTTCTATTTTTGAAATTCATGGGCTTACAAGACAACTATTTTCACATTCATGTTTTGGGAGTTGCACCAATTACCGAGAAGGCTCAGACAACCTGAAACTATGTATGCCAACGTAGGATAAGGATCGCTCCGCCCAGAAGACGATACGTTCATGTTACCCCTTTATGAGATTATTGGATCCATCATGTCATGTTCATGCCTCGTACCTCAGGAAAGTACGAGATGGATTAGCTGATCCGACAAAGATCATACACCTTGTTCACGTATGGTGGATACATGTCGGTTATACTAATGCTCTTCCCACAGAAATACAGATATATGATTATACTGATTTTACACATGTTATTATACTCATGTCAGATCATGCACATGTTCATCGTTCAATTTCAGTTTCATGTTTCTATTATTATCATGTGTCTGCTTATTCTTTCAGTTTCTTTGCATATAGTATAATTCAAATGTACTAAAATTCCCTTTGCTCGGGGCTTGCACTTCACGGTGCAAGTACTGATTTTATGGACGATGGATCTGCTCGATAGGATTTGCCTCAATATCAGCTAATGGTGTGCCACATATTATTCGTGGTGTTTAGTCACTTATTTTACATGTCATGTATAGTAGAGGTATGCTAGGGCCTTGTCCTAGTAAATAGTTTGCAGCGAGACTCATGTTTCAGAGGTTTCATAGACTAGACTAGTTAGCATGTCATGTCAGTCATGTTAGTGTTATTTCAGACTATCATGTTATATTCAGATATTTCCACTATTATATCTCAGACTATATTTTCAGTATTATATTTTACATGGTTTTAAAATTATTAATACATGTTTTGATGCCCATGTTGATTAGCAAGCCATGTGGTTCGCTTGATCATATGCAGTCAGGCACCGAGTGTCGTGTATCGGCCAGGTCATGCTTCGGGGCATTACATTTTTACTCTAAACCAACAGTTTCACCTAGACACAGAGAATAAGACAGACATGAAAATGATGTAATAGCAGAGATTAAACATTGTTCGAAGTTCCTAAAGCCTAGTATTCATTAACCTAGACCAAGATGCAAGTGTACCATCTAGTAAAATCCAATTCCACACAATAGAGGCAATGTATGTTCACATAGAACACAAAGGCAAACACACACAATCTAACTTAAAGACAAATGTGTATATGAACATGACAAAGACATCATCAGGACAGATAAATTAGACATCTAGTCTAAATTATCAACAAAGGAACATAAATCACGTATGAGTAACTTACACATATATAGAAACTATCCTTGACAGCCCACACATATATTAGGTAGACAAAGAGACACTAAATGAATACATAGACCATTATTAGCAAGCATGTGATAATATGTAAAACTAAGACATGTATCAAAGACTACATTAAACCTACATCAGACCTAAATCATCTATAGTAAACACATTGTATATATAAAATAAGCTAAGCAGATTCATTATCACACAAACACATGGACAAGAATTATAAAACGAAAAGAAATGCTAAAAGGAGGGGGAAATACCTTCTTGTGAGGCAGTCTAGGGTCGAGTATGGGTCTTGAACACCACTTCGCACATCGAACACTCGCACACAAACAGAGAAAAAAGGTTTAGAACTAGGAGACTAATTTATGTTTGGTAGGGTTCCTCCAAAGTCCTTGTATCCCAAATAAACTTAAATCGGTCAAGCGTTTGTCAAATAAATGGCTCTTGAATGCAAAAGCCTGAATTTCGAATTCCTTGACAATGAGGGATATAGTTCCCTTTATAGGACCTAGAAACCCTAGCAGTTTCAATCGAACCCGATGTGGGACAAGTAAAATAGGAGGGAAAATCCCTCTATTAATCGAATAGCCAATAAGAATTTGGAGTTTCAAATAAAAAATAGATAAACAACATTAAAAAATCGCAGAAAATGCGATGAGAGAGGGGAAACCTCACCTAATGGGGGTGGTGGTGGTACTATAATGAGTATACATGAGAAAGGGAAAGAGAATTAATGTATCTTACCTATTTTATCCATACCACGACTGACACAAAGCAACGAGCTCTGCACCGTTACCATTTTCAGCAACATGACGCAGAGAGAGATGGAGGGACCATAGCGGCTAGGGTTTTCAATACCCTATCTTGAAAATCAATTAAATGGCAAGGGCATAAGGCCTTTGTCCGTTTAATGAAAATCATAGGCTAGGTCCGGTCCTTTTGGATTGGGCTTGGCTAAATTTTTAAAATAAAAGGGCCCAATTCGCGAAATAAAAGTAGTTAATATAAGAATGGTCACATTTTGCAAATGTGGACAATAATTAAATTAGAAAATTGACCATAAATTTCAAATATGATCGAATCCATGAAAGACATTTCAATTAAAGACCAATTTGGCATTAATTGAAATAAAACCATTTTAATTGTAGCAAAACATGTAAACTTTTTCAATTAAACTTAAAATGACATAAAGTTGAGGTGTAAATTAATTATCTATTTAACTAAATAAATTTCCCCATTTTGATGGATTAGAATATTTTATCAATTCAATTGTGAATAACTTTAAACAATTAATTATATAATTGTTTTTTCTTACTATTTGATTTTGAAAATGATTATTATAATTTAAAATATAAAAGAATGAGATATGGTATACGATAAATATATTGGATGATATTTTGTCAAATAAAATAATTAAATATTTTTGAGATAATTTTGTAAAATCATTTTTGGCTGGTAAAAATTATATTTCACTCTGTCTGTTACTCAAGAACCTTGAATAATTAAATAAAATTATTGGAGGGTCAAAATTAGGTGTAAACAACACACGATATCATGTGAAGGATATAACAATACGAGACACAAGCCTTATATGAATACTTCTTTTGTATAACTCGTATGAGTACCATTTTAGGTACAGATTCATGCCATAGAGAGATTAGGGATAGAAATTACGTACTTCTCATTGGTCTACTCATTGACACAAAGTACACAGGTTGTGTAGCACTTCAATGAACAATAGCGACAATAACAGTATCTTCGGGCCAACGGAACACTAGAATAAGCTATAACGAGCAACAAGCTTGACTCTTTTCTAACATCTCATATTTTATTTACTTCTTCTTTCCACAAGATAGAATTTAACAAGCACAACATGTGCATCTTACTTAGACATGATTCGCATCCATGAACATATTAAGAACATACCTCAAAACAGTCGACAACACACCTTAGAACATATATGATTTTTCGGTCGCTTATTCGTAGGTTCTAGCCTGTAGGACTTAGCTACGACTTAGATCTACTCAAATCCATGAAAAGGAGGATACTTATTACCTCAAACAGTAGCTTCAACCCTTAGAGAAACCTTTCTTCACCTTGAAGCAACATACAACTCAACCACGATGCGGGAAACAAGCGTATATTAGTACCATGAGACTTCCCATACTTGATTTATATATCCCACCTTGGGATTTGATTAGGAACCCCATGGGAACTATTAGAGATAGTTTAGAGAGTATATTGGGTCTTTTTGGTAGAGCAAATAAGTGAAGAAGTGGTTACACCACCTTAATATAAGTGGATAAGCGTTCATCGCCTCAACTTTTACGGTGACTTTCACGCCCCGTATATATGTTTTATGGTGGATTTTCCATTGTGAAAAGGTGGTACGGTCCATATACAGCCACCGTGAAATGTTCAACTATTTTCTAGGATTTACCAAGGGTTCACGGAGGAGCACAACCACTTTCACGAGTGATGAATCCATTTCACGGTATGTGAAATGCTTCAAGCAATCCCGACTTTCAAAGAACTTACTTTCTTTAATATGTTTATCCTCAAACTCTCATGAAACTTAATTAACACTTGTTTAAACTCATTCTCATCCAAATATGAGATCTTATCCTCACTGGGCTAATGTTACTTTACTTACAATGAAGACTAGCATGAAAAAATGGAGTGTAATACCAGTCGAGGATGAATGTTTGTTTAAGTAGTTTCTGATGTAATGACCTACTTGGTCATATTGAGCTTTTTGACCTTTTATACCCAAGATACCCTTCTCGTAGGTTTTTTGGTATTTATGACAAGCGGAGATGGATGGTGCAATTCCCGAGGTAATCGGATGAGTATCAGACAAGAAATGGTAAAATTCAAAGTTCTTAAATTAAGAAAATGAGAAAGTTTGACTAAAGTAAAAATCAGGGGTTAATGGGTCTGTACTATAGTTCCATCAATTTCATTAGGTCTAGACCATGATTAATGACTTCGTTGAGGAGTCGGTATACATCCCGAGGGGCTCGGGAGTGATTTGCACCTTTGGTTAGGAATTATTTAAGTTTAAATAGTAGAGTTGATCATGGTTAACATCGGGTCAAGATGATACGTTTTGATATTTGAGAGCACGATCATGTTTGTAGCATGTTTTATCACTGAAATGCATATATGATTTGTGTCTGGAGGGTTCTGGATGAGTTTCAGGTGTTAATTAAAAGATTAAACACACAATAAATTTCTGGTATTTGTGAGCACAATCTCATTGAAGGAAGGAAAGTTAGTTAGCACAATCATGCTTAATGGAGGAAGTTCGTCCAGCGCGATTGCACTAGCTTAGGTTTTTTGTGTTTAGCATAATCGCGATAGGCCACCGCGATCACGTTAAATGAGCTTTAAGTGTTAAATATGGACAGTACAAGACTTGAGGATTATTTCATCATTGTTGGAGTTCAAGAGCTTTGAATAAGGCGATCTTGTAGGCTATTTTATTGGTTTCAAAGAGGGGTAAGACTCTAACTCGTATTTTGATAATTCCACCTTATTGCTTCCATCAATTGGCGATTTAATCCATGATTTTGGGTGGGAAATTGGTGGGCTTTAGCCCTAAAATTAAGAATGTGAATTTCTTCGATTTGAAGTTGGACTTGGCTAATTTTCTAGATCTAGACTTAAGTCATGGGTCAACCAATTTTTTTAATAATATTCAATTTTATCCCTTGAAGGCTCGGGTTTGACTTTTTTGGTGACTGTTTGGGCTTAGGATATATAAGTATAGCAATCTGGATGTCTACGAACTCGTTATCTTACATACGCCGTGTATTTGACATATTAGGAATGGTCTGAGACTTTGAGAAAAAGAAAGGTGATTCTTAAGGTTCATGGAACATTTTCTTGGCATTTCAGGTATGTTAAGACTTCTGACTTTGCTTGGGGTATGTTTTCAATATAGATAGTAAAATAAGCTTAATAATAAGGAGTAAGGGCGTAACAGGGGGTCTCGTACCTGTGATGTGATGTGCATTGGTACGAGTACCGATGACATGATATGGGTGTTAGTGTACTATGTAGTTATGGACCATAACCCAGGAGTGCCAATACATGTGGGCATTAGTTGTTATGTGTTACTTGTCTTGTATTTGACTATTCGATTCTATTTGGTGCACTAAGGAATCTCGTTCACTTGTGATAAAGATTCTAATAAATGTATCGGCTATTGGGTCTAGATTATTGATCAAAACACTTAAACTTATTCGCTATTAAGTCCGGATTTGAGATGTTCATTCTCCTACATGTTGTATAATGCATTTTCATATGGTTGGCTCGAGTTGCACGATTGTTGTATCATGGTTGGCTCTGGTTGCACGATTGTTGTATCATGGTTGGCTCAGGTTGCATACCTGCAACAGATTATATTATGGTTGGCTCAGGTTGCACGCCTGCAACAGTTTTATATATGGACTTAGCGGTCCCCTATGGGTCACATCTCCAATACAGTCTGGTGGAGCGCTGTGTGTATATGGAACATATTGCATTGCATTGCATGTCATCATTCATTTATCCGCTCATTATTTGGTTATTTCTGTAGGTGTCTTACTATAACGACCCGTTCGGTCGTTATGAGCCTTCCACCCAATTTCCTGTTATAACTTTCCTCCGGGCATTGACCGAAGACTTTATTTGTGGAAATTCTGAGTCGAGTCCACTCCAACATAGCATTTTTCTGCCCTGCGCTTAGGCGAGTTGTCAAGGGTCATCGCCTCAGCAGTTCTATTCTTCACTGCTAGCGGAATCGAGTCCACCACGACGGAAACACTGACAGTCAGTTTGTTTTAAAAGCCCTGAATTATCTCATCTTTCCCCAAAATTGTTTTCCTCAAAATAGGAGCTACCTTGAGGAGCCTCCTTGTCCATTTTTGTCACGACCCAAATCACAGGCTTTGTGGTGACACCTACACAATCCCCCAGTAGGAGAACCAACTTCCCAAATAGTTCTTAAGAAGGTTTAAAAATAAATGCGGAAGGGAATAAAGTTACAATCCAAAAGAAATTCATTTAAAAACATAAGAACCACAGATTCGTACAACATCCTTCTTTTTCAAAACTTGGTCTGACTTATACAAGGACTCTACAATACCATGTCTTAATGCGGAATATAACAATACTGCCCGAATGAAGGGAACATTTTACATATGATAGAAACTAAGGCCATTGAATGGAGTAGTCTGCCTCAGCTTCCCTGCTCCAAACTGCAACATGATAGACCTAATACTTGCATTCAGAAAAGATGCAGCAAGTGTAGCATAAGTACACAATGTACCCCCATAGACATCATAAGCCGACAACGACGGAGGCTACGCAATCAGAGATAAATACCAAGTGGACACCACATAATCCTATTACTAGCAATTCAATAAGCTGAATAAGTCATGTTGTTCAAACAGTAGATCATGAATTTTGAAAGAAGCCTAATCATATAAAGGTTCACTAAGCGCGTAAGATTTACAACACGTAAGTCTACCATTTCATAGTGGCACCACACACATCATGTTATACAAGTCATGTAGCTAGAAATCCTAAACTAGGTCATAAATCACATAATTATATATACGATCATACTTTCCAGTATTTCTCTAATCTCACACCTAGACTTAGTAATGTCGAAAATCATATTAAACCTTACTTCAAGGGTTTGATAATATAAGTAAGTCAGATGCACGGCTCATTGTTCCATTTCCTTAGACCTTGCACAATATAACCCTTAGGATAAAGAACACCTTGTTTAATTATACCACTAGTCTTAAACCTAGGTGTAGCCAAATCCAATTACAAGCAAAACAGTATTTTAGTACATTAGACTCTTATCGCAATTAACAAGTAGTTTCCTAACCCTTACCTTTACCGGCCAACATCAATTACACATTAGACATCATTAAGCCAGACACACAACCTAACCCCACAATTATACCACAATCCATGCTAGATGCTTAACCATTGACACAGTCGCCCACTAAGCAATCACAAGCCAATGAATCCACAAAAACAACTAAGATCAACATAGGTCACATAATCGATTTGATCAATGATCTCATATATGAGTAAATCACCCCTAGTTCCAGTTACCAATCCAAGTCACGTTATTACACTACAAGTAATCAATGTATGAATAGATGTATAAATGAAGATGCAATGCATAGTCAAGGTACAATTCTCAATCTGGTATACACACTTTACACGTGTTTTCCATATAAAAGTGACCTGTAGGAGACCTGCAAAGTCCATATACACTTCCGCTCCGCTCCGCTCCGCTCCGCTCCCCACGTATCAATAACATCTCAGTGTTACCCTAATCTCAATAGTATTCTTACTTTTTTTGGTCCCTTAGACCCAGAACATCATCATACCACTCCAATATTCAATATCGCAGTGCCATGAGTGTATGAATGCAAATGACAATTTAATGCAAGATATCATGATACAATGAGATGCAACCAAATAAGAGCAGAAATATCACATGCTTTCAAAAATTCAATACATATACACAATTCAAGTACAATCCAAGATATCTATACTGAAAGCATGTGTGATGAGTAAACATATCAAGCAACTATGGAGACAAGCCCATAAACGACGACAAGCCCAAAAATAAGCAGTCGGAACCGGCATGAGGTTGATTCCCTAAACCCCATCATCACAATTCAACACAGCTCCCACTATGACATTCATCACTATCATTTGAGTGGGACCTCCAAACACGCCAAATACCCCATCAATATTTTAACTAATTACGTATTTTTATTAAAGTCTCCAAAAACTAAACCGTAGCCTACCTCAATGCCAAGTAGGAGCCATGAACGATCATTCCTCAGTGTGCATTTCTGACTCATCAGGACTCCTCATAGCGGACTTTAGTGTAATACGTGAACTCTACATATTAATATCAAGGCAAGCACACAAGGACTTTGTCCTCAACCAAACATAAGACATCCACACCTCCATACGAGCCCACGGTGTCAGAATCCATACTTTAATACTCAAAAAGGCTTTAAACATGATTATTAGGTATGACCTAAAGTTAATTTGAAAAACAACTTCATTTAGACCTGCAATTACATAATTCCATGGAAACCCCAATCAATAACCCTAGGTTATTCCCCGATTAAGAAAAGGATTTTTATAATCAAATTAATCATTACAACATGATCATTTTTACCACATCATAACTTATTTTGAAGAAATCAGCCTTTTCCCATTCCTTTTACATTATAAACCCTTGATTTTATCATTTTCAACTATTAAAGAATCTTCAACTTATTCCTCTCATTGCATGCTTTACCCAAAACACTATAACATAGAAAACTATCAAAAAAGGGATAAGGGTTTGCCTTTCATGAAGGGTCCTAGGCCAAGAATGCAGCAAAAATTCTTCAGTGCAGCCCCCAACTCGAGATACATGTTTTGGGAAAGTGGAATATTTTTAGGGCATTTATTTCACTGGATTGTTAGTGTTTCCACCGCAGAAAACATGATTCAGCTGGCGCGAATATGCTGCAGTGGAGTGTGAGACTTCAGAGGTAGAGGCACTTGACACCTCGCCTCAACGTAGGGGCAAAACAAAGTTTCGCTGGAGAAGAATTCCCTTATCCGCTAGTGTAGACTCGATTTCATCGGGGCGGAATAACTCTTTTTAGCAACACTTCACTTCGATCAATCTTCTTTCTAATCCGTATGAGTCACTTAACTTATAATTTCCACTAGTAACTTCATCGGCGAATACCCGGAGGAGGGTTATAACAGAAATTGGGCGGAAAGTTTATATCGGCTGAATGGGTCATTACATTAGATACAAATTAAACAATCATTCGTCTTCGAATGGGGAAAAAGCTGAGGGTGTTATAAACAATAGGCTGAACTTTGGACCTAGTCCCACACAAGAGATTCTTATTATTTCTCACAGAAAGGATAGAAAACAACGTCATGCAACATAACTAAGACACCACATTACCAACTTGGTCTAGCACAGGCCTCATCACAGATATTTCGGGCTGGTTGATGGAAACCACTTATTATAACCATATTATAAAGAAAGAAATACTTACACAGAACTTTCAACTTCAAGGATTCGCAGCACAGTACCATGTCATCGGTCATACTATCGTATGTCACAACACGTTATCATAATAGGTAATACTGGATACGTAACATCATCCGTTCATGCAGGCTCATTCAATTAGTCTTGGTCAAGGAATACACGGTATGCAAGAATGGCAGGGGACTGATGCATCATAAGAATTATACAAAGACTAAAAGTGAGATTATCATACAAACAGATGGAACCAATGGTCGTCAAGAGAAATATTTCTTCCGAATAATATCACACACACGGTAAACTTAAATCAGGGGACTACGCTATAGCGGAACATTCATCTGCTGGAGCGCTTCCACTCACGCGAAAACAATATTGTGAAGCGAAGAACTAGGAAAGGATAAACCTCACTAGAGAGGCACAATAACCCACTCCGGAGGATGCGCTGGGGCAGAAAGGAGTTCGACAAAGTGGACGTACATAGAATTCAAAAATATTTCCACCGAAATTTGATCGCCCCCCCCCCCACTTTCTTAACTTTCAAACACCCCAACCACTTCCAAAATCACTTCCAACACCACATTACTACTGCAAGTACTCCCCCACAAACTCTACCCACATATTATTCTCTACCCCTCACATGCCACTTATACACCTACTATCTCATCCACTTGGTCCACTGGAGTTGAACCCAGATAATGCACTTACCGAGGCACACAATGAACCCCCCACAACACTCAATAATTTAGGTTCGCCACTAGGTAAGTCCTAAAACTTGTATTACACACTATAACTTCATATAATAGAGTAGAAATCTAGTACTGGGTGGAGAATCTTCCATGAAAACTTCACAATTGTGGGGATAGTTGTTGTTGGGATAGATCCATAGATCGAGTAACACAATAGGTTAAACATAGTCTATAAAGTATGCATGTTCACATAAAAACAAAAGAGGGGTTTTCTGGATGAAATTGCGATAAACTTTTTGATGTTTCCAACTAGGTTCGGTTAGAGACGACGATCTCGCTCCAGCAGATAGCCTTCCTCTAGAGTGGATCTGTTGAGGCGTAGGACAACTTCGCCAAAGCGAAAAGGGCAGGAAAACTAGGGTTTTCCGCAGGAGCAAATTTGCTCCAACGACACTACTTCCGCCGAAGAAAAAATAGGACAATAACTTTACCAAAATAGTAGCTTTGCACTGGCTAACTCGGGTCAATATTCATTTGTTTCTTTTGCTCATTACACTCATAATAACATGATACATATGATTCCATCACTGAACTGACATAGAATTTATAATTTCAGGTGTATTTGGAGAAAACGAATAAAGATTCAATGGACAACCTTCCCAAAACTATCTTCATAAAAGAGGGTCGAGTTTGATGTTTCTTTTCTTATTACTGAGTTGTGTCGGATGGTGGGTGTGACGGATAATCCTGATGATGACTGGATAGATCCTGAGGGGGTATTCCACCTTTTGAAAGTGTTAGGGGTGGGTAGACTTGAACGTGAGCAATGATGGTGCTGATGATGGGTGGCAGTGGTAGAGGCCAATTGGTTCCATGGGTTCCCAATTGTAGAAGAACAGGGACTTGACTTTTAGACTTTTTAGGCCTTTTATCGAAGCTAGTTCTTTGGGTGTCTGCAGACTACTTCTCCCGTGAGGAGATGAAAGAGTACCTTGAGTCGCAGAAAGCCCTACAGACCTCAGTTGGTACTTTGAAGATGGAATACAAGGGTCTGGCAAAGGATCAAAGTGATCTCAGTGCGAGCTTTAAAAAGGAGCAGAAGAAGAAGAACAAGTCCTGGGGTAAACTTCTCGTGAAGATGTGGAGATGTATCAAGGGCGTATTTAAAAACTTGGATTACAAGGATCCTCTCCTGGTTGATGACGATGAGGAATACTATTTCCTAAGCAATTCTGATGGTGGAGATAGCGGCAGCATCACTGAGAAAGGTGATGGGGTGGCTAGCTCAAAAAGACAGGATTGAGCACATGCTTGGTATTGGGTGTTAGCCTGTGTTGGGCTTTGTTTCAAAATAATTTTAATTTTTTGGAGAATTGTTGGATGTTCGGATCATTTGTTTTGGTTTGAATTTTCTTGCTTTATATCTGTTTGCTTTGGTTTAATGAATGTTTTGGATGATTGAGATATTTGTAGGTAGTATTTGAAAATGCACAGGTGAAAATGGAAACAAGGGCTTAACTCACTGGTTTCTGCCCAGTGATTCCGCTAGCAAGGAAACGATATCCGCTAGGGAGGACTTACCTCTGCGGAAAGATGCTCGCAAAGGAGGATTTTAAATAAGGTACTGATGCTCGCTGCGGCGGAACATATTCCACATGCGCAATCTCGCTATGGCAGAGAACATTTCACCAAGGCTGATCTAGGAAAATAATAGGGCACTCGCTCTCGCAACCCACCATTCGCTGGTGCGGATTCACATGTGCGAAAATATTTTTGCTATGAACCCCTGAATCAGAATAGAAATCCATTTAAACAGTCTCAGACTTCGCACTAGCCTCTGGACACGATTTCCACACACGATCCACCTAGAAGGGTATCGGGATCAGGTACCAAATTTGGGATCGACTAGATACCAATTTGAACGAACCATGTATAGAAGTTATACAAGGGAGCACGATAGGAGTGAAAGAAGGGAATAGTTCCAAAAATGCTTCATAGCCTCTCGAGGATTGATACGGACGTCATCGTACCAATCTGCAAGACTCTACTACACATTGTCCTTGTAATCATGAAATCGGTGTATCTAGACTTCTGATACCAACTTTGTCATGACCCAAATCACGGGCATCGTGGTGGCACCTACACAATCCTCTTAGTAGGCGAACCAACTTTCCAAACAGTTTTTAAAAAGTTCTAAAAATATATGCGGAAGAGAATATAGTTACAATCCAAAAGAAATTCATACAAAAACATAAGAACCACAGATTCATACAACATCCTTCATTTTCTATAACCTCGTCAGACTTATACAAGGACTCTACTACACAATGTCTGAATGCGGAGTATAAAAATACTACCCGAATGAAGAGAACAATTTACATATGATAGAAACTAAGGCCACTGAATGGAGTAGTCTGCCTCAACTTCTCCTACTCCAAACTGCAACCTGATAGTCTGAATACCTGCATTCAGAAAAGATCCAGCAAGTGTAGCATGAGTACACAACGTACCCCCGTAGACATCATAGGTCGACAACAACAGAAGCTATGCAATCAAAGATAAATACCAAGTTGACACCACATAATCCTATTACTAGCAATTCAATAAGCCGAATAAGCCATGTTGTTTACACAGTAGATCAAGAATTTTCAAATAAGCCCTAAATTATCTCATCTTTCCCCAAAATTGTTTTCCTCGAAATGGGAGCTGACCTGAGGAGCCTCCCTGTCTATTTTTGTCACGACCGAAATCACGCGAAGCAAAGATTATTTAGGAATCAACATTTTATTGATTATATATATATCCAACACCCCTAGAGTTTGCAGTGTGAGTAGTACTGGGACACAAAAAGTAAATGAACATGTTACTTGGAATAGAATCCATTCACGGGTCTAAAGAATTTAGGGAAACTCCAGAAGAGTAACAAGGGAAATGGATTTCCAAGAACAAGTTACCTTAAGCATTGTTCAAAAGACAATTGAAGGAAGAAAAGGAAGTGAAAATATATACATAAATTAGTAACCTCAATCCCTTCGTAAGGGTTAAGCTACTTAGGAAAAAAATCGTGGAACGAGATAAGTTTTGTCAATTAAAGGCAAGCGATACCTTTTTCACCACAAAAGATGACAGGATTCTCGACATTTAGTGGAGATAAATTGTGATAAAGGCATGATTAACAGAGAGGTGGCGACAAATGATACACGGGTGTTTGGTAAACACGTGTAAAAGCATTATGGCAACTTAACAAAGTCAGGGAACGTGCCACACACAAATAAACTGATGGAAAGCCGGTAATGGTAAGAATATCGATAAGTACTTGGAGTGAGACCTACAAGAAATAAGAGTACCAATAAAAGATAAAGGCATAAGTAAAGAAGTGATTCAAGCTTCCGAGCTGAAAAATGTAGATTATGATGTCCGTGGATGACGATACAAGAAGTACGCTAAGACAAGGAATCTTTGAAGAAATTCGAATCGGTAATCTCCAAGTTGAGTGACCGGACAGTGGATATAAAAGAATTCTATTACCAATTTAGGGGGAAACTCTGAAATTAGCAACAAGAATGAATCCAGCTACTACTCCAATTTGGCTTTGTCAAGCCCTAGGTTGGTCGAAAATATCAATAAGGTGTCTAAATCTATATGAGTAGGAGTGAGGACGAGTGAAACTCGATGAGAGTATATATCGGGGTAACAAAGAAATGGTTTAAAATAAACGATAAGGAAAGAGCTAAAGAATAAGAGTAAAGGAACACGATATGAGCAAGTAAGTGATAGTAAATTTGGACGGCCGAGTAAACCAGGAACCTTACAAGAAAGATAATGTAATGGTCATAATGATAAGGACATCAGTTATAAATGAGACTGAAACCGAGAAATAAAGACAGCAGCATGGGCTCAAGTGCGATAACCACGAAGGGAGAAAGTAAGAGCAACACCTTGAAAAAGTAAATCCTTCAATGAAAAAGGCGGTAAGACAACCCCTAGCATGAGCAATAACGAAAACTAACCCAAGGATGTCAAAGATTTACTTTAGCAAAATAGGTGTACATGAAATACCCAATGAATGAACAGTTGCATGTGAAGTATAAAGGATTTTGAAGTTACAAGGGTCAAGTACGCGCTCTTAGTATGAAAGAAATTTTACTTTTGGAAGATCATAAATACATAACCAGTGAGTATAGTAGATGCTCTAGTAATAAGGACAACGTCCAAAAAGAGAAAATGTCTTTTTTTAAATAATTGACGAACGATATAAATTGAGAGAGGATACTCGATCAAATATGGGGTATAACTAAGGAGATGATGAGTCTATTTTGGAATACATAGCATCGCCAAATACGTATTTGAACTCGAGACATTATGATAAGCAAGATAATCATATGTAAAGAGAAGGAAGGTAATGGACCATAGGTTCATGTACCGTTGAACAACGAGAGTCACTAAGGAAGTAACAAAAAAGGGTTTCCCAAAAAATGTAATAGGTGGCCAACCGTAATAGAAACTAGGTGATACCCCCTTGGAGCTATAGGTATACAAGTTCTTCCTTATATTGAGAATTGAGGAGCGTCAAGACAAGGCACCCCATCTAAATCTCCTTCAACGATTATTATGAGAAGGAGTAAAGATAATAATGGGAACCTTATCCAAATCCAAGGATTAAGAGTATCAATTAGCAGCATTGGAAGAAGAGTATCTTTTGAAGTTGAGGTATTACTTATGGATTATTGAGTGAACCGGGGATCATTAAGGACCATTATATAATCTGAATATTAATGCAAAAGTGACTCGTCAGTCTGCACGGGAATGATCAAAGGTTTATTTTGAAGACTATCTCAATCCATTGTACGATCGCTCATTAAGACAACCAATAATCAAAGGACTAGTTTAAAAGAAGCCTTGAGTATTCATAATTTCCATTTTCCTATCCTAAGGTGACAAATGAGGGGTTCCGGTCGGAATATCGGACCTAAGCCGAGGTGAATGCATAGGGTTTGGAAGAAGTTTGAAATAAAGATTGATGGTTAGTAAAAGGCATATTGATAGATCAGTGAATAAAGAGTTATACACTGTAAAAGAATAGAACTCTTATCAATGTCACAAGAAAATAAAGGAACCAAAAGTAACGATACCAGATTTGAGGGAAGAAGTATATAGAAATATTTAGATCAACAAGATCAACTTAACAAGGAAGGAAGACTCCATCTAAGCATATCCAAAATTATAATACCAAACTCAGATCAGAAAGGTAGTAACCAACAAGCAGAGTATTGTCCCAATTGGACACGCTCATTTAGGAGATACTCCAAATAAGAGAATTTTTGACGAAAGAAATTTTAAGACTAGTAAGTTGCTCAGAACTTCTATGTCGTACAAGGATACCATAGAGAAGTGGAAAAGAAAAGCATAGAAAGGAGTGGATTCGGATAACCTTATTGTTTTCACGTCATAAATCTTCGCGATCATCACGCCTCAATCTTTCATCATCATCATCTTACATATGTTTCGTGCCTACGAAGTCTATCACATAAAATCCATCATAAGACGAAAATCATAACACGGAAAGGAAGGACATGGCTCAAATGTCAGAATTCATTACTTCGAACGTTAGAATACAACAACTCATGCAAGGTATAAAGAAAAGTGCAACTATGTGAAAGTTAAGGATATATCAACCATGTATGTCAGTGTAATATGATTGAACCATAGGAGAAGATATTCTTTGGGACACACGAAAACTATAAAGAAAGGTCATGAAACCTAAAGAATTTATTTATTAGAATAATTTAGATCCTAGCTTCCTGTTAGCATTCATACAATACAACCTCTCTATTCCTATTCAGTTAATCGACGGTGGACCATGAATCTTATATAGACCATACTGTTGAAATAGATATATCAGATACAACTCAGATGTTAGCAATGGAAATCCAAGGTAAGCAATGGCTAAGCACTCTTTAAATTTGATAAGCATAAGTGGGCGTGTGAGGCTGATGGATATTGTTTTATAATTGTTGTGCCCTGTGTGGCATTGGATATATGTTTGGGTTTCTTGACATATTTTGTATAGTCATGTTTACAAAGAAAACTCAGTCAAATTTTTTAAGAAACTTGAAAGTTAGAATATTTTCAACATTTGCTGGCGAATGTTCCTAAGGGGGGAGGGATGTTACACCCTGTAGCCTCGTGCTCTACCATGTAGTTAATGATTATGAAAGTCCCGAGAAGGGGTATGACCTTACAAAAGGATAAATAAGGTTTGCAACTTGTTTGTAGAAGTACCGGAGTTTTTGGAAGTTAAACGGATCGAAGAAACTATATTTCGATGAAAATAAGAAACTGGGCAACTTGACGGGAAGGTTGACGGACTGTCAATGTTTGGCACACCGTCAAATGTTTTATGGACCATCAAATTTCCAACCCTGAACTGTAAATTTTCCTTGCAGTTTTATGGAAAGATTGGCAGACGGTCAAAAGTTTGACGGTCCATCAAATGAACCATCAAGTTACGACGGTGCAGAATTTTTGATGGATTTATATTAGGTATCTTGACTTGGAACCCTCATTTCACCCCCCAAATCAGTTACAAAACATCTCCCAAGTCCTCCCCATCATACCCCAACATCCCAAATCGAAATCACAGATAAAATCCACAAGCATTACATGAGAAACCCCGTGATCATCGTAGGAATTGTCGTCTTCTAGAGGAACTGATTTCAAAAACCCTTGGAATGAAGTACTCTACTATTTTGATGTCTATAAAGGTCGACTCATTATTCTCTCCTAAAGGTTAAGCTCACAATGTGATTTATGGGTTCTGTAGAGTCAGTGAAAGAATAACATATGAAATGTTAACCCTCACAAGGGAATCGGAGGTGTAACGATCTTATGTCACTCCGATGAGTTCAAAGAGTATTCGGTAATTCTTAAAAGAGGTCATTATATGCATGTATTATATATATTTATATATTGACCTCAGAGGCCTATGGCGCTATATACGCAGAGATATAGATATAATATTGATGATATTTGTCACAGAGGCCTATGGCGCTATTGCGCAGTTTATACAGATATGATATAGATAATATTGCCCCCTGAGGCCTATGACGTTATATATGCATAATTATATTTCATTTATGTATATTCTGGCCCATAGAAGCACTCAGGGTACATGATGTCTTTCTATTGCTCTATCTTATAGTTATGCATTTCAGTTACAGTTAAAGCACGTGCTTTATTTACAAAATTGTACTTATTTACAATTTGAACATTACAGATAGTGATGAAGATGATTGTGTTTCATTCCCACAAATTAACAATGTCTTTTTGGAGAAATTGTGTTTTATCCCAGCGGGTACAAATAGTGATGAAAATAATTTTATCACAGTAGGTGACTCGACTCAGCTGAAGGTTGTTACGCTCCTTTCTTCTAGAGCTGTCTAGTAGGCTGATAGGTATGACTATTATGCATATGTGTATAGTTGTGTATGGTGAGACCATATCTGACCAGCTGTCAGTATAGGCTTTAGATGCTTGTAAATAATCATATTGTGTATAATGGTCGTGTGTGGCCTTGTTGGCCTCTCTAGTAGATTTGTTATGTTTATGTCGGTCTTCTCGGCCTTGTTATATATATGTATGGTTTGGGCCTTTTCTAGGTATAGGTGACTATGTTGTTATTCAGTTGAGTATGTGTTAGAGGCCTCATCGGCCCATGAATGGTTGAACATCTAATAGGTATCAGCATCAGTACACTCCGGCCTTAGGGTGCCGGCCACCCCCCCCAAGGCTGGGGTATGATAATTGGCCTCCTATGGGATGCCTAATTGTTTCAGGATTCAAGAAGTGACACAGAACATGATCTAGACGTTGCATAAGGTAGACATTCATGTGATTCAATTTTCAGCTAAGCAATTATATATCAAGCACCTTGGCATACACACTAGTAGGTAGACATGCATCTTTCAAGTTGACACAAGACAATTCAAACATCTATGCTAATCAGATATCAACCACCATAAGGGTATGCAAGAAGGCTCAAGGACTCAATTTTAATCAAATGTCCCAATTTTGATGACTTAATCCACAAGTGAAACACATACCAAGAATTCACATAGGCATAGCAGTTCTCAACATGTGTGTGTAAGGTGTTCATGCTAAGGTCATTATCTATCAACATTAACAGTGAGAAGTCATCTACATAGCATGTCATGGGAGGAAATAGGTTGACAAAACCAAACTTGGAGTTTGCATTTAAATAGACGTGGAACATGCTAGCCTGAATTCTCTGTACAGACTGTTAAATTCCCATTTCAAGGTTCAAATTAACCTTTCAAATGAACAAGATAGATTATACATACTTGACACAATATTTCAACAGATGGATAACGACGTCACTTTATTTCATCATGGGGAGTGTAAAAACCAAACACAAGTTGAGCTAAACTGGACATTCAGACTTAACCTATAGCCTCCTCAGGTTTAAATTCCAATTTTTACTAAATGTTCAGTTAGAAGGCGAAGACTTTACAAATCCATTATGAATATATGACAAGAGGGAATGACATATCACACAGACAAGCCCATAGGAATATGATCGCGACATGACTATATGGTATCTTGACTCAAGTATGAGACTCAAAACATAAAACATGACTTATGAAAGCACAACAAAGATCCCAGTTCGCATGCAATATGGTGTAGTCTAAGACTACCAGTTATAAATCCAAAGCAGAATATGGATAAACTCAAGCAGATTCTAGTGTGTGATCATTCATGTTTCAAGACAAAACACATGTACTTATGACTATGGGAAGATAAGGAATGACACGTACAAACTCAGCTTTTTATATATATCAAGACTAAAAACAGTCCACAGATGTCATTTCTACCTATATTTCTAGTATCAACAAAGTAATGTAGACAAGGCAAGCTATAACATGAATCAAATAGATATTAAGATATACCATACCTCATACAAGAACCATATAGGTCATTTTTAGGCACAAACATAACTACATTACAAATCAAAATAGTCATACAAGACAGACACCTTGAGTTCATGCTAACCTTTTATGTTTCTAAAAGTAGTATGGGACCACTAAGGTTGATTAAACAACCCTCTTAAATCCATATTCTAACTATACATCCCCTTTAACTTAATAGGAATTAATCAGAACTTATATAGACTAATATTTCCTAGAATTATCAATAAATAGGTGTCCTAAGCCATTTTTGACCAGTTTATACTTTGCAAAGTCCTATATGCTAAGAAACTATTTCAGTGTTCATTTGTTATCCCCTTAGTATTACTTCAAACAAATTCATGACCATATCAAATACAACAACCACTAAGATCCATTATAAAATAAATACAAAAAAACAAATATAGGGAGACAAGCTTCATATTCTTGACTATGCACACAGATAAACATGTATCATAAGTAAATTAAATCATTAAAGCTCATATCAACATCAAATTATTCTTGAACTAATAATTATCACTTACTATACATAATCAATATAAATGTAAAAATAATATATAATATACAATACATATATAGGATGATATATTGTCAGATAAAGTGATAACATATCTCTGAAATAATTTTGTAAAATAAATTTCATTTTGTAAAAGGTATATTTTGTTCCGTCTATGACTCGAAAATCTTGAATAATTAAAAAATATTATTAGAGGATAAAAATTAAGTATCAACAACTACCCCTTCATTGTTCGGGGATGGCAAGACCATCCCTAAGCGGCGAAATTTGACCACCTTAGTTTTTAGCCGATCAATTGAAAAATACTTCTTATTTTTATGCAATTTTTTAAAATTGTGGTAGGAACCTAGTCTATGAGTACATATCTCAGGTTGTATGATAATTCAGGGCTCTTGCAGTAGACTCAATTAAACTTCTAGAAAACAATAAAACAAAGAAAAATTGCATAGCTAAAAGTTCTAGGGTTTTGTTGGAATGTGACCGATCCTCGGATATTGTCTCCGCCTACATATCCAGGTTTTTGGGAATCAGGTCTCTTATAGTTTGACTCGGTTAGTAAAACAGGTATTCCTTATGTGGGAGTACCTTTGACGGTTTTGAAAAACCTTTTCGGTATACACCCGATCAGCTGTGAGGTTTCAAAAATTAAAGAATTCTTTTGTGATTGAGTGCGTTGTGGAGTGATTTTCAAGCCCAAATCCAGAGAGCTAGACTCTCATTGGTACACTATTTTGATGGGCTGTCCAAGAAAACGTTCCACGTTCGCTCTTTATGCTTTTGGATCTGGTACGCTTGTTTTCCCCCTCCGGTAGCTTCTAACCAGTTTTTGTTTGTTGGGATAATGGTGTGTTTGATTGTTTATTTTTCCATACCTATATGGATGTGTTTGTTGTGGCCTCTTGGGTGACTGTTCTGAGTGGGTGACACCTTTGACACCGTCTAGCTCGGATGATTTCTTTGGTTGAATGTTGTTCAAGCGGATGCCTCTTCTAACACCATCTATCTTGTATGATTCTAATGAATGTGTTGGTTTGAGCGGATTCCGACGACGACACTGCCTGGCTTGTATGAATGTATTTTCTTGGCTAGATGCCACCTCCGACACCGTCTGGCTCATGTGCATATATTTTCTTGAGCGAATGCCACCTCCGACACCATCTGGATCATGTGTATTTAAGTGGATGTCACCTATGACACTGTCTAGCTCATGTGAATGTATTTACTTGAGTGGATTCCACCTCCAACACCATCTGGATCATATGTATTTATTGAGCGAATGCCACCTCTAACACTATCTGGCTCGTGTGAATGTATAACATGAATAATGTCCCTCTCGGTGATATTTATATAAATGGCCCTCTCGGTGATATTTATAAAAATGGCCCTCTCGGTAGTGTTTGTATGAATAGCCCTCTTAGCATGTAGTTTATATGAATGGTCATTTTGACAGTTTGTATAAATGGGCCGCTAGGCATGCAGTTTATATGAATGGCCTCTTGGCTTATGTATGAATGGCGCTCTCAATAAGTAGTTTACATAAATGACCCTCTCGACAGTTTGTATGTATGACCCTCTCAGCTTGTTGTCTATATGAATGTCCCTCTCGGTAGTTTGTATGAATGGCCCTCTCGGCATGCATTTTATATGAATGGATCTCTCGACATATAGTTTATATGAATAGCCCTCTTGGCTTGATTGTCATTCTTTCATTCTTTTGTCGACTGTGACCCTCTCGATTAGATAGTTGTTTGTCCTTTTATGGCTGTCATGGCCAGATTATCCTTCTTCATCCTTTTGCGGCTCTCATGGATGGATTATGCTGCCCTTGTGGCAATTTGCTATTTTCATGGCCCTCATGGCCAGATGGTGCCACCACTATGGCATTTTGCTCTTTTGTGGCTCTCATGGATGGATTGTGCTATCCTTTTAGAGCTTTGCTCTTTTTATGGCTCTCATGGCTAGATTATGTCATTCAAGTGTCAGATCTTCTTCTTTGTTGTACATGTTTCATCATAAAGAAACATGTTAGTGAAATAAATTGTTGTCCTTCTGACGATGTTTTGGGACCCTGCAACCAAAGAAAATTTGTAAATTTTTATAGGATCGACCCATGTTGTCAGCTCATGCTATGTCATTTCTCTGTTTTTCAATATTGACCCTCTTAGGCTCGGTATTACGAGAAATGAATTTAAACTATGATTTGCAAGCGTATTTTATAAAATGTTGATCATAAAGTTTAAATAATGTTTTTACTACAACGCTTTTGTCTATTAAAATCTACTATCTCATTGTCATGACTTATACACTTTGAGTGAGGTTCTTTGAGCTTCCTTGGTGCTTCGAGCATGCTCCTTGTCTGTCCTGGTGAAATTTTCAAGACCCCCTCGAAAATTTTGCCCTGGTTGAAGGTTTAAGACCCGCTGACTCTTATATCAGATTTGTCGGTGGAACTTTTGAGATCCTCTCCAAAACATTTCCCCGGTTGAAAGTTTGGGGGTCCAGGGACTGTGAGGTGATATTGAATCTGTCTTAGAGGCTTCCTAGGGGTTTCTTTTGTTTTTTTTTTGTGCGACCAAGCTCATAGAGTGCCTACGCATCTTGTCATAGAAGGAATCAGGTCTAACATAGTTCGGAACAAAGATAGTTGATTTTTAAAATATTATGATTGAGTCCTAAGTGGACTGCTTATGTATCCAACCTTGGCAAATTAGGTCATCACGTAGTTCATATTACAAGGAAATGTCATTTGGTTTTTCTATTATAGAAGAAGAAAAACAAAATCCGATGAGAATTTTTCCATGTATCTCTGCCATAAGATATAGGTATTGAGTAGTGATTACAAGTAAAGAAATGCAATTACAAATTGAAAAGGTGTGGCTTCACGCGAAATATCTCTTGATTGCTTTGGGCCACTCTTGGTCGGCCATCTCTGCTAGGATCACAACTCCTTCTAGTAGTACCTTGTGAACCATGTAGGTCCCTTGCAAGTTGGGTGCAAATTTCTCTTTGTACTCGTCTTGGTATGGAAGCATGCGCTTGAGTACCAATTGTCCTATCTAAAATATTCTGGCACTAACTCACTTGTTGAAGGCATGTGCCATTTTTTACTAGTATAGTTGATTGTGACATACATCGACCATCATTTTCTTGTCATTTAGAGCCACTTGCTTGTATCTTTTTCGGAGCAGCTTTGCGTTGTCCAGCTCTGCTTCTTGTATGATTCTGAGTGACAATATCTCTACCTCGGCTGGTATCACTACTTCAGTACCATGCACCAGTAAGTATGGAGTTGCTCCTATTGAGGCCCTAGTTGTTGTTCAATATCCCAACAACGCATAGGGCAACTGTTCATGTAAACCTTTATAGTTGTCATTCATCTTTCTCAGTATCCTCTTGTTATTCTTGTTGGCGGTCTCTACGGCTCGATTCATTTATGGCCTATAAGTGGTAGAATTCTGATAAGTTATTCAGAACTATTCACAAATATGCTTCATCAGATGGTTGTTCAGATTTTCTCCATTATCAGTTATAATCCACCATGGGATGCCGAATCGACATATGGTGTTATTTCATATAAAGTCTGCTACCATTTCCTTCGTTACTGACTTGTGAGAAGTAGCTTTGACCCAGTTGGTGAAATAGTCTATTGACCAAAATGAAGTGGTGTCCATTTGGTGCGGCTGGCTCTATTAGCCTAACGACGTCCATGCTCCAAGCTACAAAAGGTTAGGGTGATCTCAGAACGTTGAGCTCACTTGGTGTGACCCTAATTAAATTAATGAATTTGGCATTAATGGCATCTTTTCATGAATCTACTGTAGTTGGTTTCCCTGGTCATCCAATAATAACCTGCCCTCATGATCTTTTTTGGCTAAGACGAACTCATTCATATACGGACCACAAGTCCTGGTGTGTAACGCTTCTAACAATTTTATGGCCTCTGCATCATCGACACATCTTAATAGCCTAGATCGGACGTCCTCCTATAGTGTATTCCTTTGTTCAGGAAGAAATCGTTAGTCATTCTCCTGATGGTTTTTTTTTTGGTTTCTTGTGATATTTTTGGAATACTCTCCCTTTTCTAGATATGTGTTTATGCCGGTGTACCCCGGTTTACTGTCTGGTTCATGTTCCATGTGGGAACAATAAGTATGTTCTTCCCTGATGCTGATGTTTAGCGGGTCAATGTGGCTTCTTTCAGGATGTTGTATCACAGATGTTGCATTGCAAAAGCATCGGCAAATTCATTTTGAGCTCTTGGAATGTGCCAGTAAGTCAATCTTTATGAACTTCTTGCACAACCTTTGTATGAGGTTTACATATAGTAGGATCTTCTTGTTCTTGGTAGATCATTCTCCTTGGACTTGGCGAATTAACATATCTGAGTCTCCTATCACCAATAACTATTGGATATCCATGTCGAGGGCCATGCAAAGACCCAAAATACAAGTTTTGTACTCTGCCATGTTGTTAGTGCATCAAATATTGAGCTTTGCTGCCATTGGGTAATGCTGACCTGTTGTTGAGACTAAAACCACTCTGATTCCTGAACCATTGTAATTTACTGCATCATCAAAGAATATTCTCCATCTTGAGTAAGTTTTGATTGTGTTTTCTTCTATTGCCATTACTTCCTTGTCTGAGAAATATGTCCTCAATGGTTCGAACTCTTCGTCGACCAGATTTTCTGCTAGAAAATTGGCCAATGCTTGTCCTTTGACAACTTTTTCCATTTGGCCAATTTTCCTATACGCATGGCTGGGGAAAGATGTACTTCAAAGGATCTATTTTGGAGATTAAGTGGGTAGTGTAAGGTAATAAGTAGTGTCTCAACTTCTGTGCTACCCAGGTCATAGTGCAATATGTTTTCTCCACCAAGGTATACCTCGACTCGCAAGCGGTGAATTTCTAACTGAGTTAGTAGATGGCTCATTCTTTCTTCCCAGTTTTGTTGTGTTGCACCAACATATATCTGATATAGACATATACAACTACAATGGGCTTCCCGGTCTGGAAGGGACCAAAACTGGTGGATTGGAGAGATATCTCTTGATAGTGTCAAAGGCATTCTGGCATTCGTCCATCCATTTGGTGGGTGCATCCTTTTTCAATAGGTTAAGGATGGGCTCCACAATTATTATAGACTGTGCTATAAAGCATCCAATGTAGTTTAACCTTCCCATAAAACTCATAACGTCCTTCTTGGTCTCTAGCTGTGGAACTTATTGAATGACGTCATCCATATTGACCTCTATCTCTTTGTTCATCACTTTGTGGAAGATGGTGGTCATTTCTCTTATGTATGTTGCGTCGGCATTCTTGAGGCCGAACGGCATTACACAATAGTGGTACACTCCCGCATGGAGTGATGAATGTTATCTTCTGTGCCTATTCTTCATTCATCAGGATTTGAGGTGGCTGGAACATGATGAATTGGTAATCTTCAGATGTAGCTCATTCCGATAATATATCAGCACAACGTACCAGTACCCATAATGTAACGTCTTCTTTATTCGTGAAAAACCATCCCCATTTGAGAATTTTGTCCTCAAGGTTGAAAGTATGAAGTTTGAAATGAATGAGGCTAGTGACACTTTGCTGCAATGCTCCAAAAATTCTTTTTGACAATTATGAAATGCTTCATAGCTTAGAAATCTCAAAATGTCGTGTAAGAGTGGTGCAACTTTTCTTGAATAAGACATATAGTCTAAAGAGTTGACTAAAGAAATTGAACATTTCGAGAGTAAGTCATAAACCAAATTTGGATGAAACAAGATGATAAACTTGTGAGAATCATAAGTAATAAGAGAAACAAGAATTAGCGTCCACTTGACTTTGTTAACTGATTGATCTTTTGAGACAATATGCGGACATGTTCACGTGGTCTTATGATGATACGCTAGGGCTAAGCACTGCCATCATTTCACATAAGTTACCAATTTCTTGTCCCACAATAAAGCAAAAGCCAAGAAAGTTCAAGCCAGATTTGAGTTTAAGAATTAAGAAATAAGTCTCCAAGCAATTTGAAGCAAATGTCATCCGAGTCACAAAGTATCCTTCTTGGTTAACTAGCATATTACATAGACCAAAGAAAAATGGGAAAATCAGGATATGCGTAGATTATCGAAATCTCAACAAGGCTAGCCTAAATGACGATTTTCCTCTCTGAAATATTCACATACTTATTGATAACTGTGTGAAGCATGAGTTATAATTATTCACAGGCTATCACCAGATTTTGATGGACAAAGAAAACACTGAGAAAATAACATTTGTTACACCATGAGGAGTATATTGTTACCGGGTGATGCCTTTTGGACTCAAGAACACAGGTGTCACCTATATGAGAGATATGACTATCATTTTCTATGACATGATATATAAAGAGAATGAATTCTATGTGGACAACATTGTCATTAAGTGACGGAGAAGTTTGGATCACCTAATGGATTTGAAGAAGTTATTTGATAGGTTGAGGTGGTACAATATGAAATTAAATCACGTAAAGTGTGCATTTGATTTCCTCATCGGGAAACTGTTGGGTTTCATCATGAGTAGGAATGATATATAATTGGATCCTTCGAAGATAAAGGCTATTCAAGACTTTCCCCCTCCAAAGAGTTGGAAGGACATGATAGTTTTCTTGATCGTCTAAACTACATCAGTCGGTTCATAGCATAGTTAATAGTAATATGTGAACCAATATTCAAGTTGTTGAAGAAAGATACTTCTACTAAATGGAAAAAATATTTCCATCGAGCTTTTGACAGAATTAAGAAGTATTTGTCTAATCTGCCTGGCTTGGTTCCCCCAAAACCTGAAAACCCCTTGATACTTTACTTGTCTATGTCGTACAATGCACTTGGATGTGTTGGGACAACATGACAAAATTGGAAAGAATGAGCAATATACATACTACTTGAGCAAGAATTTCACATCTTATGAAGTTCGATATATTTTATTGGAACACAGTTGTTGTGACTTGACTTAGGTTGTACAAAGGTTGAGGCATTACATGTATGCATATACTATTTATCTCATCTCAATGATTAATCCGCTTAAGTAAATCTTTTAGAAGCCTATGTCTACTAAGCTAGCGAAATGGAAAATTTTGCTAAGTGAGTTTGACATTCTATATGTTACCCAAAAGGCCATCAAAGGGCAAGCATTAGCTGATCATCTTGTTTAAAACCTCGTGGATGAAAAATACAAGCCATTTAAAACGTATGTCCTGAATGAAGAGGTATTTATTGTTGGAGAAGATAATTTAGAGGAATATCCAGAGTGGAGTATGTTCTTTGATGGGGCTATGAACTTCAAAGGATTTGGTGTTGGTGCAGTATTGATTTAAGAATCACGTTAGGTTTATATCTCAGCAAGCTTAGGTTCCCGTGCACTAACAACATAGCAAAATATGAGGCTTGTATTCTTGGATTTAGAATGGTCATTGATATAAGAATACCACAATTATTGATTATATGTAATTCATATTTATGGGTTCTTAAGTACAAGGTGAATGGACTATGAAGAATGTGAAGATCCTTCCATACCCGTATTGCGTGAAAGAATTTTGTAAGAGATTCATCAAGGTAGAATTCAAACATGTCCCAAGAGATCAAAATGTGTTCTTAAATGATTTGACAACCATATCATCTATGATTCAACATCCAGATATGAATTACATAGACCCTATCAAAGTGAATGTACAAGATCAACCAAACTATTGCTTCCATGTAGACGAAGAACCGGATAGAAGACTTGGTACCATGAGGTTAAAAGGTATCTCAAGGCAGGACATCATCCAGAAGGTGTAACCAGTATTCATAGGTGAATACTTCCGAGATTTAGGATTGTTAAGGTGTGTTGATGCCAAAGAGGCAATCACGTTAGTTGAAGAAATACATAGGGGTACATGGGGGCCTCATATGAATGGTTTCACTCTGGCAAAGAACATTCTACGAGTTGGCTATTTTGGATGGCCATGGAGACAGATTGCATTCACTTTGTGCAAAAATGTCATCAATGTTAGATTTATGGCGATTTGATTCAAATTCTACCAAATGAACTTAATGTGACGAGTTCTCCTTGACAATTTGCAGGTAGGGACATAGATATCATTAATCTTATTGAGCCAACGGATCAAAACACATAGGTTCATCTTGATAGCTATTGCCTACTTCACAAATGGGTAGAAGCATCCGGTACATGTCACTGATAAAGAAAATTGTAGCAGATTTTATCCACAGTAACATCATTTGCCGATTTGAAATTCATGAGTCAATTATAACATATAATAGAGCTAATCTTAATAGTGATTAGATGCATGAGATATGCGAGACATTTAAGATTTATCACCACAATTCCACCCCAAACCACCTCAGATGAATGGAACAGTTTAAGCGGCCAACAAAAATATCAAAAGAATATTATAGAAGATGATTGATAATTACAAGCACAGGATGGATAAAGTTGCCATCTTTCCTCCTTGGTTATTGCACCATAGTTAGGACCTCAACTGGGGCAACACATTTTTTTGGTCTATGAAACAGTTGTTGTGTTAGTTGAGTTAGGTGATGCCAATAGGTACAGAGTCGATATGAACAATTGATGCTCATTGACGAAAAATGATTAATGTAGTTTTCCACAGACACCTTTATCATAATAGAATAATAAAAGCTATCAACAAGAAAGTAAGACCTAGATAATTCAAATAAGGCAATTAGTGTTGAAGCGCATATTCCCGCACCAAGATGAAGCTAAGGAAAAATTTGTACCCAACTAGAAAGGCCTTACATGGTTCATAAAGTACTGACTGTAAGAACATTGATTCTAGCAGATACAGATGGCGAGGTGTGATCAAAATCTGTCAATGCAGATGTTGTCAAGAGATACTACGTCTAGAAGCCTTTTATTTATTTTCACGTAATGTCTTTCTATGTAATGCAAATTAGGTTCTGACCCAATTCTTTTAGCAGGATACGTAGGAAACTTACAAATGGGTTTGGTCTCACTAAAGTAGAAATTTTCCAAAAAATTCATGTCAGAAACTGGGGCAAATTTAAGAAAATCATTGCAAGAAGACATCAAGAGAAATTGAAGAGTATATTATCAACCAAGTCGTACGACAGAAAATGAACTTTCAATAAAGGATGTTCTCTTTGTCTCACAAACATGTTAAAATTTAAAAGTTCAATAGAAATTCTTTACCACTATACGTATATGCGTATTTTCTTTAGAAATAACATGCAATCAAATATTTTCTTGTTATTCATTGACCAAAACCTAAAATAAACAGAGGTTACAAGTCCAAACAAAACTGGAAGCACAAAGTATCAAGAGCTAAAGCCTCAAAGTCAACGCGAATAAACCTCCCCCCTAAACTTACAAACTTTTTTGTGTGCGGGATATTCAGACTAGTGGAAGCTGAAAAGTTAATAACGTTTACAGCTCTGCAATTACTATTCGTTGAACAGTCTGAATATCTTATAATATTTAGGAGAAAATTACACCTCTCAAATGACAATGATCCTCAAAATCGACGACTTTGAAAAATGATGTTGAAGCTTTACAAAGACTTTTAAATGTATTAATGCACAAAGACTTAAATGCACATGTACTATTTTGTAAATGCTCCGTAAAAATGCTTGCAAATGCACTGCACAAATGCTTTCAAATTAGTTGCACATGAATTTTAATTGCTTTCAAATGCTCTGCGTATGCTTTCAATGCTTTAAACTACATAATTTCCTTCAGATATGCTGCACAGTCGCTTTACAAATCCACAGTTTCAAGGCGTCATTTCCACAAATTATCTTGGCTTGAAAAGCCTCATTTTTATTAATCATTTGATTTAAAACCCTCAATTTATAAAACATTGACTTAAATGGGTCTAAAAAGGGCAGCCCAGTGCACTAAGCTCCCGCTATGCGCGGGGTCCGGGGAAGGGCCGGACCACAAGGGTCTATTGAACGCAGCCTTACCTCACATTTCTGCAAGTGGCTGTTTCCACGGCTTGAACCCATGACCTCCTGGTCACATGACAATAACTTTACCAGTTACTTCAAGGCTCCCCTTCATTGACTTAAAAGGTCTAATGTTAATAAATCATTTGACTTGAAAAGCCTCTTCTTCATGAATTAATTCGTTTAAGGCATGATTTGTATAAATTATCGTCAAAAGGCACCATTCTCATGAATCATCAACATGAAACCCCATTTTTCATAAGTTATTGGAAAATACATAATTTTCATTTAAGTCATTTCGGCTTATAACCCGCATTTTCATAAATTAATGCCTAAGAGGCGTCATTTTCATGAGTTCTCTTTACATTATTCCCTTTTATATTTAATATTTTCTTTACTAACTATTTTTACTAGTGTATTAAGTTTACAGAAATTTTCGCACATCGTTTAACTATTTCTAAGCAGAGAAATGAGATAATTTATTTGGAAGAGAAAATTAGATTTCCCAACAAACATCAAGGGCCTACCTCGAATTCCGCTCGACTTTACTCTCAAATATTTCGATGATTAATTTCAATCGTATTAGAATTTGAATGTGTTTTCTCAATCATAATAGTCAAGTCATCATAATTTGATATTGGGACAATATTTTAATTTTAATTTTGCATCAATTGTGATTCTTTCTAGAGAAGCAAAAGGAATAAATAGAGAAAAACGTACTAGTAATATTAATCTTATTTTTCTTTGTTTTTATAAAAATGATACATAATTTAATATAACTAAATTCATATCCAAAACTAGAGTGTTGCAACTGCATGATTCGTGAAATATGGACCTAATTGTATACAACTAATTCATAATGCTTATATTTGTATTACAAAGTGAAATAAAAATTATATATAAAGATGAGTGTAACAATGCTTATACGTTTTGGGTAGATCATGTTGGAATTCTATGGTACTTTATAAAGCAGTACAGGAAGTAATAACTATTACAAATGTTCGAAAGGATAAATAAATGGTCAATCTTCAAAACTGCCGCATGTGTTTTGTGTCTTGAATGTTGATCACCTTGCAAAGCCAATGTTGAGAACTGTCGCAAGTTTGTTGTGTATTGAATCTTGATAACCTGAAATCAAGAAACAACTAAATCGGGATGGTTACAACGTTGTGTGTTGAGTTGAGGATAGCCCTCTATCCTTAAGACAAGATTGCCCCGTATATATGCTTTTACGTTAGCGGGCAATAGTCTCCCAAGATAAAACAACACTTTAATCTCAACACTACAAAGCCAATAAGTTGAGCCTGGCGAAGAAAACAAATATGACTCGACTTGCTGAAGATATAGAATAGGAAGGAAGAGTTTCTCTCCACTCTTCTCTTTTGTCTCTGTGTATATAGTGTGTCTCTGTAGTGTATATCTAGTGTATACATGAGGGTTTGGTCACTGTTTTTGACTGATTTTCAGCCACTGTTTCGAGCAGTTTTTGCTCACTGTTTTCGTGATTTTTCAGTCTGTTTTCTAGTGGCTTTTTCGTCTGTTTTTCTGCTTGTTTCTTGCCTGTTTTTCATCTAATTTTTCTGCCTGTTGTGCTGCAATGAATTGAGCCAACAACTACTCAATATATAGTAAGCAAGAGGGGCTGTCCAACTGCCAAAAATAAGGCTGTAATGGCCATTAAGGGACGCCATTAAAACAACCAAGTAATGGCTATTAAGGCCATTGAAAGAGGTTGTTCACTGCCCAAGTAATGGGCTGTTAATGGAGGAATTAATCAGCCAAATAATGGCTGGTTAATGCTCTAAAAAACAGTCCAACGGTAGGCAGAAAAAGTCTCCAGAAACTCTGGGGACCAAACTGTAAATATTGAAACTTCAGGGACCAAACTGTACATATAAAAGAATTCTGGTCCAAACTGTACATATGAAACTTCAGGGATCAAACTGTACATCTGGCAGAGTTCTCTGGTCCAAAAAGATAATATTAGACAGCCCCACAGCCCACGACCCACGACCCGAGAACCCGGAACCGGAACCGGAATCGGACGGGACGGGCGGGCGGCGGCGGCGCGCGTGTGGGCTTAGCCTTGAACCCAATCACATCTAGATCTTCCCTCCTTTAAACACATGGGATACCCCTTGGGGTCCCAAACCCTTTACCACTTAGAGACTTATATAGAGAGCAATTCTTCGTATTCCCACCGATGTGGTAGATTTGTCCCACACCACATTTCCATGTCTCAAACACCTTACTTCGTGGACCAATATCTCTTTCATTTCTCAACGAAATTAGACGATTCTTGGCCCTACGGTCATCTACTCACTTCGTAGATCATGCATGTGTAAAGAGACGAGGTCTCCAACATACGGAACACAAGTGTTTAATTCATCAAAGATGGGTGGACGCATCTCCCCGCCAAAGGCTAATTTCCAACAATCCCCTCTATGAAAGAGAGATTGTGGCGCACATACAAGGTGCCTACATTTCAACAATCTTTCAGCGAAAAGATATTGCATCAGGAGAGGTAGCTTACGCTTTGAACCTTCCCTAGTTGAATACCATCGGACTTACTTACTGCGCGGTGAACGTGATGTCTTGAACCGTCAGTGTTTAGTGTAAGCCAAGACAACGATATCAACACAATAACTCTTCTTATTCATTTTCCTTCTTACGTTTCTGTCCGTTGTGGCCATGGACACACTTGGATTCTTAAGTGCGTTCATTTGAGGCGGCCATCCTCGCACTTAAATAGGTGATCTCCTACAAGGTATCCTGCTATACCCCACTTCTCAAGTGTTAGGAATCATTAAAAGTTTCCCCAACCTTAACCTAAACCGTTTGAGGATCTTTTAAAGGTTTGGAAGCTTAACCTTTACCCACCATGCAGGCAGCACTTTAATGTCTATCGCGGAAACTGCTTTGGATTCATGTTTTCGTACAGAAATCATCATCCGAAGTGTTTCTTGCTTCCACCGAAGCGCTCAACTGAACCTTTTGCCGCTTAGTTTTCCCATTGAACCACATTCTTGGGATCTCCAATCAGTATGGTTGGGTTTCCACCGCAAAGGTTCGTATTGTTTGGGTTTTAAGCCCATTCCCCTAGACAGGCAGAACACTTGATCTCCGGGTAGTCCCTTAGTTAGTAAACAAGGATGTGACACCCGTGATGATCAACTGTCATACGGTCTTATATCTCCGACAGATCCTGAAAGATATGTCCAGACGCCGTCATCCGTGTCCTTCCTGAAGCCGACCGGCTAGCCACAGTGTATAACTGCTGAAGGCACGAGTTTCTCCCAATAAGAGACGTCCTCTAAGGAGCCGTAAAGTTACTCAACTTCTTTCATGCTTTGTATAAAACGATAAACTCCGATTCCATCATGAATCGGCCGATGCAAGTTTGCTTAGAGGATTTTCCAAGACCCACCATACACATTTACTTGTGGCTTTGGTGTTCTTCAGATCTGATGTCCAGTTTGCATCACTGTGTTCTGCCAGAACCGCTGGACATCCAGAATACTATAATCTGTAGATAAGCATTAACTCAGATATCGTCATATCAGATTTAACGCCTTCTACCGATCATGTATTAAAATTATCAGTGAACCTTAGTTCCACTGATGCGTTAAATAGGGCGATACCAGTCGGTTGTAGTGTGTACAATACATTGAACTACATATGACCTGTGCATATCGCTCCTTGTCTATGGGTGCACCATGATTCCAATCATTTCTATGATTCATATCCATTAGTGGCTTCAACGAGACTGTCTACTATCGACCAGTCCGTTAGATGTCTTAGAAATCCAATTCCTAAGATGTCATCTGTGATACCCATATCTTTCATATCGAGACTTTGTTTCAATATGACTTTTACTTTCAGGCTGTTGATTCTCCAACTGTTGGCTTTCTAATTTCAGAGTCAATGTTCCTGTGGTCAGATTCATTGTTTCTGTTTTATCTGAAACTTTCAGGACCAAAATGTAAACATTTCAGGGATCAAAATGAAAGTTCAGGAAGAAGCCCAACAGCCAAAGACAAACCAATCGATCCTCTTCTTCCAACTCTCCGGTTGGAAAGGTACATTTCAACATCCATGCCATGTAAGACTACAATGGCCCTGGATGTGAAGCTACTCACAGGGGAGCACATTTTACAACCCAAAGGTTCTTTTCCCGGAGGAAGATCAACCATTACGCACGTATGGTTCTATATGATAGAATCTATTTCTTTCTTTAGCTTCTTTCCAAAGTAGTGCTTTTGGAGATGACATTTATTTGTTAATTGTCCATGGTTCATTCTTAACCATACAAGCTAGAAGGATTGGAACAAGTCTTTGTCCCCTTCTTTGCTCCGTCTCGGTTCAACATCTAGAATCCCTGAGTTCTGCAGATCTGGAATATTAAGTTCCGGATAGCCAGCAACTTTCGAGTCCTGTAGATACGGAACGTCTAGTTCCGGACAGTCAGGCCCTCGCAGGTTCTTGTTAACCTTGAGCAATTACTCCTTTTTCCTTTTTCAAGGAAAGTTATCTCCAAAGAATTCAACATTCTTTGATGCCAAGAGGCGATCAACACTACTGTTATTTGCAGATCCTGACAGATATGCAATCTACAGTCTTAGGTACAACTTGACCTGTTTCAGTATTCCAACTTTTACCAAGCCACCCCACATAATTTGGGCGTACGACTTTGCGCTTGGCTAACACCGTTGGACTGAGGTGAGAAATGAACAGTCATTTAATGAACGATGCTTCACATTCTCCCCCTCTATCACTACGAATTTCTCAATCCGTAGGCTTAGTTGAGTTTCAACTTCTGCTTTGTAGCGCTTATCCGCTTCAACAACTTCATCTTTGCTTTTTAACAAACAAAGGATTCCATACGTTGTACCATCATCAATGAAGATCACAACATACTTGTCTCCCCCCTCTATTTTGTATAAACTTCAAATCACCCAAGTAGGTGTGACTAAGTTCTAGAGGAGCGGTGCTTCTTTCGCTATTCCCTTTGACGGAATTTGGAAAGGTGATTTTTCCTATTCGTCTACCTCACATTCATTTTGAGGGTTTATGTCGACAGAAGGCAACAATCTCAACATCGTTAGCTTTTGAATGACTTGCTATTTAACGTGTCTTAATCTATGATGGCATAGATGCACAGATTACAAATATATCATTCATTTGGCTACAGACGTACTGTACCATTCTTAGTTATTACAGACCTGTTGGACTTGTCTCAAACCAGCTTGACCAACAGCGTCCCTTAAACCAAGTTAGGAACATGTATCACCTCAGCTTAAAGTGATCCCATTCCCTGAAGTCCTATTGAGGACAACCTCTTCAACCCCTTCTACTTTAGAGGTGGCGTTGCTTCACATGAACAACCTCTTGCCCGTGGTTAGGGCGCAACCGGATCATATGTGATCTGGATACTCTGGCCCACTGCAGTTGCTTTGCAGACTGACTGTCCAACTTCTTTTCTGCCTTTCTTTAGGCCTTCAGATCATTTCAGACCTGGAAACTCTAACCCACCTTACTAGGTGTCCATTACTTTTCCTATGAAATGAATTACTGCCCCACTCCGCCGCCGGAGGCTTTATATGACTGAGTGTCCAATATCATCATATCAAAGGAATTTTGGCCCACTCCGGTCTCCGGAGGCTTTATATGACTGAGTGTCCAATATCATCCTATGAAGGATCTTACGCCAAATAGTATGACAGGCTCAACGTCTTTAACTTTTAGACTTCTTCCGTTATGATTGGTGCCCAGATAATTCTTGGCGCTTACTTAAGAGTGTTAACGGTTTACAACAAGTGGATCTTACTCCCTCGTATGTGCGAACATACTTTACTCACTTTTAATAATTACACTTAAAAGAACGGATCTTTTTAAGTTGCTTTACAATCCAATCTTTAAACGGAAAAGAAAATGAGATTAAACTTCTGATTTTTAAAGCGTAAGGAATATAAATTATTTTCATATTCCTCCTTACTTTAATCCATTTTTAATCAGACCTCATTTAATCTTTATTCTTGATAAGTAAGAAAAACTACTTATCCCAATTTCGGATTCTGGCTCACTCCAGTCACTTCATGAAACTGAGTGTCCAGTTCCTTCTTACCATTATTCGGATCTTTTGTCTGGGATAGATACAGGCCTTCTGCTGCAAGATAGAAGTACATCTTCAGTCTTCTCCTCTTGTCCCAATTGACATCCTCAGGCTCTCGAGAGCGCTTGTTCCCACCAGTCTTGGTACCGGTGACACCATGAACATGTTCATCATCATCACTCTCTTCTACCAGAAAACCATTGCCATATCCAGATTTGGTTACACAACTTTTGACCGACATCTTTCGAACACTAATAGTATTACAATACAATCTTGTCTTAAATAGTTGGAATTCTATGGTACTTTATAAAGCAGTACGAGAAGTAATAACTATTACAAATGTTCGAAAGGATAAATAAATGGTCAATCTTCAAAACTGCCGCATGTGTTTTGTGTCTTGAATGTTGATCACCTTGCAAAGCCAATGTTGAGAACTGTCGCAAGTTTGTTGTGTATTGAATCTTGATAACCTGAAATCAAGAAACAACTAAATCGGGATGGTTACAACGTTGTGTGTTGAGTTGAGCATAGCCCTCTATCCTTAAGACAAGATTGCCCCGTATATATGCTTTTACGTTAGCGGGCAATAGTCTCCCAAGATAAAACAACACTTTAATCTCAACACTACAAAGCCAATAGGTTGAGCCTGGCGAAGAAAACAAATATGACTCGACTTGCTGAAGATATGGAATAGGAAGGAAGAGTTTCTCTCCACTCTTCTCTTTTGTCTCTGTGTATATAGTGTGTCTCTGTAGTGTATATCTAGTGTATACATGAGGGTTTGGTCACTGTTTTTGACTGATTTTCAGCCACTGTTTCGAGCAGTTTTTGCTCACTGTTTTCGTGATTTTTCAGTCTGTTTTCTAGTGGCTTTTTCGTCTGTTTTTCTGCTTGTTTCTTGCCTGTTTTTCATCTAATTTTTCTGCCTGTTGTGCTGCAATGAATTGAGCCAACAACTACTCAATATATAGTAAGCAAGAGGGGCTGTCCAACTGCCAAAAATAAGGCTGTAATGGCCATTAAAGGACGCCATTAAAACAACCAAGTAATGGCTATTAAGGCCATTGAAAGAGGTTGTTCACTGCCCAAGTAATGGGCTGTTAATGGAGGAATTAATCAGCCAAATAATGGCTGGTTAATGCTCCAAAAAACAGTCCAACGGTAGGCAGAAAAAGTCTCCAGAAACTCTGGGGACCAAACTGTAAATATTGAAATAGACAGCCCCACAGCCCCAGCCCCAGCCCACGACCCACGACCCACGACCCATGACCCGAGAACCCGGAACCGGACGGGCGGGCGGCGGCGGCGCGCGTGTGGGCTTAGCCTTGAACCCAAGCACATCTAGGTCTTCCCTCCTTTAAACACATGGGATACCCCTTGGGGTCCCAAACCCTTTACCACTTAGAGAATTATATAGAGAGCAATTCTTCGTATTCCCACCGATGTGGTAGATTTGCCCCACACCACATTTCCATGTCTCAAACACCTTACTTCGTGGACCAGTATCTCTTTCATTTCTCAACGAAATTAGACGATTCTTGGCCCTACGGTCATCTACTCACTTCGTAGATCATGCATGTGTAAAGAGACAATGTCTCCAACATACGGAACACAAGTGTTTAATTCATCAAAGATGGGTGGACGCATCTCCCCGCCAAAGGCTAATTTCCAACAGATCATGCTACGTGGATCTTCGTCATGCTTTCGTTGGCACCCCTACGAGTCCGAGGTAGGGGACTGGTGCATTTCTCTACAATTTGCTTAATCATTTTTAATAGGGTTGAGAATATAATCAAATATTAAAAGTGTGTTCTATCTAACAGCTTAAGCTTTTAGATCAGATGGTCACACATTTCAATATGGTATCAAAGAAGGCCAAAGGTCCTGGGATCGAACCTCACCGCCACCCATTATCAAAAAAGATTTTCACGTGCTTGGACCATGAAAAAAATCAAGTCCGCACGTGAGGGGTTGTGTTGAGAATATAATCAAATATTAAAAGTGTGTTCTATCTAACAGCTTAATCTTTTAGATTAGATGGTCACACACTTCAATAAATAGTTCTTAAGTTTACTTACCTCTATCATTTGTCTAGTGGTCCAGATTTGATGGTGGAGCTCGACTAGCAAGTTTACGTACCTAGGTCCTAAGTTTCTCATTACTCGGTGAAGTCTGATTGAAGCCCTGGTCAAACTGATCTCTCCGGCGGGCGGGGAGGAAGAGGAAAGAGAAATAACATAAGCTTCTTTGGAAAAAAAGAATGTGGGGTGAATTATTAGTCTGATGATAAAGTCGGGGATGAGAAAAATCTGAAATCATAGACATTCTCTTATTTCTTGTTTTCCTTCATCCTGTAACCACACCGTTTGTTTGAAATTTCAGTTTTTTAAAAATAAGAATCATGCTAGGATATATGACAAAGAACCTTAACATATAGTACTGGTTGTTACAAAAGCAACTAGACACACATAATAATAAATATGATATATGATAAAGAAAATACTTGATATTTGTTATTTCTTCTAATATCCTTGAAATGAAAATAAAAAATAATTTATGGCACAGTGACAGTTCATAAATAAAACTTCAAGCTACGACCCAGATACGTTCTAGTATACAAAGAAACTGTTGAAAAAAAAGCAAAAAGAAACTTTCATGAAAAGACCTTGCCTAAAAATAAAATAAAATAAAAATATATTAAATCTTGTATTTGTATTGTCAACTACTAGTTAAAATAATAATGAAATGAAAGTATATTATTTAGAGAGTAATGGTGCCTCCAGAGATGGAAAACAACGTCTAACTCTCTCGGAAAGACGAAATCGAAAGATGTTGAGAAGCCTAGAGTGTAAATACTCCTGGAGCAATCTACCAGAATTTAATATTTTTCAGTTTGAAGAAAAACTTACCAAGCTAATAAGATGTTAATAAGAGGTGTTAAGAATTTTTAATATAATTTTATATGTATACACATGTGAAAAATAGTATCACGTTTAGTATTCTTACAAGGCATAAATAAAAATATTACAAGCTAATAAGATGTTAATCATGTGTTTGCAATGCAATATATAGAATCTTGTTGTAAGAAATTTATTTACTAAAATGAAGATTTGAGTAGTTTAATCTGAAATTCTAAAATATTTCTATTATTTAAAGTAGACAAATTTTCTTTCATTTTCTTTTAATAGCCAACAAGACCTATTTAGGTCTTAAACTTAATTTAAAATCTCTAGATAATCATTATTGAATTTTGGTCCCAATTCATGTTATGTAATTCAATGCTTATTCATATTTAAGCTATTGATATTCTTAAGATCATCACCCAACAACAATTTGAGAATCACCAAGTCGCTATTCATCTTTTTTTCTTATTCAAGAACCCTAGTTCATCAATACTATTTCAAAAACTAGTGTTGTTCCTTAACAAAATGGTGATTCCTACTCCATAATATAGGCCTAATACTTATTTCATAAGTGTATTTGGGTAGAGACTTTACCTCTTGGGGTTGAAATCCTAGCTTGAAGACTTGGAGACTCCTTGTAGATTGGGGAAAATTCTATGAATTTTGATTAAAAAATATATATTAATTCTAGCACTTAATGATGTTAAACAACCATGAATGCACAAAAAATTCTTACCTCAAGGATTTTAATGCCCTTAGGTAAGAGCTTCGTCCTCTAGAATCTTGCTCTTCAAATTGAGGTTCATTTTTTATCTTCTGACTTCACTTGTATTTATAAATATGTGCTAAAATATGTTCATATGTAGCTAACTAATTTAGGCAACAGATTTTTCCATGGCTACATATTAAGGCCACATATTGATACATGGATACGAATTCAGGCTGAAGATCCCAATGTGGCTACAATGGTTGAAGCTTCCCCCATCCTTTCTCTTTTGAATTGAATATTAGTCCATTTGTGGCTACGCATGGAGGCTACGGATGCTTCAGTCATTTTAAGTCTCATCCTATACCCAATATTCATGAGTTATTCCCTTAGCCACTCAACTTAGAGACTTTCACCCTATGTAACACTCATGTTCAAGTATTCCAATGACTCCATTACCCTCGTATGAGGTCACACGCACTTCAAGGTCATTTAGATTAACCTTCTAAACTCGTGTTTAATTAGGAATTTTTTCGGGACTTTACAAGATATTTGACCTTTGTTGTTTATTTCAGATTCTTACCAAGTCTTGTATGTTAATATTCCAGGATGAAGTGATGATCACAAATATTTCAGAGTGTAAGAATAATTAGTTTCTTTTCCTCCATGATATTCTTCCATAATGGTGGTAAATATACAATAAGAATAGCCACATCTAAGGCTCTAATTATGCTACTAATAACTACTAATAGGATATGATTAGGCTAATTATATGTCATCTAATATATCACCTTAATTGCTAATTTACCTACCATTTACATTCTAAAATCAATTATAAAAATTACTAATTACAATCAATTAATAATTATTCTATCATTCCCCCGCAGTCGAAGCGGGAGGCATGCGTATGCTGATATTGTCCCGAAAATCTCCAAATAAAACCTGGGAAGACCTTTTGTAAAAATATCTGCAATCTGATAGCGTGACGGGACATATAACACACACACTTCTCCGCGTGAGACTTTTTCACGAACAAAGTGGATATCCAACTCAATATGTTTAGTGCGTTGGTGATTGACCAGATTCCAAAAGAGGTAGATGGCACTAACATTATTACAGTATACTAACGTGGCCTTCAGAATTGGGCAGTGGAGTTTGAGGAGAAGATTTCAAAGCCAACATGATTCAGACACAACATTGGCAACACCTCGGTATTCTACTTCAACACTGGATATGGCTAAGGTTGCTTGCCATTTCGAGGACCAAGATACTAAGTTATCACCAAGAAAGACACCATAACCAGATGTGGAGCGTCTTGTGTCCGGACACTCTCCCTAGTCGGCATCTGTATAAGCGACAAGTGAGGATGTCGACGATGGATATAGACGCAGGCCATACTCGAGAGTGCCCTGAATGTACCTCACAATGCATTTGAAAGCATGCATATGATCATCCACTGGATTATGAATGAAAAGGCACATCTGTTGCACAACATAAGAAATATCCAGCCTGGTGAATGTCAAATACTGCAGGGGCCCTGCCAAGCTGCGGTAGAGTGTTGGATCGGCAAATGGTTTGCCGGATGATGCACTCAATTTAGATTTAGTGTCCACTGGAGTTGCCGAAGGTTTACAGGAGGATATTCCAACACGTTCAACAATCTCAGCTACGTACTTCTTTTGTGATAGAAATAAACCACCTGCATGACGTGTCACAGCTATACCTAGAAAGTAGTGTAGTGGCCCTAGATCTTTCATTGCAAATTCAGAACTAAGCTGTGATATGATGGACTTGCGAAGAGCATCTGATGAGACAGTTAGTATAATATCATCTATATATAAAAGAAGATAAGCAATATTATTAACCTGACGGTAGATAAACAGAGTGATCCGAACGGCTGTTGGAAAAACTAATATGTGAAACAAAATCGGCAAACCTCTTGTACCATGCCCTAGGGGATTGCTTTAGCCCATATAATGATTTATTGAGCAGGCATATGTGATTGGGATATTTAGAATCCCTGTAACCCAAAGGATAGTACATGTAAACTGTTTAATGTAGTTGTCAATGAAGAAAGGCATTTTTGACATCTAACTGATGAAGTGGCCATGCCTTTGACAGACTCAGACTAAGGACTGTTCTGATAGTTTTTGGTTTAACCACCAGACTAAACGTCTCACCGCAATCCACACCAACCTGTTGTGTCTTACCGTTACCTACAAGACATGCTTTATGCCGCTCAAAAGCACCATCATATTTTTCTTTGTGATTGAAAATCCACATAGATCGAATTATATTAGCACTAGGGGGACGTGGTACCAATTCCCACGTCCTATTTTTAATAAGAGAATTAAATTCATCGTCCATAGCCAACTTCCAATTCGGGTCATTAAGGGCAGCCACAGGATTACGAGGCAATGGTGATTTTGGGACATGAGTAAGTATGCTATATTTGGGAAGCACAAGTGGAAGTTGGCTTAGGAGATCGTAGAGATTCTCTTTTGTATTCTCTTTTTAGTCCCAGTTGTATCCTTCGTGACTTAATCTAGATACCGGTTTGGTGGTTAGGAAGCATCCATTCAAATTAGTAGATTGTTGAGAAAAGAAAGTCATAATCGGGTAACGAATCTTTTCCAGAAGGACTGAAAGAGGGCAACCGAATGAAAATGGGCTGAACTGAAGTGAAAAAATAGTCCGCGTGGCCCTAGCAAAAATGAGGATTCAGACTTTAAGCTTTTGAGAACCGTCAAATCGAATTCATAACACCTGTAATAAAAAAAAAAATTTAGCTATATTTCGGTGCGGGGAAGGACAATTGTGACACACGCCCGGTCTTTCGACCGATGTTATAACTTACCTTATCCTTTCCTATTTTTGTATTTACTGAGTCACTCGTCTTTCCAGGCTTTTCTTTCTTAGGCTTTAGCATTTGTTTAAGATTTCTCTTCTTTAGCTTCTTTATCCTACTTTAATAGTTCTTGGGTTTGACAATGCCGTGTTGACTACAGGTGATGGGCCGCAGGGCTGGAAGTGGGCCCAGGCGTGGAACACTAGAAACTGGACCAGAACTACCTACGTTAACTGAGCCTAGTGTCGGTAAAACTGGCCCAGTTCGCTGGCAGTAATTTCTGAGAATGGCCACTATTTCAGAGCTCAAATTATTTGGGTGCATTGGGTCAGCCAAAACAATGGCTATAGGGTGGTTTTGGGCCACTATTTCTGGGCCCAAGTCACCCAAATAATTTGGGCTGGCCAAAACAGTGGTTGTGGGGCCTGATAGATGGTGAGTCAAACACGGGGATATGTCATCATCTATAAAATAATAGGTAAGTGGTCCGAACATATGCAATTTTGCAAATGGGAAAGTGGTTTCATCAAAAAATACGTGACAACTCACAATGATTTTATTGGATGAGAGGTTGTAACATGTGTAACCTCGATGATTGGAAGGGTTACCCAAAAAAATACAAGGAGTAGACCGGGGTTGTAATTTGTTGATTGTGGTGGATGGATAAAAAGGATAGGACAAACATCCAAATATACGTAAGTGAGAATAAGATGGGTCCCGTAAGTATAGGATTTTTAATGGGGATTGATGGGACAATTTTTTGTGCGGTAGGATGTTCAATAAATACGTAACCATTTGTAGTGCATGATACCAAAAGGATGGAGGTAGTGTGGCATGGGCAAGGAATGTTCTAATAATGTTATTGATAGTAAAAAAAATTCATTCCCCCTTCCCATTTTGTGAGGATGTGTGTGGGCATGAAAGTCAGAAATTTGAACCATTTGAATTGCAAAAATCCCAAAAATGCCTATTATCAAACTCCCTACCATTATTACATTGAATATTTTTAACATTTCGTTCAAATTATTTCCGGATGAATGCTCTAAAAATGAGAAATGTGAAAAAGTCTTGTGATTTTTTTGACAAGGGAAATGTCCACAAAAAATTAGAGTAGTCATCTAGAAATAACAAATAATATCTATGGCCCGAATAGCTCAAAGTGGGTGATGTCGAAATATCACAATGGATAATATCAAAGGGCATAAGTGTTCACGAATTAGATGAAACAAATGGAAATTAAACATGTTTCTCAAGTGGAAATGAACGACACATATTAGAATTACATGTTTGAGTACATGAAACAAAATTATTTTGTTTGAGAGAGGCTAAAACAGGTGCCCCCGGATGACCCAAACGTTCATGCCATAACGAAGGTGCAAAAGCAGCAAAAGTGGCAGGTAACTTGGTTCGTTGGTTTGGTGATGTAATTGGATAGATCTCCCCTTGACTATCACATCTCACGAGAAGCGTCCCCGTCTGAAATCTTTCACGAAAAATCCAAAATGGAAAAAAACAACAGACACCCAATTATCAGTAGTAAATTTTCTAACAGACATCATGTTTTTGATTAATTGTGTTGCATGAAGGACATTCTATAAAATTAATGGTGGGTTTGGTGGTGACAATTTAGTAGAATCATAACCTAAAATTGGAATAGAATGGCCATTTTCGACAATTATACCATTATTTTTGCTCAAAATAAAATAAGACGAGAGATTACCTTGGGAGAATGTCATATGTGACGTCGCTTCGGAGTTCATATACCAATTTGGATCGGGCGAATTAAATCCAAGGGTGTGCATGGTGAACTCAATATTCGTTGGGCTTTCCACTGCTGAATGGGCCTCCTACCACTGGTTCGACAGTGGCCCAAAGCTACTGGAATTGCTGGCTGCACTATTACGCGGTCCAAAATATTTTGAAGCAAAATAAGGCTGCGGGTTATCCGTACCCTGGCCAGTAGGCCTTGGACTGGGCCTGGCCCAGTTACTCGATGGTTAAGGGCAAGGTGGCATAGCCCAAGGCCACTACCAGGCCCACTGGTTTGGGTCATCGCCCCACTATGGTCGGGGCTGCCACTGTTGGCCGTCGATGCCGTTGTTCCTGCCGTTGTTTCCTCTGCCACCAAAATTCTGGTTGCCGTTATTTTTGCCATTTAGAATATTTTCACCCCGATTTTTACCACCGTTATGTCCTTTTTGTCCCCGATTTTATTGTAGAGGCTCAAAGTTGGTGGTAGTGTCATTGGCTATCATGACGGATTTGAAACGGTTGTGGCCTTTTTGGCCAAACCTGCCTCTTCAAGAATAAGCATTGAACGAGCTTGATAAAAAAGTGGTAGAGGATTGCTTTGTCGGATAAGCGTTCTCACCCCACTATACGCGTCAGTAAGACCAGCAACCAATTGGAGAACCAATCGATTATTGGTAACCAGCGAATCAACATTTTTGAGTTGATCTGACAAGACCTTGAGGCGTTGACAATACGCCGATACATTCGAAAAATCCGCCATATCAGTGGTGGAGAATTCTTGCTCCAATGTGATGGCTCAGGAATTTTTGTTGTCTTGAAAAATATCCCGCAAACGATTCTAAGACTCCATTGCAGTAGAATCGAGTTCCATTATTGTATGCAACAAATCACTAGAGATATTTGCATAAATCCATGAAAGAACTGTGGCATCAAGAGTTTCCCAAAGTTCTTTTTCATCATCGGTTTTTAACTCCTTTCCTTTGCCAGTCGCCGGCGGGATTATGTGATGAATAATCCAGTGGGAACGACAACATATTTTAAAAAGCTCTACCTAAGTTGCATAGTGAACATTTTCCATCTCAATAGTGATAAAAATATGTGTTTTGATGTTAGAAACGATAAGGGCGGGATGGAATGTGGATTTAGAGTCAGACATTGTTGACCTAAAATGAAGAACAATAATGCAAAAATACAAATATGCAGAAAATGTGGTGGTTGACTGGTGGTGGAGGAAGGGGGAGGGATGGCCGAATTTTTAGAGATAAAATTATTTAGGGTAGGATCTTTTCCCTAATCTTCTGATACCATGTAAGAATAATTAGTTTGTTTTTCTCCATGATATTCTTCCATAATGTGGTAAATATACAACAAGAATAGCCACATCTAAGGCCCTAATTATGCTACTAATAACTACTAATAGGATATGCTTAGCTTAATTATATGTCATCTAATCTATCACCTTAATTCCTAATTTACCTACCATTTACATTCTAAAATCAATTATAATAATTACTAATTATAATCAATTAATAATTATTCTATCACTGAGTTAGTTAACTCAATATTCAAGGACCAAAGAGAATTCTTCATTACAGTCCTATTCAATACTATAAATAAGAGGTTTGCTAAAACAATTACATGAGAGGTGTATGAAGTTCATCAACACTTCAACCATCTCTGTTCATTCAGTTGAAAATAAGATAATGACAAGTGTGTCTCTAGAAAACAAATTATTGACCCATAAAATAAGCCACGGGTGTTCAGAGTCAATTGTCAAAGTACAATTTCAATGATCGATCTATGCAACAAAACATCTTCTTATTGAAAGTTTTACCTGAACAAAATAAATTGTCCACATGCTATGACCGCTTGATGTTCGGCCAAAAATGCATATATTTAGTCATTATTTTTCCTCACTTCTTAGTACTTTTATCGTCGTTTGAGTATATATTATATTGCCTTGAGCTTATTACGTGTTTTGTATGCGTAGGAAGATCGTTGGATGAAAGCGATTGGAAAAAAAGCTTATTTGATGCAAGTTTAGATAAGAAAAGAAAGATCAGAGAATGCTCGAGCTCGCCTATCATGCTCGCCTTGCGAGTAGCTTGACGAGCCAATAAGTTTAATCACTAGCACAAAACAGCGAAGCAAAGAAAAAGGCAAGGAAGTTGATGAGCCATGCTAAAAATATGCTTGAGAGGGCTCGTCAACATCCTCGCCTAGGGGAGCCCATAGACGAGCCAAGAAACAAGAGAAAATTTAAAACTGGTTGGGCTCGCAAGTGATCCTCGCGAAGCGAGAGTTCAGGCGAGCCAAGAAAAGTTTTCCAAACGAATTTTAAGTGGTTTATTTGACTCCCTACACATTCTAGGTCATATAAATACATACTAAGACACATTAGTTTTTAGGATTCAACCGAAGGAAAGTAAGAAGTCGTAGTGGAGCATGGAGAAAGATCCGGCAATGAGTTTTTCCTTTCTTCTTCCTATTCTCCATTGTTTGTTATGAATTTTAGTATCATGTTTTCACATACTTTTATGAGTAGCTAATTCTCTATCTAGGGTTTCTATGGAACCTTTTGTAGGATGAATTCTTGTTACGTTTTTATATAATTGAGCCGTTGGATTTTCTACTTGCTCAACTTCATGCTTGTTTAAGTTGATTGAATGGCCATCTATTAGCTATGCATATTTATTATGTGTTACTCAAGAGAGAAATCATATTTAGGTAGTTGTTGAACAACGTCACTCCCTAGGTATATGAGAGATCAATATTGTGGGTTTAGAGATTATGAAGCTTTGACGTGGTCATAGTGAGCGGTGAGAAATTGCTAGTTAGGGTTAGTTTGAGAGAATAACCCTAGAAAATTACTACAATTGATCGAGAGATAATTGTGATAAGTTAAGTGCTCACGATCCGTAGAGAAAAAATCAGCGAGATTATAGATAACATAGCGAGAAGAATTCCGATAATTGGGAAAATCATAACCCTAGGCCTCCTTAATATTGAATCTAACCCGTTCCACTTTAGTAGATAATTTTTACTGCTTTATAATTTATTAGTTAATTAGTTTAAATAGAAATCTTAATCGTTATATTCCATAATATTGTTTGAACTTATTTTCTTAGAAATATTGAACAGTTATAACTAATATTAGTTCTCTGTGACTTTTAGACCGGATTATATTTGCAGCGACCACTTATAACTTTTAGGACTAGAGTTGGGCGTGATCAAATTTTAGCGTAGTTGCCAGAGAACTAACAGTTTAGTTATAGTTGTAAATATTGCTACGTTTTAAGTTTGAACATTATTATTTTTTATTTATTTTAAAAAAATAAGTCTTGGCTGATTGAGTTGTTTAACATCATTTTTAAGATGGCGAGAATTCCCGAAGAATGGAGGTGGATTACAATGATCCCTTTGTACAAGAACATAGGTGATATCCAGAGTTGCAACAACTATAGGGGTATCAAGTTGCTAAGCCACACTATGAAAGTTTGGGAAAGGGTCGCGGAGATGAGGGTGAGAAGAGGCGTGTCTATTTTAGAGAACCAGTTTGGATTCATGTTGGGGTGTTCGACTATAGAAGCCATTCATCTTAATAGGAGGTTGGTGGAGCAGGGAGAGGAAGAGATACTTACATATGGTTTTCATCGACCTCGAGAATGCATACAACAAAGTCCCTAGGGAGGTTCTACGGAGATGTTTGGAGGTTAGAGGTGTACCTGTGGCGTACACTAGGATGATCAAGGATATGTATGTTGGAGCCAAGACCAGGGTACGGACAATAGGAGGAAACTCGGAGCACTTCCCAGTGATGATAGGGCTGCACCAAGGATCAACTGTTAGCCCATTCTTATTTGCCTTGGTGATGGATGGACTGACTTGACAAATCTAAGGAGAGGTTCCATGGTGTATGTTATTCGCAGATGACATAATCTTGATTGATGAGACTCCCAGCGGAGTGAATGAAGCAACTGGAGGTTTGGAGATAGACTCTGGAGTCTAAAGGATTCAGGCAGAGTAGGACCAAGACAGAATACTTGGAGTGCAAGTTCAGTAATAGAAGCGACCTTGAGACAAGCGCGGAGGTGAGGCTTGGTACTTAGGTCATTCCAAATAAAGAAAGCTTCAAGTACCTCAAGTCTATTATCCAAGGGGATGGAGAGATTGATAACGATGTCACACACTGTATTAGGGCAGGGTGGATGAAATGGAGGCTCGCATATGGAGTCTTGTGCGATAAAAAAGTTCTACCAAAACTTAAAGGCAAGTTCTATAGGGCGGTGGTTAGTCCGACTATATTGTATGGGGCGGAGTGTTGAACAGTCAAGACTTTGCACATCTAAAAGATGAATGTTGCAGAGATGAGGATGTTGACATAGATGTATGGGCATACAAGGAGGGATATGATTAGAAATGATGATATCTGGGACAAAATAGGAGTGGCCTCAGTGGAGGATAAGATGCGAGAAGCAAGGTTGAGATGGTTTGGGCATGTGCAGATGAGAGACACAAATACCCCAATGCGGAGATGTGAGAGGTTGGCTATGGACGGGTTCATGAGGGGTAACGGTAGGCTAAAAAGTATTGGGGAGAGGTTATTAGACGGGATATGGCGCAGGTGCAACTTACTGAGGATATGACCTTAGATATGGGGTTATGGAGGACACGGATTAGGGTAGAAGGGTAGTAGGTAGTCGAGCGTAGTCCTACTTACACTTGCAAACTGATAGTTATAGTGTTATTACTGTAGGTCCGCTTAGCCTATCATACTAATAGGCGCGGTATAGCTTTATAATCCCCTATAGTTTGATTATTCTACTATGTGTTCTCTAGTGTACTTTGTATTGCTTATTTATATGCGCTAGTTACTGCTTACTTTTTCAAAATGCGCTATCATGTCTTTTTCACTTTTGATATCAGCATTTTCATACTGACCGGATCTGACCGTTTATCTTTCTTTTCTCTTGCTTTGCTTATGCTTATGCTCTTTCTTGAGCCAAGGGTCTCTCAGAAAAGTTGTTCTACCTACCAATATAGAGGTAAGGTCAGCGTACACTTACCCTTCCTAGGCCCCACATTGTGGAATTTCACAAGGTATGTTGTTGTTGTATAGCCCTTATTCATATTGTGGAGGAAACCACCCGAGACAAAATTATCAAAATATTCCCGGGGTCGAGTTATGTGCACCAACTCAATCTTATGTGAGGAATGTGTGTGATATGTGTGGTGGTCATGATGGTCACTTTTATGGTGCTTATATTTTGTATCCTCCCCCATCCCCTTATTATGATGGTTCTACTTTTTCTTGTGAAGTTAATATAAATAAAAAACCAAGGGATGCTGATATGAAGGAGATCAAGGATATGTTAAAGTGCCTTATGGAGAAAGATGATGAGAAATAGTTACATATACAAACGCAAGAGACAACTATTCGCAAGTTGGAGGCTCAAGTGAGTCAACTGGTTGAAGCTTTTACAACTCAACAGGCTAATAATGTCGATTGTAGCCAAGAAGAGTTCAAAGTAGAATACCAACAATCTAACGAATCAGAATTTGATGATGTCGATGTTGAAAAAGTGATACTAGAATCAACAAAGGACCTTACAGATGCAATTTTAATTGACTCTAGTTTGTGTTAAGAAGAGGGGTTCGAAAATAAGTTGAATTTTCAGTTTGAGCGCATTGGTCTTCACGCAAAGCATTTTTCGACATTATGTTCGGAATGGGATATGGAAGTTGATCTATATGAGCCAATACAAAAATTAAATGATGAGGTAGATGAGCCATATATTCGGAAATTTTTCAAGGCCATATGGACAATGTGATACTCCTCGGTTAAAGCCAAAGAGTGCATACAAAATTATTTAATTTTTGGCTCGCAACATTTGTAACGCCCATAGAGCAAATCATAAAAGCAAAATAAAAAATGGGGTAGAATTCATAAGTTGTAAATAGAGGCAAAAACTGATTTTAGTCGTGCCGCGATGTTAAACTATGTGCTTGTTAGAAGGCAACTCAACTTTATAATTTTTATTTATTATGTTTTTTGTAGTGTTATTTTATTTTTTTTAGGAGTTTGAGCATGGAAATATAGCCATTGGAATGATGCAAAATAAAGCCACAAAGGTGGAACTAAGTGTAAGGTACCCGCACAAAGGACCATATCATATTGGGGGAAGTTTGAGTACCCCGGACGTTGTTATTCTACGGCCTTTCGCCTACCAGGGAGTCTCTTTTACCATCTTCTATTTATATTGTACATTGGGGACAATGCGTAGTTTTAAGTGTGGGGTGGAGGAATTGTTTGGTGGTTTCTTATACTATTTTAGTTAGGGGATTAGTCTTTAGGATGAACAAGTAAGTAAGGAAAGAAAGAGCTCTAGTATCATAAACTGTGTGACATATTTTATGTTGGGGTTTAAGGATAATCATGTGTATTGTATACCGTCTTTAGATGCCTTGAGAATTTTTGTAATTTTTTTTACTCTTGAGGCTCAAGTTTTGACTTTTATTATTACCTCCTATGCTTGAATTATATTTATTGATTGTGCCCTATTGCTTTAGCTTGAAAGTCATGACTAAACTATCTGGAGTGGATCATGTACATTGTGTGAAGTGAGGTTTAGATGATAATCTGTGTTGTCCCTTATTAGTCTGTAACTTGCCATATGTGTGGTCAAAGCCAAGCAAATAAGTCATGGCAAATCTAGGAGATGACATAGGCATTTCTTTGATTAGCCCTTTTATCCTTTTTGCGTACCAATGTTAACAATATCCCTCGTCAGCCCTTTTGAGCCTCTAAGCATTTTTGTTGTCACCCATATTACAAGTCTATATCTTTTTATTCTTAATTGATTTTTTTTTAACCTTTACCTCTGAAAGAACTTAATTTACAAGAATAAGCGCTAGAAAGAAGTAAGTAGGAAACATGAATAACTTTTGAGTGGAACTCAAGAAAAGGAGTGAAGAAAAGAATAGTTTCATTAGCTGGAAAAAAATTGATTGAAATAAAGAAGAAAAGAATGAAGTAGAAAAAAAAATGAGAAAAAGAATTACAATTTTGTTCTTAACTAGTGAAATTGCTACTATGTGTTGGGCAGAAAACAAAGGAATTCGTTTGATGCATTTGTCTAATAAGCAACTGAATGAAGACTATGAGAAGTATGCGCTCGAAAGTGAAAAAATTGTCTTATATTAAAGTGCTTAGGAGGGTGGAGTCACTATTTCCCTAAATACATCCTACATGTCCCTTAGCCTACATTACAACCTATGAAAGTCTTGCTTGATCCTAGATTTGACAGACTTATATTAGTGGAGTCTTACACTATGGGCGAGCCTATGGTACGACCTTGGGAGACACATGATTTTTTTCTTTGTGAGAGAGAGTGAATTCTTTCTATATGCGAGTCCTTAAAATACATTTAAATTTTATTTGAGTGTGTGTACTGATTTCTCTCTAGGTTTGATCGGTGAGGGTACATGATTCACAAAATATTGGTGAGATACTAGGTTCTTAAGTTGGCATAGAAAAGCAGGTCATGAATTAGATAGGAGGAAAGTCAATTTTCGAGGCTAGGATGTTAGAAGAGATCATTTGAAAATTTTAAATAGTCTTGGCGTGAAAAGATTAAAGAAAGGTGTTTATATGCATATGCTAGTTTCTAAATGTCAATATAAGTCATTGTCATTAGTTGTGATGCACGAGCATGCTCAAGAGTTGTTCTTTCCATGATATGAATTTTTGAACTTCTCGAGGAAGAGCAAGAGTCTAAGTGTGGGGTGGTGATGTTCGGCTAAAAATGCATAAATTTATTCATTATTTTGCCCACTTCTTAGTACTTTTATCGTCGTTTGAGTATAAATTATATTGCCTTGAGCTTATTACATGTGTTTGTATGTGTAGGAAGATTGTTGGACGAAAGTGATTGGAAAAGAACTTATTTGATGCAAGCTTAGATAAGAAAAAAAAATCAGAGAATGCCCGAGCTCGCCTATCATGCTCATTTTGCGAGTAGCTTGACGAGCAATAAGTTTAATCACTAGCACAAAACAGCGAAGCGAAGGAAAATGCAAGGAAGTTGACGAGCCAGGACAAGAATGTGTCTGAGAGGGCTCGTCAACATCCTCGCCTAAGCGAGCCCATAGGCGAGCCAATAAATAAGAGAAAATTTACAGCTGGCTGGTCTCGCCTATGATCCTCGCGAAGCGAGAGTTCATGCGAGCCAAGAAACATTTTCCAAACAAATTTGAAGTGGTTTATTTGACTCCCTACACATTCTAGGTCATATAAATATATACTAAGACACATTATTTTATAGGATTCAACCGAAGGAAAGTAAGAAGCCGTCATGGAACAAGGAGAAAGATCCGACAACGAGTTTTTCCTTTCTTCTTCCTATTTTCCATTGTTTGTTATGAATTTTAGTATCGTGTTTTCACATACTTTTATGAGTAGCTAATTATCTATCTAGGGTTTTGATGGAACCTTTTGTAGGATGAATTCTTATTACGTTTTTATATAATTGAGCCGTTGGATTTTCTACTTGTTCAACTACATGTTTATTTCAGTTGATTGAATTGCCATCTATTAGCTATGCCTATTTATTATGTGTTGCTCGAGAGATAATTCATATTTAGGTAGTTGTTGAACAACGTCACTCCCTAGGTATATGAGAGATCAATATTGTGGGTTTAAAAGTGGGTTTAGAGATTACGAAGCTTTGACGTGGTCATAATGAGAGGTGAGAAATTGCTAGCTAGGGTTAGTTTGAGAGAATAACCCTAGAAAATTACTACAATTGATCGAGAGATAATTGCGATAAGTTAAGTGCTCACGATCCGTAGAGAATAAATCAGCGAGATTATAGATAACGTAGCGAGAAGGATTCCGATAATGGGGAAAATCATAACCCTAGGCCTCCTTAATATTGAATCTAACCCGTTCCTCTTTAGTTGATAATTTTTATTGCTTTATTATTTATTAGTTAATTAATTTTAATATAAATCTTAATCGTTATATTCCAGAATATTGTTCGGACTTGTTTTCTTAGTAATATTGAACAATTATAGCTAACATTAGTTCTCTGTGGGATTCGAGTTCGGACTTTTTGACTGAATTATATTTGCAGCGACCGCTTCTCTTTTTAGGACTAGAACCGCCCCTAGAATTGAGTTTGGAGTTGAATATGGAAAGAGGATTTCTTATTACACTTCTTCATAAATGAGGTTGAATCATACCGAATGAATACATTCTAACAATCCGCCTGGTGCATTTGGAAGATTTTTGAAAGATTTCTCTTAAGCTTGTTGAGAGAAAAGTACTCCACCTTATACGAAGGCCACAAAAGAAATAAGGAAGACAAAGTAAATGTCATAAGTCGGGGAAGTATTTAAAAAAAGAAAAATCAAATGCTCCACATGGAAAAAGATTGGCCACAAAAGAACTACATGGTTCACTCCCAATTCTAAAGCTCTACCCATATATGCAAGTGTAGCGATATCTCCATGTAGAAATTGTATTCTTTGATCCACGCGTTTAATCCATAAATTCAATTTCTCAAGGAATCCTTCTTGCACTTGAAATCTGCTGCACAACTTCTGATCAACGGTCGTCTTCAATCGTCTGCTAAGAACCTGGTTCTTCAATGTCTGCATAATATTTATTTAACCTACTTGTCAGCATAACCAGTTCCTTGGAGAGACCTGCTAAGAACCTGATTCTTATGTACTTTTAAAAAAAAATTAATTATCGAAACTAATTTGAGCTTAGCTCAACATCATCAATGTTGTGTCAAATAGTTAGTTATCCTACTTGTTATTTTGTGTTCTTTTCCACCTTCAATTATGGTGTACATCCTTCGAGAAATTTAAACTTCTATCAGGATACTTCTAACATGCATTTAAACTTCTCAAAGGATGTTTCAACATAAACTTATTGATTTGATCATAATTTAAATATTAACCTATTGATTTCATCATAATTTATACATTAATCTATTGAAATTTAATGTCAATCAAGTGATTTTATGAATATTTGAACATTAACTTATTGATTTGACGATATTTGATCATTGATTGAGTGATTTTATGAATAATTAAATATTAATCAATTAATTTGATGATATCTGATCATTACTTCTTTAATACCAATTTGGGACCTAAGAAATTCGCTGATTCTTTTTTTATCCAGCACATTTATTTATTGTTAATGTTGAGGTTACTTTAACTAATGTTATGATTCTCTTGTTTTGTCCAACACAAAGAAAGTTCTTTCCATTTTCCAATTATGATACAAAACAAAATATATTAGCCTATTGGTTAACCGATTGATTAGGTTAAACTAAAAATAATCGCAAACGTAATATGAGAATTAGTCTGGCAATCAAAGATAACTGCGTTTGTAGTCCAACGGTCAGGATAATTGCCTTCCAAGCAATAGACCCGGGTTCGACTCCCGGCAGACGCATCCAATTCTTTTTGTTCCGGATTGGATTGCCTTTTCCTTCAAACATGAATAATTTTGTACCTCGACATTCGCCCGCTTGGTTACAATTCCGAGGGAAAATATATTTGTTAAATGCTCAAAAATTCTTTCTCTGCAACTAACATTCTCTGCTTCCGGAAGTGCCCGCCCCTTGAGTTTTCCCGATTAGTACTTAGTACTCTGAGTTCTGTCAGCTCTCAAGTTTCATTTATTAGTACTAATAATACTTTTTAGTCACTTGAACTCCTTTAGAAGCTTCATTTTGCATTGCTTAATCTTCTATTTTGGCATCCTTAATTGCACTACTCAACCTGTTGGATTGTTGATTTTATTATTACCTGTTGTTTTCTTTGCTTCAATTATGTATTACTATATTATTTCTTGTTGCTAGTCTTCTTTTCTCTATTATTTTCTACATAACTGTTTTATTACTGTATTTCCTTTTATTACTAATTTTGATATGCTTTACTGAGCAGAGTTTCTATTAGAAACCACCTCTCTATCTTCATAAGGTACGGTACACTAACCTCGCCAAACCCCACTTGTGGGATTACACTGGTTATGTTGTTGTTGTCGTTGTGAAAGTTTACATTTTCTTGGGAATTGTTTGTCGCTTCGCACCTTGACGTTTTCTCCGCTCGGGAGAGGAAAGACCGGGAAGCATCTCCTGCTCAAAAATTCGAATATTCTTTTCTTTGTTTTGTTTATAACAGCCATCTTGCTACCTATCACCCGCATAAGTATCGAGTAACTCGCCTACTGAGGTTTAGGCATATAGGAAGAAATCACCAAAAAAAATTTCGGCTGGCTTTTGTTGGGTTTCAACCCCGGTCTCCTCTGTATGGTACTATTTGATAGTACTTATTACTGAGTAAGTGAGTATGAATCAGAACTTACAACTAATTTTTTCGATTTGTCATTGATTCATCATCTAGGTGGCATGAATCAGAATTTTGTTATTTCATATATGTGTCAAAGTTGACTTTGGATCAGATCTCTGATACTGTTAAGTAATTTCTCTTAACCGCTATAGAACTGCATGCTATATAGAAAGGTACGTTCTTGGTTAAAATGTACATAATTTGTGTTGCTTCTACCTTTAGAAGTTTAATGCACTAAATAGAGCATGGGCTAGGAACTCTTGCAGATTAATACTTAAATTGTATATGTACTTGTTTCACAAGTAGGAGTCAGATTTAAGGTTAAATATTCTTTTAAAAGGAACAGAGAATGGTAGGTTGATGGTGCATTCAATGAAAACAATATGGGCCATTTTGACTTGTCAGATTTTAAGGTTAATTTACTTAAAAGAAATTAGGAATATTGAGATGCATATTCATTCAAAAAAAGAATGGGGCATTCCGAGAATCTAACTCAGGACCTCTCGCACCCAAAGCGAGAATCATATCACTAGATCAAATGCCCAGTTGTTGATGAATGCCATTTTGACTCATGATCATTGTGTTTTTCCGAAGATCAGGAGTAACTCAATCATAAATGTCACTACTAAGTCGCAAAAATAGGAGCTTTAGGCTTCTTATTTCACACCTTCTGATCTGCATTTACTTACTTAGAAATTTTTCGTGCGCTTCTGCTGACTCCCATTAGAATAATGTTAGTAGATAAACAATGAGAGTTCTTAGACATTCCTTTCCTCTGACTTCTACTAACCTGTCAGCTAAGCGAGTATCATATCACTAGACCAAATGCCCTGTTGTTATGTTTTATTCTCTTCCTTATGTAATTTCTCCGTGCTTATGATTCCTTCCTTAGTTTGCTTATTTTTTTCTATGCATAATGGATATATACATTGAACATTCTCTAGGTCTCTGTATTGTTACAACTCTGATAATCAATTTGTTTATTTCATAGTTTTCTATTTGGCCATGAAAAATTACTAGTCTACTGAAACTGGTAAAAGATGATTTTATAAAAGTCAACAGCCAAGCACAAAGACACTGCTTGTGAGTTACAATATCTGAGATCCCCTATATAAAAAAATTAAAACAAAAAGAAGGGATCTCAACCGTACAAAAAAGAGACTCCATTCCTGTAGAGAGTTTATGAACTCTAAACATGCTGTCTTCATCTTTTACTCTTAACATTCCTCGTTTAACATGAAGAAGCGCTGGATATAATGACTTATGCAAGTTGTTGAAATTAGTTGTATCTTAATTGAAAATACATCCTTACTTAAGTTAGGTGGCAAACAGTCTGTTGAATTTTGTTGATTTACACTTTTATTAGCACAAAAGAAAAAGCAAAATTAATAAAGAGGAAAAAGGATAACTAAATTCCACAGATTAAATCCTGTTTTTATTTTAGTGTCATAGTTGGTTTTGGATCTGATATCTGATACTAGTAAGCTAATTTCAGTTAACCCCTGTTGATCTGTAGTTCAAACATACGACATTTATTTTTCTCCTACCATTAGAAGTTCAATTCTAAACAAGGCACTGGGTAGGAATTCTTTCAGATAAAACTATCTTCCCTTGTATCTGTAGTTGTTTCATAAAGGGGAGTCAGATTTAAGGCTAAGATTTCTTTTAAAAGAAAGGGGGCATTTTGATTATCATATTTTAAAGTTATTTTTTTAGAATAAAAAGGAAAAGTGAGATGTTTTTTAAATAAATAAATAAAAAAAGAATGGGGCATTCCGAGAATCGAACTCGGGACCTCTCGCACCCAAAGCGAGAATCATACCACTAGACCAAATGCCCAGTTGTTGAAGAATGTCATTTTGACTCATGATCAATGTATTTTTCCAACGTTTAGCAATAACTTGACTATAAATGCCATAAAGGGCAAAGAGCAGAGCGGTGCACTAAGCTCCCTCTATGCGGGTGCAGGGAAGGGCGGACCACAAGGGTGCAGACGCAACCTTACCTTGCATTTCTGCCAGAGGCTGTTTCCACGGCTTGAACACATGACCTCCTGATCACATGGCAACAACTTTACCTGTTACTCCAAGGAATGCCATGTTCATTGCAAATATATAACCTTTCGGCTTCTTATTCCATACCTGTTGATCGGCATTTCCTTACTGGGAATCTTTTTTAAGAACTTATGTTGACTCCCATTAGAATAATATTTAGTGGATAAACAGAGTGTTTTGAACTCCTGTTTAGCACCCTTCCCTCTGATGTTCACCTTTTTCTGATTCCTAAAGAGCCATCAGCTTTGATTGTTTGTGGTTCATAATATTTACATTCCTTTTTATCATACTCAATCCTTTTGGCCATGTCACAAGGAACTATAATTGGAGAAGTTTAATGCTTCATTTTTTAACCCCGTAATTTGTGTTGAAGTCACATCTTAAGTAGAGGATACCAAGCTTAGGAATATAAAGAGGAAACTTGAGCTTTCCTTTTTGTGTTCTCTAATTTCCTGATTATTTGGATACGTTCTTGATTGATCTAGTGTGTTCTTCTTGTTTGTTTTTTAGTCTGCTTGCTCATGTATGTAAGTTTTGTCACAAAACAACATGAACCTTGTGATGTTCATACTTCATTACTCATATAAACATTAAATGATTCATCGGCTGGGTTAGCAATCTTCCTTCTGATCAATAATTTTAGTTATCATTGTTGACATCCATGATCCATGAAAATGAACCTTGTTGATGAATCTTTGCCGAAGTACAATATATTAGCTAATTGTCACTTCTCGGATTTCCTACTTCCTCTAATTGAAAATAAAGCCAAAACTGCGAAGACGAAACCATATGCTCATTGTCACTTCTCATTTTGCCTGCTCTTTGAAATAAACCAAGGTAAAGCTGTAAAGCAATAAACCTTCAAAACCTTCACTTATCATAGTTGAGATTCTCCTTGTGTTGTTCTGTCAACACAGTATCTGGGATCACTTGAGAGTTCTGTGTTGTATTTTTGACTTACAGATCTGCTAAGTGGTAAACTGGCAGGTGAACATATTTGGCGGAGTCAAGATTTATTATTTGTCTTTTAGATCCAGATGAGTTCACCTTAGGTGTTCTCTTCTGCATTACTGTTTGGATTAAGAATATATGTTGTAGTTTGCTTGTCAAAGTTGCTGACTTTTTATTATTTTATAAACTAATGAATTGTATTCAGTTTAACTGTGTTGTACATACATGACTCTGAGGGAAATTCCATCCCTGTATCATGAATGTCTGATTAGATTTCTGCAGTTTTCGGAACACCAGTCTCAAAATGTAGATTGTTCGAAGGAGCTATTAACTAAGAACCCTACCTTATCCTTGGAAATACCTTATTGCTGTCAGAATTTCAGGTGTGAAAAGAGTAACTCAAAAAATGGGGGCATTTCGAGAATCGAACTCGGGACCTCTCGCACCCAAAGCGAGAATCATACCACTAGACCAAATGCCCAGTTGTTGATAGCTTGAAGTTTCACATTGCACTCAAGGGTGTGGCCTAGTGGTCAATGAAGTGGGTTGAGAACCATGAGGTCTCAGGTTTAGATTCCAGCAGAGAAAAAAACACTAGGTGATTTCTTCTCATCTATCCTAGCCTTGGTGGACAGTTATTTGGTACATATTACTGGTGGGAGGTGGCAAGTATCCCGTGGAATTAGTCGAGGTGCGCGCAAGCTTGGCCCGGACACCACAGTTATAAAAACAAATTCACATTTTGTTGTCTAGAAGAATAAATAACCCAATTCTTTGTTTTTATTGGGGGGGGGGGGGGGCGAGGACAAATCATCAGAGATTATTTATAAAAAGCCGAGGATACAAATTTACAGTAGTTACAAAGACATAGCCAACAAATTGACCTACAAATTGCGACAAAGGACTTGTTACAAGAACCTATATATGTTCTTCGAATGAGCTGGTTCACTTTTTGCTGTTCATTTCCACTTCCCTTCTTGACTTGCAAAGGGGTGAATGATGAAGTTGTACTATTCTCCTTATGAAGCAGTTGATATACTGATTCTGGATAGGTTGTTTTTTCTTTTAAAATGACTTCTTTGGCTAGTGGTGACCATATTATAATGTTCGCAAGACACCTTGTTGAAAATAGACGAGGTAGAGACTGAATATACTGTAGACTTTTGCTTCAGCATCTGCCTCAAACATACTTAATTAGAAGCTGAAACCTTTGGATTTTCTCATAATACTCCTCCAGCTATAGTTCCTAGTGTTCTAAGTTCTGAGCCAAGATTATTTTCTTACTATGAATTAAAACTGTTTCACAACATCATACCATTTTTTATGCATGAACTTTATTTGTTTGAATTTTGGTTTGTTTGATCCTTTCTCTTGTGTATTTAACTGATTAATTATGGTTCCCATTAAAGACAATCATTGGTTTTACTAATTTGAGTCTTGAGGGTGTAGTTAGTTAAAGTGTTCTTGACAAAATGGTTGTGGTTTCTTTGTATTAACTATTAATTAGTACTCTTACTTTTTCTCACAGATGGTATAACTGTTGGAAATTTGCCTTTGGCGGGAGTTGCGACCGATCAACTTTAACGGCTTAAACACTAGTGTTACGTATGTTGGAGAATCCGGTTCTTCACACATGCATGATCTACTAAGTACGTAGATGACCGTAGGGCCAAGAATCGTCAAATTTCATTGAGAAATGAAAGAGATATTGGTCCACGAAGTAAGGTGTTTGAAGCATGGAAAGTGTGGTATTGTGTTTAATTCTCCCTCATCGGTAGAGGAAGAAAGAATTGTTGTGTATATAAGACTCGAAATTGGTTTGGGGTTTGGGACCTCAAGGGGTATCCCATGTGTTTAAAGGAGGGAGGTCCTAGATATGCTTCGGTTCAAGGAAAGACCACACGCGCGCCGCCGCCGCCCGCCAGTCCGGTCCGGTTCCAAGTTCCGAGTTCCGAGTTCCGGGTTCTCGGGTTCACGGGTTCACGGGTTCACGGGCTGTGGGCCTTCTGATATTATCTTTGATATGATGATATTGGGCACTCAGTCATATAAAGCCTCCGGACGACTGGAGTGGGGCCAGAATTCATTTCATAGGAAAAGTAATGGACACCAAGTAAGGTGGGCCAGAGTTTCCAGGTCCTAAATGATCTGAAGGCCTAAAGAAAGGCAGTAAAGAAATTGGACACTCAGTCTGCCAAAGCAACTAGAGTGGGCCCGAGTATCGAGATCACATATGATCCGGTTACTCCCTAACCACGGGCAAGAGGTTGTTCATGTGAAGCAACGCCACCTCTAAAATCAAAGGGGCTGGAGAGGTTGTCCTCAATAGGACTTCAAGGAATGAGATCACTCTAAAAAGAGGTGTTACATGTTCCTAACTTGGTTTAAGGGACGCTGTTGGTCAAGCTGGTTTGAGACTAGTCCAACAGGTCTGTAATAACTAAGAATGGTACAATATGTCTATAGCTAAATGAATGATATATTTGTAATCCGTGCATCTATGCCATCATAGATTAAGACACATTAAATAGTAAGTCATTCAAAAGCTAACGAGGTTGAGATTGTTGCCTCCTTTCGACATAAACCCTCAAAATGAATGTGAGGTAGGCGACGAGGCAAAATCACCTTTCCAAATTCCGTCAAGGGAATAGCGAAAGAAGCACCGCTCCTCTAGAACTTAGTCACACCTACTTGGGTGATTTGAATTTTATACAAAATAGAGGGGGGAGACAAGTACGTTGTGATCTTCATTGATGATGGTACAACGTATGGAATCCTTTGTTTGTTAAAAAGCAAAGATGAAGTTGTTGAAGCGGATAAGCGCTACAAAGCAGAAGTTGAAAATCAACTAAGCCTATGGATTCCGAAATTCATAGCGATAGAGGGGGAGAATGTGAAGCAGCGTTCATTAAACGACTGTTCATTACTCACCTCAGTCTAACGGTGTTATCCAAGCGCAAACCCGTACGCCTAAATTATGTGGGGCAAGGCGATCCTTACCGCTAATGCTATTCTCAACAGAACTCCGCATAAGGATAAGGATAACTCTCCGTATGAGACATGAAAATGATCTCACATACAAAAGTTGTGATGTGGGGTGGCTTGGTAGAAGTTGGACTACCGAAACAGGTCAAGTTCGACCTAAGACTGTAGATTGCATATCCACTAGATCTGTAAAATAACAGTAGTACTTATCGCCTCTTGGCGTCAAAGAATGCTGAATTCTTATAAGATAACTTTCCTTGAAAAAGGAAAAAGGAGTAATTGCTCAAGGTTAACAAGAACCCGCGAGGGCCTGACTGTCCGAAACTAGACGCTCCGTATCTACAGGACTCGAAAGTTGCTGACTATCCGGAACTTAATATTCCAGATCTGCAGAACTCAGGGATTCTAGATGTTGAACCAAGACGGAGCAAAGAGGGGACAAAGACTTGTTCCAGTCCTTCTAGCTTGTATGGTTAAGAACGAACCATGGACAATCAACAAATAATTGTTATCTCCAAAAGCGCTGCTTTGGAAAGAAGCTAAAGAGAGAAATATATTCCATCATATAGAACCATACTTGCGTAATGGTTGATCTTCCTCCGGGAAAAGAACCTTTGGGTTGTGAAAAAGGATACTCAAAAGTGAGTACAAAGTAGATGGATCTACTGACGAGTTCAAAGCCTCGGCTACTTGTACATGTGCTCCCCTGGGAGTAGCTTAACATCATGGGCCATTGCAGTCTTGCGTGACATTAATGTTGAAACAACCTTCCCAACCGGAGAGTTGGAAGAAGAGAATCAGAGTTGGTTTTCTGGACTGTTGGGCTTTTTCCTGAACTTTCATCTTGGTCCCAGAAATGTTTACATTTTGGTCCTGAAAGTTTCAGATAAAACAGAAATAATGAATCTGACCACAGAAACATTGACTCTGAGGTTAGAAAGCCAACAGTTGGAGAATCAACAGTCTGAAAGTAAAAGTCATATTGAAATAAAGTCTCGATATGAAAGATATGGATATCACAGATGACATCTTAGGAATTGGATTTCTAAAGACATCTAACGGACTGGTCGATAGTTGACAGTCTCGTTGAAGCCATCAATGGATATGAATCATAGAACTGATTGGAATCATGATGCACCCATAGACAAGGAGCGATACGCACAGATCACGTGTAGTTCAATGTATTGTACACACTACAACCGACCTGGTATCGTCCTACAAACAGATCAGTTGAACTAAGCTTCACTGATGATCTTAATACATGATCAATAGAAGGCGTTAAGTCGGATATGACGATATCTGAATTATTCGCTTATCTTCGGATTATAGTATTCTGGATGTCCAGCGGTTCTGGGAGAACATAGTGATACAAACCGAATATCAGATCTGGAGAACACCAAAGCCACAAGTAAATGTGTATGGTGGGTCTTGGAAAATCCTCTAAGCAAACTTGCATCGCCCGATTCATGATGAAATCGGAGTTTATCGCTATATACAAAGCATGAAAGAAGTTGAGTAACTTCACGACTCCTTAGGGGACGTCCCTTATTGGGAGAAACCCGTGCCTTCAGCAGTTATACACTGTGGCTAGCCGGTCGGCTTTAGGAAAGACACGGATGACGGCGTCTGGACATATCTGTCAGGATTTGTCAGGAGACATAAGACCGTATGGCAGTTGGTCATCACGGGTGTCACTTCCTTGTTTACTAACTAAGGGACTACCCGGAGATCAAGTGTTCTGCCTGTCTAGGGGAATGGGCTTAAAACCCAAAATATACGGACCAATATAGTGGTAACCCAACCTTACTAACTGGAGATCCCAGTAATTTGGTTAAATGGGAAAACTAAGTCAGTAAGGTTGAGTTGATCGCTCGGTGGAAGCATGAGCACTTCGGATAGTGATTTACGAAAGAAACACCAAATCCAAAGCCGTTCGCGATAGACTTTAAGTGCTATCTGCAGTGTGGGTAAAGGTTAAGTTTTCAAAACCTGTAATGCTCCTCAACAGTTGAGGTTAGGTTTTTGGGAAACTTTTAATGGTTCCTAACACTTGTGAAGTGGGGTATAGCAGGATACCTTATAGGAGACCACCTATTTAAGTGCGAGGACGGGCCGCCTCAAAATGAACGCACTTAAGAATCCAAGACGTTGTCCATGGCCAAAACGGACAAAACATTACGAAGAAGAGAGTAAGGGAATTTGTTGTGTTGGTATCATTGTCTTGGCTTACACTAAACACTGATGGTTCAAGATATCACGTTCACCGCGCAGTAAGTAAGTCCGATGGTATTCAACTATGGAAGGTTCAAAGCTGAGGCTACCTCTCCTTATGCAACATCGGTCCGCTGAAATATTGCTGGAAATGAAAAAGACACCATGTGAGTGCGCCAAAATCTCTTTCAAGAGGGGACTGTTGGAAATTTGCGTTTGGCGGGAGTTGCGACCGACCAACTTTAACGGCTTAAACACTAGTGTTACGTATGTTGGAGAATCCGGTTCTTCACACATGCATGATCTACTAAGTACGTAGATGACCGTAGGGCCAAGAATCATCAAATTTCATTGAGAAATGAAAGAGATATTGGTCCACGAAGTAAGGTGTTTGAAGCATGGAAAGTGTGGTATTGTGTTCAATTCTCCCTCATCGGTAGAGGAAGAAAGAATTGTTGTGTATATAAGACTCGAAATTGGTTTGGGGTTTGGGACCCCAAGGGGTATCCCATGTGTTTAAAGGAGGGAGGACCTAGATATGCTTCGGTTCAAGGAAAGACCACACGCGCGCCGCCGCCGCCCGCCCGTCCGGTCCGGTTCCGGTTCCGAGTTTCGGGTTCCGGGTTCTCGGGTTCACGGGTTCACGGGTTCTCGGGTTCTCGGGTTCTCGGGTTCACGGGTTCACGGGTTCACGGGTTCACGGGTTCACGGGTTCACGGGTCCATGGGTCCATGGGTCGTGGGTCGTGGGCTGTGGGCTGTGGGCTGTGGGCAAAACAGATTTTTCCTACACCTTCCAAGGCATCATTTCGTTACTCAATATTCTTCACGGTAGCTCTTGAGTTTCCTTTGCTCAAGTGTTCCATTGCTGTTTTATCTTGGGAGACAAATTGTCCAGGACGTATAAAGGATACATACGGGGCAATATTGTCTTAAGGCAGAGTGCCACACTCGACTCAGCAAAACCAGTTTCCATTTTTCCGTCTTCAACAAAATTGTAATTTCAGTCTTGTGGTTATATTGTAATTTTCAGATTACTAGTTGAATTATTGAATCTTTGTTTATCCTTTCGAATACTTGTAATAGTTATATACTTCCCGTACTGCTTTATAAAGTAACATAGAGTAAAATCTCCAACAATAACTGAGCAAGAAAATGTTGTGTTAAAATGTCAAGTTTGCATTCCGAGAATTGAACTCGGGACCTCTTGCACCCTAAGCGAGAATCATACCACTAGACCAAATGCCCTGTTGTTGAATTCAATTTCTTTCCTATGTAATTCATTTTGTTTTATGCATATCTAGCTTGCTTAATTTCCTTTGCATCATGATAAGTCAATTAATAACTCTGCTGATCTCTGAGGTGTCATAACTGTCAGAACAGGTTCAGTATTGCTTTGTAATTTGTATCATCAATATGTTTATTTCATAGTTTTCTATCTGGCCATGAAATTCCTAGCATAACTTCAATAGACGCTGACTATACTGATATATGCTAGTCATAGGAATTAGCGCTCTCTGAATTTAAAATACATCCTTACATAAGTTATGTCAGTATTCACTGACTTTTTGCGGAAGCTTTGCATTTGAAGTAAACCAAAGGATAATTAAACTCCACCAATTCATCCCTCTTTTATATTTTAATATCATAGTTGACTTCTGATATTATCTTTAATACTATCACTCACACTGAGCCGCTCTAGAACTGCTAGCAATATGTACAATTACATGTTTCCTCAAACCTACCACATTTATATTACTTCTGTACCTGTAGAACCGTAATTCATTGAATATGGCATTGAGTAGGAATTCTTTTAGATAATTACTCTCTTACCTCTGCACTTGCTTCATATGGGGGAGTCAGCTGTAACGTTAAATTTTCTATTAAAAGAAACAACAGATAATTAAACAATTGTGTTACAACCGTTTTTTAAAAGATACAAGGAATAATTGATTAGTTATGTATCTGATGAAATAAAATGGGGCATTCCGAGAATCGAACATGGGACCTCTCGCACCCAAAGTGAGAATCATACCACTAGGCCAAATGCCCAGTTGTTGAAAAATGTCGTTACTCATGATCAATGTGTTGTTATTTTTTGTATCAGAAATAACTAGATCGTAACATATCATTCCTTGAAAATATAGAATCCTAGACTCTTTACTTGACGTCTTTGATCTGCATTTGCTTATCTGATGATTTCCGAGGAATTCAGTTTATTCTCTTTAGGATAGTGTCGCTATAAGTAGAGAGAGTTCCTAACTCTTATGCTTTTGCAGCATTTCCTCTAATGTTCATTTCCTCTTATTCCTACAGACCTATCAGCCTGGTATATGTTATTAGAAATCATTGTGTATCATATCAAGTCTTTGGGTTATCTGAATTTGGACATGTTGCAGAGAACTGTTATTGGTGATGAAATAATATTTTGGCATTAGATGGTTAATGCATCATACTTTAGCCCCATAATTTGAGTTGAAGTCACTACTTAAGTAGAACACCTAATTTTAGGAATGATAAAGAGGAAAACATTGGCTTTGCTTTTGAGTTTCTCTGATTTCTAGTTTATTGTAGATACCTTCTTGATTAATCTAGTCTGTGATTCTTGTTTGTGTTTTAGTATGCAGCGCATTATAAGTAAGTTGGCTTACAAAAAAACATGAACGTTGTGATGTTCATGCTTCATTGCTTATGTAAAAATGAACGAATTATCCGTCAACTGATACTATTAATCTGAACTCTTACGCCAAATAGAGAACATACCACTAGAGTAATCCTTGATTTTTGGTAACACTTTTCTGCCATTGATTGATAATGCAAAACTGTGCATTTCAAGACATTCACTTGTCATAGACTCATAGTTGAGATGCCCCTTATGCTAATCAATTCTTTCGTGTCTTAGGGATCACTTAGGAGATCTATGTTGATTTTGGAATTTCATATCTGGTAAAGTTGCAGGTGAGCACAAATCCGCTGGCTTGACTGAATAATATTTTTTTTTATTTTTTTTCTTTTAGATTCGCATAAATACCTTAGTTGGTCTCTTCATGTTTTATTTTTGAGTTAATGGTAAAACACACACCCAAACTATCAATTTTTCACGAGTTTCATACCTCTACTATCCATTGTTTCTTTTTCCTACCTAAACTATCGAAACTTTTGTATTAAGACACACTTCGTTGCTGAGTTGGCCAAATATTTGAAATCACTCGATAATAGGCGTGTGGGGGCTTAAACCCCCCATAAAATCAGTCCACATGGCATCTATAACAACAAATTGAGCTGAATAGTTTTTTTTAAGGAAAACATCTTTTCTACTTTCCTTTAAATCTTCTCTTCTTTTGCTTTCTTCACTTTTCCATCATTTCTCAGATTTTCTTCCCCTTTCTTCTTGTTCATTTCTCAGATTTTCTTCCCCTTTTTCCTTCTTCATTTCTTCGTGAACCCTAGAATTTTATTCAATCCCACAATGAACCCTAAAATTTGACACAATCCTAGAATTTTATAGAACACTAGATTTTTTTACTAAAACCAAAAGCTAACAATAATTCGCTCTGAAATTGAAGGTTAATGTGGAAAGAAATCAAGGCTGAGCACTTTTGCCCTAAGAAATTCTTGGGTTTTTGACCACTAACTCTTATTTATAATTTTTTACTTTTTAGGTTTTAGATCCAGATGAGTTACCTAGTATTGTTTGAGAGTAGGAGGAATCTCATCTTACATGGTGAGATATTAAAAATGAAATTAGTCTGAAAAGTTAGTTGACTTACAGTGACAAAGCATTTTTTTTTGTAACAAAGCATTCTGAACTGGAAAAAAAGCTCTGAAAGTTGAACAGTACGTATATTCAAAGAAGAATTAACTCTAGGCTGTTTGCATTGACAATTTGGATTAAAATACATATCGCAGTTTACATGTAAAAGTTTCCTATTCTTTTTGTTATTTCATGAAATAAAGAAATTTATCTAGTTTAATTGAATTGTATATACAAGACTAAGGTTTAATCTGTCCTAATACCTTAAATGCCTGATGAGCTTTCTGCAGTTTCCAAAACATCAACCTCAGATGTGATTATTTTTGTAAACTATAAATTGGAATAGTTATTGCTGTCAGAATTTCAGGATTAAAAATAGTTCCTCAAATATTTGGGGGCATTCCAAGAATTGAACTTCGGACCTCTCGCACCCAAAGCTAGAATCATACCACTAGACCAAATGCCCAGTTGTTGATGAATGTCATAACTCATGATCAATGTGTTGTTATTCTCCATGTCAGCAATAACTGGATCATAATATATCATTCCTTGAAAATACAAAATCCAACTCTTTATTTGACATTGTTAGAATAGGAGTAGGAACGGGATTTGTATATAGTATCCTACATGAAAAAGGATTGAGATGTAATATAAATAAATAAGGCTCAATGTAATAATGTAGATACAACAATTCAGTAATATATTTTCTCCCAAAATTTCTCACATGGTATCAGAGCATTGGTGAGAAATCTGGAAAAGAAAATTCAGTCAAATTCCGGTGACTTTCTAGGGCTGCCTACGTCCATCTCAGTTTATGGGGGAGTTGTGCAAAATCCAACACCACCACAGTTTAGATCAGGCTCAGGCGAGAAAACCCCAGTCAACCAATAAACCCCCATGCGCTGTCACGCGCCTCCTGGAGGACCTACGCCTGCAGCGAGTCAACCCCACGTGCCGACGCGTGCAAACTTTTCCGGCCACTTTTTGGGCAGTTCTTTTTTCTATTAGAGTCGCCATCCTTTTCCGAGCACAACCATTTAATTTTCTTAAAGTTCCGATCACTTTTCACTTTAACGACGACTGCTCCATCTTCAGGGTACTGTTCCGGCGTCTTCAACCCTGTTTCATCACCTCAGGAGTCCCTCTTAAAGCCGAAGCTTCGTATTTTTCTTTTGCTCAAATTTTCTTAAAGTTTTTAAACCATGTCTCTCGGATTTGATGTTTTTAATCTCAAAAAACACGAGAATTGGAACTTCAAGTCCTATGATTACTTCCGAACTATTAATGGAAAGTTCAAACTATTTAGCTTGGGCTTCTTTGGTTGAGTTGTGGTGCAAGGGTCAAGGTGTTAAAGATCACTTAAAGCAAAAGACTATTGTGATTAATGAAAAAGAAGAGGCAAGTGAGACAGAAAAGACCAAAGTACAGTGGGAGAAGGTTGACGCTCAATTATGTAGTCTTCTGTGGCGATCTATTTATCCCAAGTTGATGCCCTTGTTTCGTTGCTTCCAGACATGTTATTCATTTTGGGAAAAGGCTCGCGCTTTATACACGAATGACATGTCTCGATTTTATGATGTGATATCTCGGATGACCAACTTAAAAAAATAGGAATCAGATATGTCTACTTACTTAGGACAGATACAAGCAGTCATGGAGGAATTCGAACAGTTGATGCCAATCACTACAAATGTTGAAAAACAACAAAAGCAAAGACAAATATTGTTTCTATTTTTTACACTTACTGGACTTCCTATTAACCTTAATTCGGTGTGTGATCAGATTTTGGCTAGTCTACGGTTCCTACAATTAATGAACTATTTTCTTGTTTGCTTCGTCTTGCTGCACCTCCTAATCACACAGTAGTTCCATCACCAACTGTTGACTCCTTTGTTCTCGTATCTCAAACCATAGCGAATCGAACATCTCAGTCTATGGATCATCGACGAAGAGGGGTCGTTTTGAAAAATTCGAACTAAGTGTAGTTATTGTCATAAGTTTGGACACACTCGCGAGGTATGTCGTGCTCTACATGGTCCACTACCCAATGACGTTCAGTGCAGTCATTGTCATAAGTTTGGACACACGTGACATATGTCGTGTTCTGCATGGTCAACCACCTAACAATGCTCATGTTGCTCAGACTGACACTATAGGAAATTCGAGGCTTTTGTCTGAAGGAGAATACAATGAGTACCTTCAGTATCGAGCAAGTAAGCAGACGTCTCTACAAGTAGCCACAGATTCTCAGACTAATACTTCTGTTGCTGGTAATTCCTTCGTTTGTGTTTCACAGTCTAGTATGCGTCCATCGTGGGTCTTTGACTCAGGCGCTTCTGATCATATTTCTGGTAACAAATCACTTTTGTCAAATATTATTTATTCACAGTCCCTTCCTCCAGTTACTTTAGCCAATGGGATCCAAACAAAACCAAAAGGGGTTGGACAAACTAATCCCCTATCTTCTGTCACTCTAAAATCCGTTCTTTATGTCCATGGTTGTCCCTTTAATCTTGCATCTGTCAGTCGTTTGACACGTTCCCTAAATTGTGCCATAATATTTTTTGATGATTCTTTTGTTATGCAGGACCGCAGTACGGGACAGGTGATTGGTGCAGGATATGGATCACAAGGCCTCTACTATCTTACCTCTCCTAATTCCTCCACATCATGCTCCATTACAGATCCTCCGGACTTAATCCATAAACGATTGGGACATCCGAGTCTGTCCAAGCTGCAAAAGATGGTGCTTAGTTTGTCTAGTCTGTCCAAATTAGATTGTGAGTCGTGTCAACTTGGGAAACACACTCGCACTACCTTTTCACATAGTGTTGAGAGTCGTGCGGAGTCTATTTTTTCAATAGTTCATTATGATATTTGGGCCCTCGTAGAGTCAGTTCACCTTTAGGATTTCGTTATTTTGTTAGTTTCATTGACGATTTATTCAAATGTACTTGGCTATTCTTAATGAAAGATCGTTCTAAGTTATTCTCTAAATTCAAGAGTTTTTATGCTGAAATACAAAATCAATTTGGTGTTTCTATTCGTATTTTTTGCAGTGATAATGCCTTAGAATACAAATCCTCCCAGTTTCAGTAGTTTATGACTCACCAAGGAATTATTCATCAAACATCTTGTCCGTACACCCCTCAACAGAACGGAAGAATATACATCTCATTGAGACTGCTCGCACTCTTCTCATTGAATCCCATGTTCCGCTGCGCTTTTAGGGCGATGCAGTCCTCACAACTTGCCATCTAATTAATCGAATGCCCTCATCATCTATTCAGAATAAGATTCTATATTCCATATTATATCCTCAGTCAACTCTATACTCTCTTCCTTTTCGTGTTTTTGGGAGCACATGTTTTGTGCATAATCTAGCTCCGGGGATAGATAAATTAGCCCCTCGCTCTCTTAAATATGTCTTTCTTCATTATTCTCGAGTTCAAAAGGGGTATTGTTGCTTCTCACCTGATCTTCGTCGATATCTTATGTCTGCTGATGTCACATTTTTTTAGTCTCAACCTTATTTTAGGTCTCCTTCTGATCATCCTGATATCTCTGAGGTCTTACCTATACCTCAGATTTTACCTATACCGACCTTTGAGGAATCTACAGTTACTTCTACATCTCCAGTCATAGTGCCACCACTTTTGACTTATCATCGTCGACCGCGTCCAGCATCAGACCCCATATCAGGCCCAGATGATTCATGTCATGCGTCAGACCCTGCGCCTACTGCGGACTTGTCTCCTCCTGATCAACCGATTGCACTTCAGAAAGGTAACATGTCCACTCATAATACTAACTCATATTATATTTTTTTAAGTTATCATCGTCTATCATCATCCTATTATGCCTTTGTATCATCTTTGTCCTCTGTCCTTCCTATGTCTACAGGTGAAGCCCTTTCTCATCCTGGATGGTGACAGGCTATGATTGATGAGATGTCTGCTTTACACACGAGTAGTACTTGGGAGCTTGTTCCTCTCCCTTTAGGTAAATCTACTATTGGTTGTCGTTGGCTTTATACAGTCAAAATTGGTCCGGACGGCCAAGTTGATCGGCTTAAGGCTCGCCTTGTTGCGAAGGGGTATACACAGATATTTGGGCTTGATTATAGTGATACTTTCTCTCCCGTGGCTAAAATAGCATATGTTCGTCTTTTTCTATCCATGGCTGCTTGTCCTCCATTGGCTTCTTTATCAGTTGGACATTAAGAATGCTTTTCTCCATGGTGATCTTGAGGAGGAAGTTTATATAGAGTAACCACCCGGTTTTATTGCTCAGGGGGAGTCTAATCATCTGGTGTGTCAACTGCGTCAGTCACTTTATGCTCTGAAACAGTCTCCATGAGCCTGGTTTGGTAAATTCAGCATAGTAATTCAAAAGTTTGGTATGACTCGCAGTAAAACAGATCATTATGTGTTTTATAGACATTCTATTCCAGATATGAGTATTTATTTGGTGGTTTATGATGACGATATCATTATAACTGGCAATGATCAAGATAGTATCACTAATTTAAAGCAACATCTCTTTCAGCATTTCTAGACTAAGGATCTCGGCAGTCTGAAGTATTTTCTAGGTATTGAGGTTGCCCAATCCATGTCAGATATTGTTATTTCGCAACGCAAGTATGCCTTAGACATTCTTGAGGAGACAGAAATGATGGGTTGTAAACCTATTGACACTCCTATGGATCCGAATGCTAAACTCTTGCCAGGACAGGGGGAGCTACTCAGTAATCTTGGAATATATAGGCGATTGGTTGGTAAGTTGAATTATCTCACAGTAACTAGACCTGACATTTTGTTTCCTGTGAGTGTTGTAAGTCAGTTTATGGATTCTCCCTATGATAGTCATTGGGATGCAGTTATCCGCATTCTATGATATATTAAGTTAGCTCCAGGTAAAGTCCTACTTTTTGAAGATCGAGGCCATGAGCAGATCGTTGGATATACAGACGCTGATTATGTAGGATCACCCGCTGATAGACGTTCTACATCCAGATATTGTGTGTTAATATGAGGTAATTTGGTGTTCTGGAAGAGTAAGAAACAGAGTGTCGTTGCTCGATATAGTGCTGAATCAGAGTATCGAGCAATGGTTGTAGCAACTTGTGAGCTAGTTTGGATTAAGCAGTTTCTCAGAGAACTAAAATTTGGAGAAATCGGTCAAATGGAACACGTGTGTGATAACAAAGCGGTCCTTCATATCACATCAAATCCGGTATTTCATGAGAGGACTAAGCACATTGAGATTGACAGTCATTTTGTCAGGGAAAAGATACTCTCCAGATATATTGTTACTAAATTTGTAAAGTCGAGTGATCATCATATATTTTCACCAAGTCACTCAGTCATCCGCGTATTACATACATATGTAACAAGTTCGGTACATATGACTTGTATGCACCAGCTTGAGGGGGAGTGTTAGAATAGGAGTAGGAATAGGATTTGTATATGGTATCCTACATGGAAAAGGATTGAGATGTAATATCTATAAATAAGGCTTAATGTAATAATGTAGATACAACAATTCAATAATATATTTTCTCCCATAATTTCTCACAGACGTATTTGATCTGCATTTGCTTACCTGAAGATTTTCCGAGGAATTCAGTTTGGTCTCATTGTCATTAGGATAGTGTCAGTATAAGTAGAGAGAGTTCTTAACTCTTCTCCTTTTGCAGCCTTTCCTCTAGTGTTCATTTTCTCTGAGTCCTACAGACCTATCAACGTGGTATATTTTATTAGAATTCATTTTTATCAAATGAAGTCCTCGGGATATCTGGATTCGGACATGTTGCAAAGAACTATTATAGGTGATGAAATAAGATTTCTGGCATTAGATGATTTAATTGCATCATATTTTTGCCCCGTAATTTGAGTTGAAGTCACACTTAAGTAGAACACCTAATTTTAGGAATGATAAAGAAGAAAACATTTGCTTTGCTTTTGTTTTTCTCTGATTTCTAGTTTATTTTAGATACCTTCTTGATTAATCTAGTCTCTGATTCTTGTTTGTGTTGTAGTCCGCAGCTCATTATAAGTAAGTTCGCTCACAAAAAAATATTAACATTATTATATTCATGCTTCATTGCTTAAGTAAAAATAATCGAATGATTTGTCAACTCATACTATTAGTCTGAGCTCTTACGCCAAACAGAAAACATACCACTAGAGTAATCCTTGATTTTTGGAAACAGTTTTCTGCCATTGATTGATAATTTCGGCTATCATTTCTTACCTCCCTGATCCATAAAAATGAACCTTGTCTATTAAGCGTTGCTGAAGGACAAATATATTTGCTAACTGTCACTTAGTTTTACCTACTTTCTCCATTTGAAAACAAATATTAAACTGTAATGGCATACATTTTCTGATTATCACTTCTCAGTTTCATTTTGCTCTCTGAAATTGAAAACAAATGCAAAGCTATGTATTTCAAGACTTTCACTTGTTGTGCTAATCAATTCCTTCGTGTCTTAGGGATCACTTAGGAGTTCTATGTTTGATTTTGGACTTTCATAGCTGGTAAAGTTGCAGGTGAGCATTGCTAAGATACTTTTCCTGCTTATGAACTAAAATTGTTTCCCACCACCTTTCTATTTTTGATGCATAAACATTATTTGCCTGAATTTTGATTTGTTATATCCTTTCTCTAGTGTATTTGATGCATAACTGATATTAATGACATTCATTGGTTTTACTAATTTGAGTCTTGGGCGACGCGTGTACTTTGTTAAAGCGCTCTTAACAATTGGTTGTTGTTTCTTAGTTTTAACTATCAATTAGTGCTCTTAACTTGCATCCAAAGGTGTGGCCTGGTAGTCAAGGAAGTGAGTGAAAACCATGTGAGACTAGGGTTCAAATCACGAAAGACATTAACTGATTTCTTTCTATTTGCATAAACACCGCGTTAGAAAAATAACTCTTGAAATTATGCTCTTAACTTTTGCTCACAGATGGTATTACTAAGTAGGACATATTAAAAGGTCAAGTTCAGAAAATGGGGCATTCCGAGAATTGAACTCGGGACCTCTCGCACCCTAAGCGAGAATCATACCACTAGACCAAATGCCCTGTTGTTGATTTATTTTCTCCCTTATCTGATCCATCTTTACTTTATGTTCCATCTCTAGATTGCTTAATTTTTGTCAGAACAGGTTCAGTATTGCTTTGTGTCATTACTCATTAATATCTTATTTGGTAATTGCTATTTGGCCATCAAATTCCTAGCTAACTTGAATAAATGCTGACTATACTGATATATGCTAGTTATAGGAATTAACTGTCTTTGAATTATAAAATACATCCTTACATAAGTTATATCAGATATTCTGACTTTTTCCTGGAGCTTTACATTTGAATTAAAAAATGAATAAGAGCTGATAGTAAAACAAAGGATAACTCGACTCCACGATTTGATCATTTTTTAAAATTTTAATTTCATGGTTGACTTCTGATCATATCTCTAATACTATCTAGTCAGGTAATTTTATTGAGTACCTCTAGAACTGCTAGGTGCTAGCCATATGTAAAATTAGCTCAAACCTACCACATTTGTACTACTTTTGTACCTGTAGAAGTTTAATACATTAAATAGGGCATTGAGTAGGTATTCTTTTAGATGAATGATGTCTTATCTTGTATCTGCATTGTTTCATAAGGGGAAGTCATGTGTAAAGTTCATGTTGTTAGAATGCGTTACCATGGCGTATTTCGATTGTGCTATCAGTTTGTTATTTGTTTATTCAATCTCTTTTTTTTTTAAATAATGATGATAAATAAAGAACAAAGGCATTTTGACTTGTCAGACATTATGGTTATTGTTCTTTCAATAAAATGGATTAAAAATACATATTGCAGTTTGCTTGTAAAAGTATTGTTTCATGAAATGAAGAATTATTTTATTGCTGTCAGAATTTGAGGATTAAAAGAGCTACTAAAAAAATTGGGAGCATTCTGAGAATCGAACTCGGGACCTCTTGCACCCAAAGCGAGAATCATACCACTGACCAAATGCCCACTTGTTGAAGAGTGATCAATGTGTTATTCTCTGTATCAGCAATAACCTGATTATATCATATATGTCATATCATTCCTTGCAGAAAATTTTCTTTACACTCCTCATTTCTGGTCTTCGATCTGCATTTGCTTATATGAAGATTTTCAAGGAATTTTATTTATTCTCATTGTGGAAACAACCTCGTACAGAAATGTGAGGTAAGGCTGCGTACAATAGACACTTGTGGTCCAGCCCTTCCCCGGATCCCGCGCATAGCGGGAGCTTAGTGCACCGGGCTGCCCCTTTTATTTATCCTCATTAGGATAGTGTAAGTGTGTCAGTATATAAGCAAAACGAGTTCTTAAATCTTCTACTTTGCAGACTTTCCTCCAATGTTTAGAGAGTGTTTGGATTGGCTTATTTTAAGTGTTTATTGACTTTTAAGCGCTTTTCTAGTTTTTGTGGTGTTTGACAATGAAAAAAAGTGCTTAAAAGCACTTACGTTTAGGCATGAAAAGTACAAAAATAAGCCAAAAAGCCAAAAGTTGGGTATTACCAACTTATGGATTTTGGCTTTTAGCTTATAAGCTACTTTTTAAAAGCCAATCCAAACACCTTATACTATTCTCTGATTGGTGTATTTTAGTAGTTTTTTTTAATCATTCTAAGTCCTTTGGATATCTGAATTCGGACATGTTGCAAAGAACTGTTATAGGATAATGAAATAAGATATCTGGTATTAGATGATTTAATTGCATCATATTTTAGCACCATAATGCGAGTTGAAGTCACTACTTAAGTAGAACATGCTATTTTTAGGAATGATAAAGAGGAAAACACTGGCTTTGCTTTTGGTTTTCTCTGATTTCTAGTTTATCTCAGATATCTTCTTGATTAATCTAGTCTGTGATCCTTGTTTGTGTTTTATTCTGCAGCTCATTATAAGTTGCCTCAGAAAACAACATGAAGCTTGTGATGTTCATGCTTCATTACTAAAGTAAAAATAAATGAATGATTCATCAACAGGGGTTATTAATCTGAGCTCCTATGCCAAACAGACAACATACCACTTGGTAACATTTTTCTGCCATTGACTGATAATTTCGGCTGTCATTTTTGACTTCCATGATCCAAAAAAGTGAACATTTTTTATTAATCTTTGCTTAAGTATTTGCTAACTGTCACTTAGTTTTGCTACTTGCTCGAATTGAAAACAAATGTAGAACTGCAATGACATTTTTCTGGTTTTCAATTCCTTCGTGTCTTAGGGATCACTTAGAAGTTCTATGTTGGATTTTGGACTTTCAGATCAGGTAAAGTTGCAGGTAAGCACAAATCAGCTGGCTTGACTAAAGAAAAGGATAGCCCGGTGCACTAAGCTTCCGCTATGCGCGGGGTCCAGTGAAGGGTCGTACCACAAGGGTCTATTGTACGCAGCCTTACCTCACATTTCTGCAAGAAGCTGTTTCCACGGCTTGACTGAATTATGTTTAATTTTTATTTATGTTCTTCTAGATCCAGATGAGTTTTCCTTAGTTGGTCTCTTCATTTTTTATTTTTTTATTTTTTTATATTTTAGCTTTCAGATCCAGTTGACTTTACCTAGTGTTTTTTTAGAGTAGGAGGAATCTCATCTTACATGGTGAGATATTAAAATGATTTTTGGCTGAAAAGTTAGGTGACTTACATCACAAACCATTCTGATCAGGAAATTTTTAAAATAGCTCTGAAAGCTGAGCAGTATTATCCAAAGAAGAATTAACCCTAGGTTGTCTGCATTGACAAATACATATTGCAGTTTGCTTGTAAAAGTTGCCCTTTTTATTATTTAATGAAATAAATAATTATTTTATTGCTGTCAGAATTTGAGGATTAAAAAGAGCTACTAAAAAAATTGGGGGCATTCCGAGAAACGACCTCGGGACCTCTCGCACCCAAAGCGAGAATCATACCACTAGACCAAATGCCCAGTTGATGATCGTCCCTAACAGACATCTTAATGATAGCTGATAGTTTCACATTTTGTTCTGGAAGAAATAACTACTTCCTCCATCCCAGTTTATGTGACACTATATGATTGAGCAGGCGAGAATAGAGTTAATGAAAACAAGTCTTAGACGTTGTTGTTTGGTTTAAATCATCTAATTAATGGTAAAATGAGAATTTTGAAGTTTAATTGTTTCTAAATATAGAAAAGTGACATTTTTTGGGACAGACTATTAGCAATTATTATACAAAGCCGAGGATACAAATTTTGCATAGTCATGAACAACAAACTGATCTACAATCTGCTAGAAAGAAAAATTAAACTTTGGATTGAGAAATGGTGTGATGAAGGCTGGCTGATAGAATTTTTCCCAACAGTATTCAGCTATGATAGCTGATTTTATTTGATCTAGGTTGGAACCTTCCACCCTTTGCCACTGACACCATTGTAGCTTTTGTTAGTCCGGGTGGCAAGCGAAATATTCATACCATTTATTATATATGCACACATAAATACAGACTTTCGACTGAAGCATGTAGGTGGTATGGCACCTACTCGGCCCTTGATAGATCCGCCCATGATGGTCAGCAACCAAGGATGAGAATTTCTGTGAAATTATGTTATGAATTACTGAAAAAACAAGCTTGTGATTCTGAAATTCACTAGCTTTGGATGATTCTGTGGAGAACCGAAGTCCATCTAAGGTTGTATGTTTTGGGTTGATTGCTGTTAAATATTATTCAAGTTAATGCCATTCGTTGGTTTTACTAATTTGAGTCTTGGGCGTGTAATTTGTTAAAGTTCTCTTAACAAATTGGTTATTGTTTCTAGTTTTAACTACATAATTTGTGCTCTTAACTCTAAGGAGTAGCCGGTAGGGTTTTGTTGGGTACAAAGCATATAAGTAAGGCACAACGGAAGTTTAAAATTTTGTTTCTTACTTACCCCAACAATATTTCTGGTATGGTTATACAACAATCAAACCTGTAACATAAAGCATAAACTTACATGTTAGAATATCTGGAGTCTTTATCTACTGTAAGGTGGACACATAGTTGCCGTTCCAATTGCAAGCTCCAAACTTCAATGTATTTCTCTTTCGGAAAGCTAGGAAATCCAGCAGAGGTTCGAGAGAGTTTTAATTCTAAGTCTCTAAGGCTTAGAATGATAATATGAAATTAAGTGTATGATTAATGAAAAGAATGCCTCTATTTATAATTGAAAAATAGGTCAAAACCAGATTAGGGTTTGACCTTTGGCTGGCCCAAATTTCGAGGCAGAGGCGTCGCGGCCCTAGGGTATGGGCGCCGCGGCGCTCGACGTGCTCTTGCACTGTCTCGATTTATTTTCTGCGCATTCTCAATTAAATCCAAAATCCAATTTTGACTTAATTAAAATAATCATTATTCATTTAAATATCTAGATTCTAAATCGAACATTTAATTATTCTCTCAATAAATTCTTAGATCGAAAGGACAATCGACATAGTGTGACCCTACATGCCTTCTCATATGGACATTAATCAAATTAAGGTCTACGCGGAACTCCTAGACGGCGCTGGAAGACGAACTCAATATGTGAAGTACGTTTACGTGAATCCAGTAAATTTAACCTTTATGTGGTAAGATAAAATCCTTTTATTCACGACACACCCGATCAAGCTTAGGATTTGTCAAGTGTCTATCCAAATGGCTTAATCATTGTATCTCATCTATATTAGTTGACAACTAGACCATATTCTAAATACGTCTATTGCGTTGGCCAACGACTTAGTTAACCTAATATCACTGAGAATCCGAGTATTCTCTCGAATATACATTCGAGGAATGAATCCTAATCTTGGCTCAACTACCACCTTTATAATTACGCAGTGTAAGACCTAAGCATTGTGTCTGAGTGGGCGAATGGCTTCTTTTTTCACTCCATATCGCAATGTACCCAATACAAGCCGTATCTTAACCTATAAGGCATTTGAGCTTAGGACGGAATCAAAGTACATTACTTTGTAGACAATGCGCATAGTGACCTCAAGTCTAAGGACTTCTATCTCCCACACGCTGATCATACTTTAGACAAGTGTAACAAACAATATATTAGCAGGGTATACCAATACTTCCAAAGTATCCATGTGTCCATCACGAGTAGCCATTACTCGTAGCAGGTGAGACATACTACATCCTCCAAGGATGTGATGCAGACCACATGTCGACTTATCACATATCATCGATATCCCATTCTCGATGATCATTAGTCGAGGCTATTTTAAGAGTTATGTTATAATATTAATATCTCACACAATTAATAACAGCGTTACCTCCAGAGATGCATATTATAGAATATTACAAACAATCAATTAATATTTTAATAATTGCAAATGCCAAAATATTAATCTCCATTAATAATAATATGAATGTGTATAAAGTACATTTGTCCTAATACAGATTGTCTCTAGGACATAAATATACTTTCAATCTCCCACTTGTCCTAAAGCCAATCTCCAACATATCTAATGCCCATATTCTCAAAATGACCATTATGCTTGACTAAGCTTAATGGTTTAGTGAGTGGGTCAGCAAGATTATCGTCTGTGAGAACATAGTCTAATCTAATCTCTTCAGTCTCCACCATCTCCTTGAGTATGTGGTACTTCATTAGTACATGCTTGTTTCTGTTGGTTGATCTTGGTTCCTTAGCTTGCGCAATCGCACCAGTGTTGTCACAATAAACCGTTATTGGACAAGTGGCACTTGGAACAACCCCTAGTTCCTTCAGGAACTCAGATATCGCGACAGCTTCTTTACCAGCTTCCGATCCAGCAATGTACTCAGCTTCTGTTGTCGAATCAGCAGTTGTAGCTTGTTTGGCACTTTTCGAGCTTACTGCTCCACCATTGAAAATGAACGTGTACCCATATTTAGATTTGTAGTCATCAATATCTGTCTGGAAGCTAGCATCAGTGTACCTAGTAGCAGCTAGCTTTTCCTCCCCACTATAGACTAAGAAGTAATCTTTAGTTCGTCTAAGATACTTAAGAATACTCTTGAGTGCCTTCCAGTGTTCTTCCTCAGGATTCTGCTGGAATTTCCAAGTCATACTAAGTGCAAAGGCCACATCTGGCCTAGTACAGGTCATGGCATACATGATATATCCTATAGCCGAAGCATATAGGATCCTTTTCATGCGTTCAAGTTCTATAGTATTAGAAGGATTATCCTTCTTAGATAACTTGATGCCTTGTCCCATAGGTAGACCGCCTTTCTTGAAATTTTCCATAGAAAAACGTCTAAGCACTTTTTCTATGTAAACTGACTGTGACAGCCCCAACAATCTGTTAGGTTTATCTCTATAGATCCTAATCCCCAGAATGTAGCAGGCTTCACCTAAATCCTTCATCATGAAGGTACTGGACAACCAATCATTGACTGACTGCATGAGAGTCTTATTGTCTCTCATTATTAATATGTCATCTACATATATGATAATGAAGGCAATACTCCCATCCTTGCATTTACTATAAACACATGGATCCTCTTTGCTTCTGACGAAATCAAATGACTTGATAGCCTTGTCAAAGAAAATGTTCCAACTCCTCGAGGCTTGCTTAAGCCCATAAATGGACTTCTGTAGCTTGCATACAACATTTGGTTTGGACTCAAGTGAAAAACCCTCAGGTTGTTTCATATACACCTCCTCAACTAGATTACCATTGAGGAAGACAGTTTTGACATCCATCTGCCAAATGTCATAGTCATAATATGCAACTATTGAAAGCAAAATACGAATGGACTTAATCTTAGCAATAGGTGAAAAGGTTTCATCATAATCGACCCCAAGCCGTTGATTATAACCTTTTGCCACCAATCGTGCTTTATAAGTCTGTACCTTGCCATATGCATCAATCTTCTTCTTGAAGACCTATTTGTATCCTATGGGTCTAACCCCTGTTGGCAAATCAACCAAGTTCCAAACTTGATTTATGTACATCGAGTCCATCTCAGATTTCATGGCTTCTTGCCACCTCTGCGAATCAATGTCTAACATAGCTTCGCTGTAGGTTGTAGGTTCATCGTCATCAGGAATATCTATATCATTGTGTGTTTCAACAAGGAGATTAAGTCTTCCAGGCAGATGATGAGTCCTAGTGGTCCTACGGAGTTGATTATTCTGCGTTTCAGTGTTTGTTGCATTCTGATTGTGAGAAGGTTTTTGTGTGTTGGACAATCCATCACCTTGAGAGCTTTCATGAATGTCATTTTCATGTATTTCCTGAATGGAATGATGTACAACCATTGTATAATCTTCCATTGGTTGTGTATGAGAGTCTTACATTTCTGTACTATCTCTCACAAAGACTCCCAATCGGGCCGGGCGGCGTACTCTAAGTACCCAATCTTCACCAGATACTCCCACTGAATCCTTGTTTAGGTCATTCGACAAGGGTTCAACTTCTGTGTTATCTTGTGGTCTTTGAATTTATTCAAGTTCTATCTTTGTGCAGCTATGTTCCTTGTAGACATATTCTTCTTCAAGGAAAGTTGCGTTCCTGGAAACAATGACCTTATATTCTCCACGAAGATAGAAGTAGTATCCCTTAGTTTCCTTTGGATACCCCACGAAGTAACATTTCGCACTTTTAGATTTCAACTTGTCAATGAGCATCTTCTTAACATATGCAGGGCACCCCCAAAGTCTCGGAATGTTGGCCAGTCAAGACTTCACACATACACAAGATGAAATTTACGGAGATGAGGATGCTGAGATGGATGTGTGGGCATACAAGGAGAGATAGGATTAGAAATGATGATATCCGGGATAAAGTGGGAGTGACCTCGGTGGAGGATAAGATGCGGGAAGCGAGGTTGAGATGGTTTGGGCATGTGCAAAGGAGAGACATGGATGCCCCAGTGCGAAGGTGTGAGAGGTTGGCTATGGACGGGTTCAGGAGGGGTAGAGGTAGGCCAAAGAAGTATTGTGGAGAGGTGATTAGACGGGATATGGTGCATGCGCAACTTACTGAGGACATGACCTTAGATAGGGGGTTGTGGAGGACACGGATTACGGTAGAAGGGTAGCAGGTAGGCGAGCGTAGTCCTACTTACGCTTACAAAATGATAGTTGTAGTGTTATTACTGTAGGCCGATTAGCCTATCACACTTATAGGCGCAATATTGATTTATAGTCCCATGTAGTTTGATTTCTTTTGCTATGTGTTCTTTAGTGTACTTTGTTTATCTTATTTAGATGTGTTAGTTACTGCTTCCTGTTGTTAGAATGCGTTACTATGGCGTATTTCGATTGTGTTATCAGATGTTTATATTGTCCATAGTGCTTTAATTGTTTGTATGAGTCTGACCGTTTCTCTTGCTTTGCCTTACTTGTGATTATGCTTTGTCTTGAGTCGGGGGTCTCCCGCAAACAACCCATTCTGAACATACTGTACTTTGTAAAGTGTAGCTAGATGCATTCTCAAGAGCTCACTAGAAGCTCTGATTTTCCCTGTACGCCAGTAGTTTTGAATTAATGTAATGCTTTGATCTTTTCCATAAAACAAAGTTAACGATTTTTTTACTTTTTTTTTTCTGGTTTAATTTCTTTTTGCTCTTAAACTTGTCTTATCTTGAGTGAATTTTCACCCTTTATCTACTGATGTGGCAGCAATCAAAGCCAATACTGGAAGATACTAGACCAAATTTAACTGAAGAGAATTTTCAACCCCCATAGTCTGTATCATAGGTTTCATATCTGATAAAAAAATTAAAATAGTGTATAAAGCTAAAGAATGTAGAGGATATTTTTGTAAAGATTTTTTTTTTTTAGAAATTATGCAATGTTTTAATATATCAAATCAAACAATGGATAAGAACTAATCCCGGAATATTAGCATAACTAATGCCAACGTTACTAATACACCCTATTCAACACTATATTTATACATCTACCAAACGACCCCTAAGTGTCTAAATTTATATATCTTTTAGTTATCCCAAGTGCATGATCTTTTGTATTATTTAGGTGACTTTTATGTTATCAATGTGGTTAGGTTCAAATGTATGTGAAAATATATAATAAATGTGAGTCTAGAAGACTCTACTGGAACCTATATAAACCCCTTAGTAATGTTATTATGTAAGAGTGAAGTTTTAATATCTTTGTGCCCTATGATATTGTCAAGGGCCCACATTAATATTTCCAATCGGAATAACCTTGTATTCCTTACAAATACCTCTGTCACCCTTCATAAGGAGCAAGTAATCTATCTTAGTCTTAGCAACCGCACTAGTGAAGGTCACCAAGTGCTCCTCCATCTTTTGGAAGCTTGAGTTTGCTATGACCAAACTCACAAGTTTTGGTAAGTCTAAAAGTGAAACTCCTCCTTCATTTCTATCACCAAAGACGAAACCACCATAAACATCATCATATCCTCTTGAAGTGTTCTCTATGTGACCATTAAAATCTTTTTCCTATCAATATTTTCTCGATCTACGGAATACCCCTCACAACCTCGTCCAACCCCTCACAGAAGCGCCTTCCTACCTAACTTGAATAAATGCTGACTATACTGATATATGTTAGTTAAAGGAATTAGTTGTGGAGTCTGTCATCCTTACATAAGTTACATCAGATACTCTCTGACTTTTTTCACCGAGTTCTGCATTTGAAGTTTAAAAATAAAAGAATGAAGAGCTAATAGTAAAACAAAGGAGGACATACTCCATTATTTCATCCCTCTTTAAAAAATTAATATCATGAGTGAAAGAAATAACCCCCTTGATTATTTTCATTAATTGAAAGGCTATATATACAAGTTACATATTTCCATAATAGGAGAATCCTATTCCTATTCTATTTCTAAATCCTTATTCTATCATAATTCTAACTATACAATTATGGTAAGTGTATAACACTAATTAAGGTAACCTTTACACTACAATATACTACAAATATATATACCATAAATACAATATTGTATTGTCAATAATTCTGTTGGACCTGGCCGAGAGGCCCACTGCCGAGGCCCAACAAGCCCACTGCTGCACTGCTGCTTAGTCCACTGCTTCAGTCCACTGATATACATGTGATATACACTGCTGTATATTCAGTGTATATCACATGTATATTGCTCTGTTTAACACACCCCCGCAGTCATAGCGGGCAGTTTTCGAACGCTGAGACTGTCCCTAAAATCTTCAAAGAGAACCGCTGGTAGACCCTTTGTAAAGATGTCTGCAATTTGATAACGAGACGGGACATGGCATACGCGAACGTGACCCTTTGCAACCTTTTCACGGACAAAGTGAATGTCCATTTCGATATGCTTGGTGCGTTGGTGTTGAACTGGGTTACCTGAAATGTAGATGGCACTAATGTTATCGCAATATACCAAGGTTGCCTTCTGAATGGGACAATGAAGCTCCAAAAGCAAATTACGTAGCCAACATGATTCAGAGACCACATTCGCTACCCCTCGATATTCTGCCTCTGCACTTGAGCGTGATAGAGTTGCTTGACGTTTTGCTGACCAGGAGACCAAGTTGTTGCCAAGGAACATACAGTAGCCAGAAGTCGACCGTCTGGTATCGGGACAACCACCCCAATCAGCATCCGTGTACGAGACAAGTGTGGATGTAGATGAAGGATACAAGTGCAACCCATAGTCTAGTATCCCCTGAATATACCGAATGATGCGTTTGATTGCATTCATATGCTCCATTCTGGGATCATGCATGAATAAACACACCTGCTGAACCGCATACGTAATATCCGGTCTGGTAAAGGTAAGATACTGTAGGGCCCCTGCAAGACTGCGATAGCGGGTCGGGTCCTCGTATGGTGCACCTGCTGCGGCACTTAGCTTGGGGTTTGCATCAACTGGCGTGGAAGTGGACTTACAGGATGACATCCCAGCCCTTTCTATGATCTCAGCAGCATACTTTCGTTGAGACAAAAACAAACCACCTGAATGACGTTTGACGGCAATCCCCAAAAAATAACTCAAAGGCCCTAAGTCTTTCATAGCAAACTCAGAACTGAGCATGGTCATGATAGACTGGCGCAAGGCATCGGAAGAGGCAGTCAAGATGATATCATCCACATACAACAGAATGTAGGCCAAGGACGAACCACGGCGGTAGATGAACAAGGAATTATCTGACCTGCTGTGAGTGAACCCAATAGTTGAAACAAAGTCAGCAAACCTCGTGTACCAGGCCCTTGGAGACTGCTTAAGCCCATATAAAGACTTCTTCAACAAACATACATGATGAGGACGGTTTGGATCCCTGAAACCCAACGACTGATGCATATAGACTGTTTCCTTGAGATCACCATGTAGGAAGGCATTCTTAACATCCAACTGATGAATTGACCAAGTCTTTGAAAGAGCCAAGCTAGGCACAGTACGAATGGTAGCCGGTTTGACCACCGGACTAAACGTCTCACCACAATCAATCCCAACCTACTGAGTCTTACCATCACCCACAAGTCACGCCTTATGTCGAGCAAATGACCCATCTGAATTCTCCTTATGAGCAAAAATCCACATAGACCTGATAACATTAATACCATATGGACGGGGCACCAACTCCCACGTCTTATTATCAATAAGAGCATTATATTCATCAGTCATAGCAATTTTTCAATTAGGGTTATTTAATGCGGACACAGGATTACGGGGCAAGGGGGATCTAGAGACATCAGAATGTAAATTAAAATGTCTTTTAGGTGTAAAAATACCCCGCTGACTACGAGTGACCGGTCTATGACTCGAGGAAGGATTGAGGGAATTTTGGGAATTTTCTGGGCTCGGGACGGACTGGCCAGCAGGCAGTGGGCCTGCTGGCCCAAATCGGTAACCAGAATCCTCATCTGGACCAGTTCCAGAATTGGGCTAGACTGGCCCAATTGTTGGAACTGTTCCAGTTACTGGAATTGCTGGCGGTACTGTGGGTCCAGCGGGTCCCCGGTGGGCCCGCTGGAGGATTTTGGGTGCGGAAAATGTCCGAAAAATTTCGAATAATATACGAGGATATTTGATCATCCAAAAAATTATACGACTTTCGTAAAAGGGAATTGGGTTTCATCAAAAATGACATGGCGATTAATTATGATTTTCTTGGAGGATAAATCAAAACACTTATAACCACGATGATTCGACGGATAACCCAAAAATACACACGGGGTAGACCTAGCCTGAAGTTTGTTAATTGTGGTGGATGGGAATAACGGATAACACAAGTACCCAAAAATCCGAAGATGAGAATAAGAAGGGTTCTTATTATATAGGATTTTGAGGGGGGAAGAATATGTCAGACCTTTAGAAGAAATTATGTTAAGAAGATATGTGGCCATTTGTAGAGCATGATGCCAAAAATATGGAGGTATGGAGGCATGGATTAAGAGAGTTCGGACAATGTTATTTATGGAACGAATTTTGCGTTCGGCTTTCCCATTTTGTGAAGATGTATGAGGACATGAAAAACGAAAATTTATCCCATTATTAGCACAAAATTCCCGAAACTCCCTATTGTCATACTCTTTCCCCTTATCACATTGAATATTTTTTATTTCTCTTTCGAATTGAGTACGAATGAACGCTCTAAATTTGATGAAGACGAAAAACACTTGTGATTTATTCGCAATTGGAAATGTCCACAAAAATCTAGAATAATCATCTAAAAAGAGAACATAATATCGATGACCCAATGAACTCAGAATAGGAGACGTCCATAAGTCGCTATAAATAATATCAAATGGCATTGAAGTATGAGAATTGGAGTCTACAAATGGCAACTTAAGAATTTTCCCTAATGAACAAGACTGACGAAGAGGAGTACGACTCGTACCCTTACAGGAAATAAAGCTATTTTTATCTAAAACTGATAAAATAGAAGATCCCGGATGACCCAGACGAGCATGCCACATGAAAGGAGAGATGGCTGCAAAGGCTGATGGCAAGGCTTGACTCGATGGACTGAAACCAGGCATGATATGATACAGATCCCCCCTACTATCACACCTCATGAGATGGTTCCCCGTCTTGAAATCCTTCACAGAGAAATCAAAAGGATCAAATTCAACTGAAACTGAATTGTCAGATGTGAACTTTCGGACAGACACTAAATTTTTAATCAATTTAGGAGCATGCAAAGTATTTTTCAAGAGAAGGGGTGGATTGGGGAGAGACAACGTTTTCTGACCATACCCTAGAATTGGAATAGAACTGCCATTACCAACAATTATCCCTCGAGGGGTGCTCAAATTGGAATAAGATGAGAGAGTACCTGATTCGGAAGTCATGTGAGTCATGGCATCGGTGTCCATATACCAATTTGGATCCGGTTGAGTTAACCCCAACGTGTGCATCGCGGCCTCGATATCGGTTTGAGTGGGGCCTGCTGCATGATGCGCTTGCGAAGGGCGGGGCCCAAGAATTCCAGACCGTGATGGAGCTGGGCCGTAGCTGCTGGGCCACTGGCCAATGGGCCGCCACTGTTGGGTGTTGGGCCTGGACTGTTGGCCAGCCCACTGGCCGCTGGAACTTGCTGCTGGTTGGTAAGAGTTGTTGGCCCACGACCCACTGCCCCAGCCCCACTGCCATGGGCCCCACTGTTGGGCTCAGGGTGGTGGTGGGCCACTGTTCACTAGATGGGACCCATCGCCTGCTTGCTGACCACTGGAACCGCCACTAGAACCGCCGCGTTTGCCCCCACAGTTTTTGTTATTATTTTTGTGATTATTCTTGCCGCAACCATTATTATGGTTTTGGCCCGAATTATTCACAAAACCCGAAGAACTAGGAGAGGGCGCCACCATGACGACGGGACTTTCTCCGGTAGCCGCCTTTTTAGCCAAACCCGCTTCTTCCAAAGTAAGCATGGAGCGGGCTTGATAGAAGCCAGGAAGAGGGTTGCTTTGGCGAAGGAGAGTTCCAACCCCATTATAGGCCTCCGAAAGACCGGAAACCAACTGTAGAACTAGACGATTATTCATTATTGGTGCGCCAACATTACGGAGTTGATCTGCTAACTCCTTTAGTTTCTTGCAATATGCAGAAACGTTCGGAAATTCGTCCATTCGAACGAGAGAGAATTTCTGCTCGAGTGTGACGACAGGTGAATGTTGGTTGTCTTGGAATATGTCACGCAATCTATTCCATGCAGCCATTGCCGTGGTATCCGGCTCAATAATCGTCTGTAGAAGGTCCACCGAAATAGTGGCGTAGATCCACCGGAGAACGGTAGCATCAAGTGTAATCCATAACTCAGGATCCTCCGCAGGAAGGGGTCTAGCGGGAGGAATGATGTGATGAAGAACCTGATAAGAAATAGCGTGAATTTTAAACAACTCTGCCCACGTCGCATATTGGACGTTTTCCATCTCAAGGACAATAGGGATACAACTCTTGATATTGGAAACTGTGAGGGCAGGGTGATAATTGTTCTTAGACATATTGAAAGAACAAAGAAGGAGGGGAAATTTAAGAGAGGTTTTTTAGAGCGGAAGACGAAATTTGGGAGAGAAATCCGAGGGGGGGGGTTCTCGGCAGAGAAGGTCCAAAAAATTTAGGGAGAGAATTTTTTTTGTAAAACCTACTCTTTTGATACCATGAAAGAAATAATCCCCTTGATTATTTTCATTAATTGAAATGCTATATATACAAGTTACATATTTCCATAATAGAAGAATCCTATTCCTATTCTATTTCTAAATCCTTAGTCTACCATTATTCTAACTATACAATTATGGTAAGTGTATAACACTAATTAAGGTAACCTTTACACTACAATATACTACAAATATATATACCATATATACAATATTGTATTGTCAACAATTCTGTTGGAACTGGCCGAGAGGCCCACTGCCGAGGCCCAACAAGCCCATTCTTTGCCTTCTTTGGTTAGTCCTTGCTTCAATTTGTTGGACTGGCCGAGGCCCACTGCCGAGGCCCAACAAGCCCACTGTTGCACTGCTGCTTAGTCCACTGCTTCAGTCCACTGATATACATGTGATATACACTGCTGTATATTCAGTGTATATCACATGTATATTGCTCTGTTTAACAATGAGTTGACTTAGGATCATATCTCTAATTTCAGTGGAAACAGTCTCTGACAGAAATGTAATATAAGACTGCGTACAATAAATTTTTGCGGTCCGGCTCTTCCCCGGACCCCGCTCATGTGGGATCTTAGTGCACCGGCTGCTCCTTTTTTTTTTCTGAGGATCCGTAGTACTGGTAGGTAAAGTCACATTTTTGCTCAAACCTACAACATTAAATAGGGTATTGAGTATGTATTCTTGCACCGGACTGACCCTTTTTTTTTAGGATTAGTAGTAATGGTAGGTAAAGTCACATTTTTGCTCAAACCTACCACATTAAATAGGGTATTGAGTATGTATTCTTTTTAGATGAATAATGTCGTATTGCTTCATTTGTGAAGTTAGATTTTCTTTTATGAAAAACAACTAATAATTTTGTTTATTGTGTATTCAATCTATTTTCTAGAAAATAATGATAAACAATAAAGAACCGAGGAATTTCAATTTGTCATGTTAAAGTAAATTGTTCTTTTAATAATTTAAAACTTTAATAATTAAAAAAGGGGCATTCCGAGAATCGAACTCGAAACCTCTCGCACCCAAAGCGAGAATCATACCACTAGACCAAATGCTCAGTTGTTAAAAATATCAATTTTCATGTAATATATCCATTGTAAATATTTAATCTTTAGACTTCTGGTCCTTAATGTTCACTTTTCTCTGATTCCTATAGAGCTATCGGCCTGGTGCATTTTATTAGAAACTTTTTTTATCATATTGAGTCCTTACATATGTTGTGACATTTAACTGAGTATGTTGTTGTATTGAGTTCTTCCATATTTGAATTCTGACATGTCACAAAGAACTGTAATTGATAATGATGTGATTTAATACGTCATATTTTAGCCCTATAATTTTAGTTGAGGTCACAACTTAAGTAGAACACACTAATTTTAGGAATGATAAAAAAGAAAATTATTACTCCCTCGGTACAAAGTGAAGATGTGGCGGGTTATATTGTCTTACTCCTAAAAGACTACATGCCACTAGAGAAATCCTTCATTTTTTGGTAATACTTTTCTGCCATTGATCGACATTTTAGGCTCATAATCGATAAAATGGAACCTCGTTTGTCAGTCTTTGCTTAAGGACAAATGTATTTTCTCAGTCACTTAAGTTTTGCCTACTTTCTCTAATTGAAAAAGGGTAAAATTGCAATAACATATATTTTCTCAAGACTCACTAATCATAATTGAGATGCACCTTGTGCAATTCTGTTCCGTTCCTTCTCATCTTAGGGATCAATTGGGAGTTCTATGTTGACTGAATCGTGTTTTAATTTTATATTCTTATTCTTTTATATCAACATGAGTTTACCTTAGGTTTCTTCATGTTTTATATATTTTTTAGCTTTCAGATCCAGATGATTTTACCTAGTATTTTTTGAGATTAGGAAGAATCTCATCTTACATCTTGAGATAGTAAAAATGAAATCTGCATTCTGACAAGAACTATAAAAAGCTTTTAGAGTTGGCACTAAATATACAACGAAGAATTAAAAGAAGAATTAACTCTAAATTGTCTGCCTTGACAGTGTCGATTAAAAATATATATTGCAGTTTGCTTGTAGGACTTGCATATCGTTTATTATTGGCAAAAGACATATTACACCCTCTATTATAGTTGAAATATCGATTTCACACTCCAACTAATCAGACGACCTATTATCCCTTATATTTATTTTTTGTGAAATATCGATTTCACACTCCAACTAATCGGATGACTTATTACCCCCTTATGTTTATTTTTTGTGAAACTAATACCACTCTAATGGCTGATGTGACAACAAAATAAATAAAAATGAAAAAATGAGCGAGTGAGAATTAAAATACCAGGCCAAAAATAATAAAAAAAAAAAAGAAAAAGAAAGTGTCTTCCTTTTAATTTGTTCCAAAATAGATTTTTGGGAACTGAAGCCACCATAGCAAAATGGATATGAATCATATAACTAATTGGAATCATGGTGCACCCATATACAAGGAGCAATATACGTAGGTCACATGTAGTTGAATGTATTGTACACACTACAATCAACCTGGTATCGGCCTACAAAGCAGATCAGTTGAACTAACGTTCACTCGTGATTCTGGAAATGATCGATAGAAGGCGTTAAATCGGATATGACGATGTATTAAATGTTCGCTTATCTACGGATTACGATATTCTGGATGTCCAACGGTTCTGGGAGAACACAGTGATGCAAACTGGACATCAGACTTGAAGAACACCAATGCCACAAGTAAATGTGTATGGGGGGTCTTGGAAAATCCTCTAAGAAAACTTGCATCGGCCGATTCATGTTGAAATTAGAGTTTATCACTTTAAATAAAGCATGAAAGAAGTTGAGTAACTTCACGACTCCTTAGTGAACGTCCCTTATGGGGGAAAACTCGTGCCTTCAACAGTTATACATTGTAGCTAGCCGGTTGGCTTCAGGAAGGGCACAAATGACGGCGTCTGGACATATCTGTCAGATCTATTGGAGACATAAGATCGTATGGCAGTTGATCATCACGGGTGTCACTTCCTTGATTACTAATCAAAGGATATAGCGAACCCTTTAACTAAGGGACTACCCGTAGATCAAGAGTTCTGCCTGTCAAGGGGAATGGGCTTAAAACCCAAACAATACGAACCTTTGTGGTGTAACCCAACCATACTGACTGGAGATCCCAATAATTTGGTTCAATGGGAAAACGAAGCTGCAAAAGGTTCAGTTGAGCTCTTCGGTGCAAGCAAGAGCACTTCGGATTATGATTTCTGTAAAGAAACATAAATCCAAAGCCGTTCCCGTGATAGACATTAAAGTGCTACCTGCATGATGGGTAAAGGTTAGTCTTCCAAACCTTTAATGATCCTCAAACGGTTGAGGTTTAGGTTAGGGAAACTTTTAATGATTCCTAACACTTGTGAAGTGGGGTATAGCAGGATACCTTGTAGGAGATCACCTATTTAAGTGCAAGGACATGCCGTCTCAAGTGAACGCACTTAAGAATCCAAGTGTGTCCACGACCACAACGGATAGATCAATAAGAAAAAATCAATAAAGAGGAGGTATTGTGTTGGTACCGTTGTCATGGATTATATTAAACACTGACGGTTCAAGACATCACGTTCACCGCGCAGTAAGTAAGTCCGATGGTATTCAACTAGGGAAAGTTCAAAGCAGAAGCTACCTCTCCTGATGCAATATCTTTTCGCTATAAGATTACTGAATGTAGGCACCTTGTGTGTGCGCCAAAATCTCTTTCGAGCGGGGATTATTGGAAATTTACTAATGTGGAATTAAGTTTATCCCAATAGTTATGACTCGAACAATTGGGGTCCCGCACGTCGGAAGTGTTATTTCCACACACGTGCAATCTTAGTGCCAAGTATCGTAAATTTCGTTAATGAAAGAGATATTGGTACGTAAGTGAAATGTTTGAGACATAGAATGATGGACGGTTTTTGGATAAATAACAAGTGTTCCACGTTGGTAAACGACAGAAAGATTGTGCGAAGTGTAAGATGGTATGGGTTGGAGCGTCGGAGCGCCGCGACCCCCTTGCAGTGTCGCGATGCTAATTCCCTGTTTGGCCTGTAGAGCCGCGGCTCTAATGTTGCAGCGTCGCGGTGTTTCCCAGGCAGTGAGTGCTCGACGAAAGTCCAAAATTTTGGCTGATTATGGAGAGGTTTGGAGCATTAACATGACAGTTTTTCTTCCATAACTCAGCCATTATTTGGCTGCATTAGTTGGTGGTTTAAAGGGCCATTACATGGCATTTAAATGGCCATTACATGGGCACTTGAAGGGGCCATCTTGCACACCTATAAATTGAGGCATTTGGCTCATTCTATAGAAGAACAAGAACAGAAATAAAACAAAAGACATACAACACCACAAAGAGATCAGTTTTTCTGATAAGCAATCCTTCTCTTAGCAATCTTCATTATTCGTGTTCTTCGCTGGGATCATTTGTGTAGGCTTTGCACATTTGATCGTTTGTTGTTTTATCTTGGGAGACTATTGTCCACACTTCCGTAAAGCCTATATACGGGGGCAATCTTGTTTTAAAGATAGGGAGTCATCTCTCGACTCAGCCGGTGGTGTTGTGATTATCTAATTGGTTGCTAAGTGTTTCAGGTGTGAACTAGAATCTAAAAGGACTCTAACCGTTCGGATTCTCAGCGGATCTACAAGCCACAAGTGTAGCAGTTCATGTTCTTGTATTTCCGAATACAAGATCCATATTTGAAGTTTCAATTCAAGATCAAGTTATTGACAACTTGTTGTTGTAATATTTATTGTTTATCCTTTCGATCACTATAATAGTTATTTACTATTCCCGTACGTGCTTTACATATCCAACAATATGTCGGACTCAGAACTACTATCTTGAGTCAGCTTCTTCTCATATTTTTGTGCAAACAAAATAAATTGAGTTAATTAAAAATTTATTTTAAGATGTATGAAAAATACCAGTCTCCTCTTAATCATCCCTAAGATGATAGTACCCAGTGTGCAAGGAGCCACCCTTCTCAGATGCTCTGGCTTTCCTTTCCAGTTCGTTCAACTTCTTATACTCCTCATGATTGTTCTAGTGTCTGCATAAGTCTTTCAATGTATTTGGTTCATACAACATGAGCTTTGCACCTCATTTATGAACAACTGAATACATGTTGGATAGTCTATGATTTGCTTTCTTCTCAAAGTTAGTAGCAATCTGCCTTTCATCATGGAGAAGTCATGTACACTTTTTCTACAAAGGAAATTAAATGTTTTAACATTCTGAATGAATTACTAGAACAATAGTTCTTGAATTGAAATAATATATTCAAATATACCTTAAAATTATTAAGAATTTTATGCTTGAGTGGTTGTGGAATGTCACTCCAAGTTGGGTACGTGACATCATAAAAGATCGTGAATGAAATCTATAATGATCTCCGTAGTCTCCAGGCCTGAATTAATCCATCAATACAGTAATTTAAATATTTGAGAGGTTAAATTCAAAAATTAAAATAATCATAAGACGTAGAAATAGATAAATCATACCTAAACTATTTAAGTTTGATGATGAGCCTCCGATAATTGTCAAAATATTCAGGTCGTGGAGCATCGTGACCTTGAGTATGAGAGTGATGCGTAGTAGGGGTGTCGAGCTCAAAACTACTTTCTCGAAGGCGAATATCTGAAATACAAAATGATGGAGTGACTCATGAAGATGGTTGTAATCCAGCTGGACTGGATGAAAGTGGAGTACTAGATGACGGACGCGACACATATGGAGTCATCAAACTATAGCATGGGTTAGTATAACCTGGTATAGAAATTAAAGGGGCGGGTAGATGAATCTGGCTATAGCCCTTTCATGCCTACATTAGGTTATACTACCCCACAAGCTATAGCTCGATGACTCCCTATGCATCGCATCTGTCATCTAGTACTCTACTTTCATGTAGTCCAGCTGGATCACAACAATCTTCATCAGTCACTCCATCATTTCGTCTTTCAAGTCTTTGTCTTCAAGATAGTAGTTTTGTGTCCGACATTCCTACTATGCATCATCACCTGCACAGGATCAGGATGCTCCACAACCTGAGCAAATTGATAGTTATCGGTCGCTCATCATAGAACATAAGGGGTTTAGGTACGATTTATCTATTTTTACATATGATTTTTTTATCTGTTAATTCTTGAATTTAACCTCTCAAACATTTTAATTGTTATATTTTAGGTTCAATCCAAGTCCGGAGACTACGAAGATCATTACAAATGTCATTGATGTTCTTTTATGATGTCGCGTACCCAATTTGGAGTTATATTCCATAGCCGCTCAAGCATAAAATTCTCAATGAATTTAAGGTATTTATGAATTTATAGTTTTAGTTCAAGCACTATATTTCTGAAAATTCATTCATAGTGTTAGACATTTAATTTCCTTTCAGAAAGAGAGTACGTTACTCCTCAATCATGAAATGACGATTGCTACTAACTTTGAGAAGAAAGCAAGTCATAGACTATGTCGAGCTCAAACTACTTTCTCGAAGGCGAAGATCTGAAAAACAAAATGATGGAGTGACTCATGAAGATGGTTGTAATCCAGCTGGACTGGATGAAAGTGGAGTACTAGATGATGGACGCAACACATATGGAGTCATCAAACTATAGCTTATGCGTTAGTATAACCTGGTATTGAAATTAAAGGGGCGGGTAGAGGAATCTGGCTATGGCCCTTTCATGCCTACATTGGGTTATACTACCACACAAGCTATAGCTCGATGACTCCCTATGCATCGCATCTGTCATCTACACCGACTTCAAATCTCTCATAGAGATCGAGTAGAGGATGAACTTTCGCAGCTTATATCCATGCGCTCCATTTCTTCCTTCGTCTTCGTCGGTAGGGGCCTTTCGCTCAGGAACAAGAAATAGAGATATTAAGTGTTGGTGCTTCTTTCCTTTGTCTAGGTATTCTACTTTCATCTAGTCCAACTAGATCACAACAATCTTCATCAGTCATTCCATCATTTCGTCTTTCAAGTCTTTTTCTTCAAGATAGTAGTTCTGAGTAAAGGCCGAACGGGCATCAACATAGATCGACGTCCTGGCCAGAGAGTGCAGCGACATAGGACGACGTCCTGGCCCGGTGTGATTGTTGGGGATGATGGATTCTTCCATTCTTCTTTGACTTTGGGAGTCCATCCTTTGATTTTTACCGTTTTGCTGAGATACTTGATTCAGTCCATTTGATGAATATCAAAGGACCAGTTAATGATATATGAAATCCTTTTCTGTATAAAAAATTTACATAATTGAATATGTTCTGCTAAAGTGGATATTTGTTGTTCCTCCAAGGAACATTCATACTGGTTTCGGAAGCTCGGAGCTACCACCTGTAGGTTTCCCCCGAATAGGGTCCACCATTCATAGAACCTTCGTGGGATGACTCTATCTTTCAGTTCACTGGAATATTTGACAAACCAAGTGTGAGTATATGGTCGGACGTAGATGAAGTTGAACCATGCATCCCTGTAGTCATACCAATTATAGGTTTGTGGTTTATAGGGTACTGATAAAGGGATTAGTGTATGTAGATGATCTACATACCATTCATAAGGACTTAATATCTTTTTAATCGTAAATTTGGAGTACTCGATGGCCTCCAGATTGTTCCTGAAATAATTGTGCTCAATCTCTATGGATTATGTATCAATAAGGATGAATTCATAATATTTTTTGGTTTTAATGGGTTCCGGAGTATCAACGTACTGGGAGTTGGTGTAACAGGGTTTCAAGAGTTCTTCTACTCTAAATCCCTCATACTGTTTATCAATTTCCATTATTGGCTAAATCAATTTTACTATGAATTCCCATTTCGGTACGGGACTGCTGGCGATATTTTGTGTTTCCTCCTTCTTTTGAGGAGTTGCTGGTTTAACTGCTTCCGAGTAGGTCTCGGGGTTGTGCATCCTGTAATTATCTTTTGTTTGTACCTGAGATGTTGAAGGGGAGGCCTTGAAAGGCTGCACTCTGGCTTCTTTGTTTATTTTTTCTTCTGGAGAGAACTGGATTGGTCCAGTTGGTAGTTTTGGGAATTTTGCCAATGCTGAGAATTTATTCTCAAAGTTTATTGGGTAAGGAATTTTGGGTTTTTCTGGTCTAAAAGGCTGTTTCATCTTGTCTTCTGGTTTAAGTTAAAACGGGGGCCTCATTGGCCGTATTCTTGGCATATTGGGTCTCATGGTTCCCCTGTAGAAATTTTCTTGTTAAGAAATCGGGTAGAGAATTATCTTCTCCTTTAATAAAATCAATTTTAAAATTGAAGCTTGATAAAAGTGCTTGCCATCTGGCAAAAATTTGCTTTGAAACAAGATTTTTGACATCTTTCTGTAAAACATCTTTGGCTGCTTTGCAGTCGACTCTTAACAAAAATTCTTTATTAATAAGATCGTCCTGGAATTTTTGGATACATAGCACTATAGATAAAATTTCTTTTTTAATCGTACTATAATTCTTTTTGGGCCGTATTCCAGACCCTTGAGGTGAATCTTACTAATTGCTCAGTAGATTCAGGAGATACTTTCTGCTTAAGGATGCCACCATAACCTATGTCAGAGACGTCAGTTTCAACAATCATAGAGGCTTCTGGATTAGGGATTCCTAGACACGGAAGTTTTTGGACAATTTCCTTTACACTTTTAACAACTCTAGTTTGCTCGTCAGACCAGGGGATTGGGTTTTTCCTAAGCCGTTTATAGAGAGGTTCGCAGATTTTCCTGATATCGGGAGTAAAGTCTGCTACATAGTTAATACTTCCTAAAAATCTTTGTAACTGAGTTTTATCTAATAGTTCATCAGGAAACTTAGTTGTGAACTCAATGGCTCTACAGATTGGTTTATAGGTTCCTTGATAAAGGTCATGGCCTAGGAATCTTATAGCAGTTTGGAAAAGTTTTACCTTCTTGGAGCTAACAGCTAGACCGTTTACTTTGGTTACCTTTAAAAAGGTGTTGATATGTTTAAAATGTTGATCTATCATTTCTGAAAAAATCAGGACATCGTCTATGTAGATAATAGAAAAAAGACTATAAGGGTTGAATATATTATTCATAATATTCTGGAATTCAGAGGGGGCATTATTTAGCCCGAAAGGCATAATGTTCCACTCATATTGTCCGAAGGGGACATTAAAGGTGGTTTTATATTTATCCTTTTCATCTATTTGTATTTGCCAGAAACCTTTCTTCATATCAAACTTATTATAGATGTTTGCTTTATAGGTCCTTTTCAGAAGGTCTCTTTTATTAGGTATCGGGTACCTTATCCATTTTAATACTTGATTAAGAGGCTTATAGTTAATAACTAGCCTGGGGACTCCTCTTTCCTTTTCGGCACTGTTTAAAATGCTATGATTTTCAGAACTATTCATTTAAAACTGAGCTGAATATAGACTTAGTATAAAATAAGAATTATTTATTAAAGACACTTGATATTCTATAATATGTCTTAGGTGAAGGATACTATTATAACAAAAAATCATTTTATTTACTATAACTTGTCTAACTATTGTTCGATAGTATGGATCTAGAGATTCAGAGGGTAATAGATGCTTATAATAGTCTAGTTCTTTATAGACTTTATTTAACTCTTTTATAAGTCTTCTTTTTCCTGTTATACATTCTAGTTTGATACGATTAGCTCTTCTAATCCTATCAAATGAAGGATGGGTAAACATGTTAAAACAGAAAAAGATGTTTTTAGGGAGCTTAATGAGAGAGACTACTATCCTTAGAGCTATTGTTCTATTGGTCGTGAGACTATTGATACTTTATACTGTTACCAACTTTATCTGGACCTTCACGAGTATTCTTAGTTCTAATCAGGTTATTCCTTAGTTTATAGTAAAAGGTAGGTATCTTCCTTCTTAAGTAATCTTGGCGACGGGATCACCAAACCGGGTCCGGTTCACACCTGGAGCTAATCCAACGGTACATTCAGGCTAGCCAACGTCTAATCCGGGAATTATTTGGATACCTCAACTAGGTGAAGGAGCATAACAACCTTATACTGATAACTCAGAAGGAGCATAACAACCTTATACTAATAACTCAAGCACACTGATACTGAACTGAGAATAATAACAAGGTAATGATAAAGGTGAACAGTAACTAAAAATCAGATAGTCAAAACCTTTAGACAATCATGCTCTAAGGCAGTAGTATAAGTTTAGCTACTCATGCTTGACAACATGGCTCTGATACCATAAAAAGGATCGGGGATATTACTGATAAAAATCATAGTAATAATAAGAAAAATAGTAAAATAATTAACTTTAAAACTTACAAGTTTTATTTCAAACTTAGCATTTGTACATAAGAGAGAATTGCAGCAGTAGTAGTAGTAGTTGTAGGAAATTTGAAAGTAGGGTCAATTTTCGGATGCCCTTTCTCCTTACATATTGAGAGCCTTATATAGGCCTCTGAAATGTTTAAACTATCGTTCTAACTTTACAAGTGGACGATAGAGAGAGAATGGCTTCTGCTTTTTTGAAAGGTCAAGTGCCTTTTCCTATTGATATGGCTTCTGCTTTATTGAAAGGTCAAGTGTCTTTTCCTGTTCATTCTTTTCCGAAAGGTTAAGTTCCTTTCTCTGTTCATGTCATCTTTTGCTTTTTCTTTTTAGATTCCCTTCAGATAAGCTTGTGCTATTCCTATAGGGTCTACCATGTCACCATTGTCGGGCTCGCTAGTGCTGGAAGATGCTGATTCGATCAGCTCTAATATCCGATTTTGTTCTGTATTATCATCCAATTTGGATAGTGCTTCTAATAGTCTCCTTTTCATTTCTGATTTAGAGACTGTGCTGGAAGATGGGGCTGTTTTAATTGCTGGGGATGATGGATTCTTCCGTTCTTCTTTGACTTTGGCAGTCCATCCTTACCATAAAAAGTGGAGCAACTCCATGGGGATTTTTAGGATCTGATAATATTCTTATGTAATAAATCATTTATCTCCTTTTTATAATATTCCATAAGCTCATGATTCATTTGAATCGGTCGGGATTTGGTGGGGAAAATATCTTCGTTAAAATTATCTAGATAGGGTAATTGCACCGTATGTTTTTTCCTTTCCCAGAAGGCATTAGGTAAATCAGAGCAAATCTCTTTCTCAATCAGAGAACTTAAGCTTTTTATCCTATATGTTACCTCCGGGGTTTTTAGGGAAGATTCTATCTTTTTGATTTGGATATCTTCTTTAAGAAAATTAATTTGGTTAGATAAAAGCTGTATTCGAAAAACTATTTTTTGTTTAACATAATTACTTTCATTTTTCGAAAGAGGGTTTAAATAAGGAAAGATTACTTCCTTTCCTAACGTTTTGGTATAAATACCATCCAAATTTGCCGTATATGGTTTTATCTGGGTTGCGAAAGGAATACCTAAAATAATTTCTTCAGTTATATTTCTTGTAATTACAAAGTCGTTGATAAAACAGACTCTGTTATTACAGACATGTGCTTTGGTTAACTTGTAATTTATTTTTAGTTTTTCGCATGTGGCAGAGTATAGCTTTGAAGTACTTTTTTCTAAATACTTAGTAGGGATTAAACCTTCTGCAATACAGTTTTGGTTTGCCCCTGTGTCAAATAGGGCGATCTTATTAAGGATGACATTTTTATTAATGACAAGCTTAATAGGAATATGGTAGCTTAAGGCTTTTACTTTAGAAATAAGTTTTAATCCTGACTGTTCTTGGTTCGAAGAATCTTCTTCTTCCTCTGAACTAACTTCAGCTATCTTAGAGGTTGAAGGTCCATACATCTCTTCATTGGCTTCTCTAATTATTTTACTGGCAAATGATTCTAATTCAATAGAACTGAGCATGTCTTTAATTTATTTGATTTCTTGTTTAAGATTGGATACCTCAGATTGTAAATCATGTAAAGTAGTATCTATTTTAGCGATTTTGAATTTATTTAAGACTTGTTTCATATTAAAAGGTTCTACAGTGTTTTTACTTTCTTTATGAGTAATGATGAGCTTTTTTAATTCTAACAAGTATTGCTTTCTAAGTTCTTCATTATTAATTTGTTCGATCATGTCGAAGAAGAATTCATGACTTTCTTTTGAAATGACATTGACAGTTTTGGAATCACAGGTACAGAAGGTCCCCGTGCAATTACATTCATTGCTAGAGTAGGAGCTATCTGAATTGTATTTAATATCAAGGAGCTCTTCATCGCTAAAGTCCTCTGTTTCGGAAGACTCGCTGGAGGGTTCTCCGAGGATTGTAAAAAGCTTTTCTTTCATTTCAGGGTTTAATTCTAGAAGGTTTATCTTATACTTTTTTTTGTTGGGGGCTTTACAGTTATTGGCCAAATGGCCAGCTTTGCCGCAATTCCAACATTTAGATTCTTTGGAAAACATTTTCCGCTTTGCGGATTTCCTGGGTTTATAAGACTTCCTTTTGTAATTATTATATTCTCGTTTGGACGAGGTACTGGGCTTTTTATGCTTTTTATATCTTTTAGTAGCTTCTCGGGATGGAGCAGTTATTTTGGTATAACCGAAATCTTGGAAGAAGCTTCCTAACTCGTTTTTAGAGAGTCTTCCCTCCTTTTTAACGAGTGTTTAAGTTTTAAATCATTACATAAATCTAGGCCTGTAAGGTTTATAAGGCTTACGATATCTCCATACGTTAAGCCACCGTAAGGTATTTCTCCATCGAATTTATTTCGAATGGTAGTCCTGACCTTTTCTGCAAAAAGTGTGGGTAGACCACTTATAAATCTTTCTTTCCAATAATCATGATTACAATCTTCTCTGATCATAACCTTGTTAAGGAAGATGTCTTTGTACCACCTAAAATCGTGGAGTCTAGGACAAGTTAGGTTGTTTAAGATTTCTAAACTTTTTTCCTGAAAAAGCTTAGGTTCTCCTATAAAATGTTTGGCAATACTATAGATGAGCGTAGCTGTTGCGTCATCTACGGTCTTTTCTTCTATGGTATCATCTATTTTTACCACATGTGTTACAGTGGTAGCATTCATTATACCCCGCCTAATTTCTTCAGTGAGATAATTATCCCACCAGTTCATAAGCATACCGGTAAATCCTGCGACTATCATGGTAGCACATTGTTTGTCGCTATTATTTTTTATTTTGTGGGCCGTGATGGCTATGCCCATTTCATGCAATTTACTATAAATCTGGCCTTCAGCTAGACCGTCAATGTTCCATTCTGCTATTTCCGTTCCAGTGTGTGAAGTATGAGATAAGAACTCATTTTCTTCATACTGCATATCTGGAAAGGTGGCACGAGGGTAATAATTTTTTCTGTTAATGTGACGGGATAACTTGTTTATATCGAACTCTTTATTAGTAATTGTTTTAATAGCATAACCATTATTGGTAAGATTTTTCTTTAATCTAAGGTTTATTTTGTCTAAAACCCTGTCTCTTATTTCTACTGTGTCGTTAAGATTTGGGTAGTTACTTGCTGTAAACTCTGGTATCTTGAATATAGGGTTAGTGGTCTTGATCTCATTTTTGAACGGATCAGATTTATCCTTAAAAATGGCCCTGCTACTGGTATGGTTAAGCTGGGTTGAAACTACGTGTAGCAGCTGGTTGGTGTAATTATTCTGTTGGATGAGTTTATTGACATCATTATTGGTAGGGTTTCCCGTAGGGTCCTTTATTTCCCTTTTAAAGGGGGCTGCTTCTATGACTTCTCCTTCTACAGGGATACTTATCTTTTCTAGTGGAGGAGTTATTGAGTCTACTATTCTGGTACGTGTGTACCACTTGTTTACAAGAGTGCTCAAAGTCTCTGGTTCACTATCTAATTGGCCTGTGACCTGGAACCATCTAAAGAATTCTATATTACATCTTAATCTTTTCATATCAGTAATCTAGGATTTTCTAAAAGATAATCTCTCATTTTCTGTATATGTATCTACATACCACTTTCTTTTAATGGCATGTTCCGGGTTTATCCAGAGGTTATCTAGGAGTTTAAAATCTATTTTAAAATTGTTTTCATTTTTAATCGTGCCTAGTGATACCTCAGCTGGCCCTTGTAAATCGCTAGGGGTAGGGCTACTCGTCCTAACTACTGATTCATAGTGGACTTTGGGAATATTTTTGGAAAAATCTACCCCCTTTATTTTTCTTTCTATTTCTTGTAGTAAAGCTTCTTCATCGTAGTCCTCTGTTTCCTCCTCCCGGGTTTTAGAGGAAGATGGTCTACTACAAGAGTATCTTCTTGAGGAAGACTCAACGCTCGATTTGAGAAATTTTAGATCAACTGACCCATCAGGATACTGAATAATATTTTTGATGTTAGAACTCTCTGGTTCCAATTTTGGTTGGGTAATAGCATCGAAGTGCCATTCATCTTTGGATAAAATTTCATTCCAGTGGAGCATTTTGGGAACAAAGATATTGCTATACTCTAGGTTTGCTTCCATGAGCATAGTAACTCCTTTGTTACTCATTATCTTTGCCTTTGGAGCTAAGGTAATTTTCATTAATCTGTGGTAGATTCTATATATGGCAGCTATCTCTTTAGTGTTTATTTTGTTGTTCATATTTTTAGTTTTGATATTCAAAGTCAGAGTATCCAACATAAGAATAGAACCCCAATGCAGGGGAGCGATAAGGATAAAGGGATACATCAAATCAAGGGATCTTTTAAAGAATTCAAGTCGGAAATGTAAAGAATAAAGGATCAAGTGGCGGTTTAAGAGAAGATCTAATTCCAAGTACGGGGGAAGACTGTGGGAGTACTAAATTGAACCCGGGCTATGATTTGAACCTTGGATATGTCAACCACTAGTTTTGTTTTGAATATTAGCAAGACGAAGGGAGACAAGTAAGGGAAAGTAATGATGAATAAAGGCCTAATGTGGGCATATAACGGAAGGGTAAGATGATTGGCGAACCTCAAAGAGCCCAAAGTAGATATTAAGGAAAAGAGTTAAGTAGTAGGGATGATAGAATAAGGATAAAAGTAAGCAAATAATGGTAAATCTTGGATTTAGCAAATTGACTGGAAACTCCATGAGATGGATGATATGATTAACGTGAGGTCTAAAGACGTGGGTTGTAACAGGAACCTGAGCCAATCTATAAATATGAAAGCATTAACTCAAGTACGGTAATGGTGGTGAATCCGACAGATCTGCGCCTCGCGAACATAAATCCCTCGATGGAAAGAGGGTAGGATGATCCTTAGCATGAACAACACCAAATAACAGTACGATTACGTAAAAGGTTTCCTCCTGATAAAGTATATGACATTCCCGATAAAAGAATAGTCGAATGTGGTGATTAACGAATCTTGAAATCACCAGAGTTCAGTATTGCGCTCTTAATATGAGGTTAATGTTTTTCTCTAAGGGGCACGACTCCAGAGCAAGAAAAAATGGTGGGTGCCTAAGGAATAAGGCTACCAAAAGGGGAAAATACATCATAGAGGAAAAAGTGTCCGGTCTTTAATATGTAAAGAAAAGGGAAAGTAAGGTGAATAGTAAGGGAATAATACACATGGATACTTGAATAATAATGGGGCATGACTAAGGAGATGAACCTATTTTGGATTAGTCATTTATAGAATATCTGAATTGGAGAGTTTATGAGAAATAAGAGATTTCGATATAATAGACAAGGATGCAGTTGACGATATAGTCGAGAATTGCTAGTAGGAAGAGAAATATGATGATTTAAAAGGGAAGAATAGGGTAACAAATAGCCAGCAGAAATAGAAGCCAAGTGATGAAGATTCCCTGAAGGAAAATACAGGAGAATTATCGTGTATTGAGAATAGAAGGAACATCGAGATGAGGAATGTTATAGCAATCCACCCATCTAGAATATACAGAGGTATAGTGTGGCGTGAAGTAAAGTTAATAACAAAAAACCTTAGTAAAATCATAGATTGATGGTCGATAGATAAGAGGACGCACACTCAAAGCTGGAAAAGTTAAATAAGGATTGTTGAGGGGCATGAGAGTTGCCAAAGTTTATCCCGTTATCATCGTAAAACCCTTCTGATTTGAAACACTGACATATAAAGCAACTCGACAGCTCGCATCATAGTATTCAGGACCGTCTACAAGGTCAAAGGTTGGCTAACAATTCATACTAAGGAAAGTATCTATTTCCGGAGGTGACATCGAATCATTGCACAGACACCAAAGAGGACCTAGGGCATTCAGATCCGGTTTACGTATTGGACTTTAAATAATGGTGACCACTGTCCGTGGAACTAGCATGTCAAAACATATGGTTTGTGTAAGAAAGATGGACAAGACTCCTATTGAATACTGAAGAAGAAAGCGATTTGTGGTAGTGGTAGTAAATGAGATCCATTAAGGAAGATGGAAGACTTGACGATAAGAGAGGAAAAAATAGGAAAGAAGGAAAGACATAATTCGAGACATTAACTATTATAGTACCCGAATTTGACCAAGTAATGTAACAATAGACCGACCCACCTATCTAGTTCTTACATTAGATACTAAGAGCAATTATTGGGTATCCCTTTCAAATTTCACCATGGTAGGAATGTGAAGGTAAATAAGAGGTTGTTGAATGAAATGATTATATCCTTAAGTGTGATAATATGACTAAGGTAATAAAGGAATGTAGAAGAATGCAGGATAAATATGGGAAAAAATACTAGAAGAAGAAATGAATGCAGATAATCATATTGTTTTAAGAAATTCTTGACCTATGACGATCATCACGCAACATCTTATCATTATGAGTTTACCTATGCTCCTCACCCATGAACTACTATCACACAAATCCTATCGTGCGACAAAACTTGTAACAACAAAATGAATTCAATGAAATACATAGTTTAAATGTCAAGATTCAGCGGTTTGGGTAAATTACAGTAATTAAATGATATCGTAAAAGATATGTAAGACCAGGTGGGGTCGATGATGTACCAATAATATCATGTTTGTGTAACCCTATGAGGTGATGGTTATGGTATTTGATTGCGCGACAGGCTGAGATGGCCCTATGTACAAAAGAAACTCTGCCAAAGTTATCGAAGGATATGAGAGTCGCTATCCCCATGTAATGATGTCTAAACGGTTACCTATGCTCCACACTTATGAACTCCTATCACACAAATACTATCGTGCGACAAAACTTGTAACAAGGGAATGAAGGCAATGAAAGACATAGTTCAGATGTCAAGTTTCAACGATTTGAATAAATTGCAACTACTAAATTATATCGTAAAAGAGATGTATGAACGGGTGGGGTCGATGATGTACCAATTATATCATGTTTGTGTAACCCTATGAGGTAACGATTATGGAATCTGATTGCACGATACGCTAAGATGGCCCTATGTACAAAAGAAATTCTGTCAAAGTTGTCGAAGGATATGAGAGTCGCTATCCCCGAGTAATGATGCCTCAACATTCGAGGATGAATGTTCTTAAGGTGGAAGGATGTTACACCCCATAAATTCTCACATTGAATATACCCTAAGTTAAGAAACCTAAGATAAAGAAGAAGGTTCCATTGGAAGAGATAAGGAATGGTCGAGTTGAACCCGAAGAAGTTATGAGAGTTTAAAAGAGCCGGTAAGCCCTTCATGCTTACAATCCTTATGTTGAGTGTGTCATATTAATATGATGTAAGATGAAAATAGTATAATGACCATTAAAAGGGATGAGGAAGGCCTTGGATCAACATTGGAAGCATATCCAAAAGATTCTGAGTTATATTCATCGTTTTACGTCCAAACCGATCAAAAAATTTAAGTTTTGATGACTCGAGCCTCGTTCCGAGGTTCACTTATGACATAAATGGATGTTAAAAAGGTTTATGGATGGTTATAAGTCATTGATATCCAAGGAAATATAACTCGATGATGATTGACAATGTTTTGATGATACGCGATGCCCTTCCGCCTCCCAGATATGGTCGCGGATCAGAGAAATCTTTTAGAAACCTCACTGACACCATATGCGGTGGCATATGATGCAGCATATGTCCATATGCCCCATATATGGGGCCTCTATGAGAGGCGGTTGGGTTGGCTATTTAAGGCTGAAAGTCAGTCAATTTCGCTCCCAACGTCATTTTTTATCCCACAAGTCCCAAACACTCTTAAAGCCCCATCCTACTATTAAATAACAATCTTACAAGTATCCAAAGTGATTTATCCCTTTAAGGATCAATAAACACCTCAGAATCTTCGTTAGCTAGCTCGGCAAGTCACGGACTACTTTGAGATTGAGTTAAAGATTATTGTAGAGGGCTTCTTGGAAGATTAAGGTAACATTTCATATCATTTTTATGTGTCCTTTAGATCTCTAAACTTGGATTGATTGCTTGGTGGAGATAACCTATGAATTATGAAAGTATAGTAGGTATGATCTTGAAGAACACCTCTTATGGTATGAAGTTATGTTAAACTTGTTGTTTGGTATTGTTGGATGAGATTAAGAGTAGACATTGGTATCGAATCATATTGGTAAGGTTGTGAAGTTGAGGAAGTGAATTAGGGATGATGATGGTATTAAATTGAATGAGAATACATGGTAGCATAGCTCTATAAATTCACGCATACAAGTTGTTCGACAAATTTCCTAAATGAAATCTCTTATAAGGTTTGAGCTCGATATTGATACAAATCTCTCGTTTAATGTAGACAATCGTTCACACCGTATGCGAGGCTTCTTAGAACACGGGCAGCTTCATCGATGAGATATGTAAGGCTCACTCTTACATTCTTTTGGCATGATCCACGAGTAAACAAAACCATAATGACGTCACTTCAAAAGAGAAGTATACTCTTGAGATTAAAGCTTATGAACTTCATTGTTTAGTATTGATATACGTTTTAAGGCTCTTATTGTTGTTCTTTGTCAGAAACACCTCTCTCCATGATTGTTTTTAAATTTTATATCCTTTTATGATCCTTGCGAACTCCTGGACAATTGACACATAAACCATTCCATAATGATTATAAGAGGATAATGACATTGAGTCACTCCGATTGGATTCATAAGGCCCTCCAGAGTCATTGTTTGCATTACACTTATATATGTATCTATTTTCTTATCAAGTCGCGCTATATTTGGCCGTGTACGTCACCTATTTGTGCACACCACTGTAGTTGGTTTTGATAATATCAAGTCCCACATCTTGACTAGGTACGAACGAGTCCTCATTGAGGCCGGATAAGATATATATATATATATATATATTATGATATGATTTTACCCATAGAGATGTTGGATATTACATATATAGTCTCGATGAGTGGCTTGATTTTTACAAACATGCATACATACCTATACTTGTGACAGGTAGGTCCTTAGAGGCTTGTTATGAGTTTCAGGTTGACTTATGTACCCTTATCTCTTACGTTATATCTTCTGTCTACATTTGTTATCTACCTTACATATTCAGTACATAATTCGTACTGATGTCCCTTTGGGGGGCACTGCGTTTCCTGCCCGCAGGTACAGACAGAGATGCAAATGATTCCTCACAGTAGGTGACTCGACTCAGCTGAAGGTGGTCATGATCCTTTCTTTCGGAGCTGTCTAGTGAGTTGATGGTATGATGGTTTTACATAGTTAGGTATGGCGGGGCCCTGTCCCAACCAGATGTTGTCGTTATACTCTTTAGAAGCTTGTAGATAGTCGTGTGATATATTATGGTTTTGTGTGTGGCCTTGTCGGCCTCTTCAGTAGATTTGTTGCGTTCATATAGGCCTTGTCAGCCTTGTTGCATGTACATATGTATAAGTTGGGGAGTTTTTTCGTGTAGGTGATTATGTCTTGATATGTCATCATTCATCAAAGGCTTTGTCAGTCCATGTGTTATTAGAATATACCACAGGTATCAGTACTGGTACGTTCGGGCCTTCAGGCGTTGGGTATCGGCCACATCCTCCGAGGTTGGGGTGTGACATGTGGTAAGATGTTTGGCTGTCCCGCAACAACCTTCTCCCTTCATCTTTTATGATTTATATCTTCATTTTATTCAGACAGTGTATTAGTGTATTTTAAACTTGTATTTTTTCTATTTGTAGAGACTCTTGTACTTATGACACCAGTGTGTTTTGGTTGTTTCCATAATTCTTTATAAAGACTTAGTATTATGGATATTCATCTTTTCTCTTACTTTCCACTTATTTATGTTATTGAATTAGATTATGGTTCGGTTGGCTTACCTATCTGTTGGGAATAGGTGCCATCACAATTTATGATTTTTTGGTCGTGATATGAATATTAAATGCATTTCAATATAACCATGAAACCGTGCATGAATACACCTCTAGCTCGATTATCACAAGTAAATGGTTTAATTGAGTTATAGATGCACATAACAGACAAATCAAGTCAACTAACTACCAGTTAATGCCCACATGCTTCAGTATTCTCAGATTTCAATCTGTAACTACACAATTACAGAATTTCCCATACATAACACTAGTACTCATACCAATGCCCGTTACATGAAGGGTACAAGACTCCCTTCTTACGCACTTACCCCTTATCATTATCATTTTTGATCTTAACTAAACACAAACGTCCTTCAAACGAAGTGTAGAACATACCTCAAATGCTGAACAAATGTGTCATGAACCTCAAGATAATGCAGTTCCTTACCTCAAAGCCTCAGAACGTTCTCAATCTATCAAATATGTGATGAACATAAGATAATGAATCGGTTAGACACTCATATTGTTATACGTATAGCCCAGGCCCAAAATTCACCCCAAAAATTAAACTCGAGCCCCCAATGCATAAAAGGAACTTTATTTTAAAATTCGTTTATCCATAACTCAAGGAACCTAAATCCCAAAAATCACCTAAAAGGAATCGACATCCAAATCCATGATTTTTATTCTCTTAAGCTTAGGGCTCAAATTTCTAATTTCATCAACCCAAACATGGAATAAGACATTATAATATGACGGGAATCATGGGGAAATACTAAAATCAATATTACAATCTTACCTCTCTTCAAAAATGAGTTGATAGCCTCCGAAATTGTCTAAATCCGAGATCTAAAACTCCAAAAATCAACATTTGAAATGTCCTTCCAAATTTGGGAATTTAAAGTCTACCCATGCATTTCCTTCTACGCGATTGCTGGACCATCATCGTGAACGCGTTGACCACTGACCTATCGCGAACGCAAGACTCTCTTCACGAATGTGAGTTATGTGCTGGCTCCACCACCTTCGCGAACACGCCGATCAAGTCGCAATCGCGGTGCCTTAGCTTCTAACGCGATGCTTCCTTCATGATTACGAAGAGAAATAGCAGGTACCAGAAAACCAACAACCTTTTTCTCAAACTTTAATTAAACACTCGAAATTTTTCTGGAACCTTACGACCACAAATCAAATGTGCGTTTTGATTATAAAACACGCTACGGACCTGCTCGTACACAATCAAGCCCCTCGAAATACGAATTAACTACTCTACTAAGTCATAAATCGCGTTATGAACTTCATGAAATTGTTGAAATTTCAATTCAAGTTCACTAACCTCTTATGTTGACTTTGGTCAAACATATCCATTTTCTTAACTAATGAAAGTTTCAAAATTTATCAATTCTTCTCCGATACTCGTCGGATTTCTTTGGGAACGATGTCACCCATCCCCACAAGTCAAGAATACTATTTTACAGCTACGGGTAAGGTATTTTAGGATAAACGAGTCTAAAATTTCAAAACGTCCTAGATATCATTACACCATTTCCAGTCCCTCCTAAGGCTCGGTTCCTGATATCCTCTTAAGTCCATCCCCTTTCATCCCGTCCTCTTGGATAGTCATAATTGCAAGTGAGAAAAGTAAGTCAGAAATTTTACTCTCATTTCATCTTGGACCAAAAAAGAAAAGTTTTATTTTTTTATATTAATTCCAAATTATTTATTCATAAAATGGTTTCACCAAAATCACAATATTTATACATTTATTAAAAGTTTGGGGAGAAAATAAGACTTTAAAAAGTCTGTAATAACTTGTAGAAAACCCTAGTCCCTTGCCCCTCATTTCATTTTGTACTGTTCATTTACGTCTTGCTGCTTGAATGAGCTATCTCTTGAAAATACTCCAGTTCCTTTAAAAATTCACACTTGAAAAGAATAATCCAGTTTTTAGTATTTGTATCTTATTTAATAAAAGTTAAGTCGACCGATGTTAAGTCCTTCAAACTTAATTCTTTTCTTAAATTAAAAATATTTTTCTTACCTAGCATAAGTGGTTAATTCAGCATTGAATAAATGAGATATAATCCAGCTTTCCCAATTCGCAAATTGAAAATAAAATGTTCAGTGGGTGGTTCAATTTGTTATCAATTTAAGTACTCACATTTTGTAAGGTATATATTCTTAAAACATCTAAATCATAAGCAATAGCGAAAGTAGTATCACCTATATCTAATGAGTAGGCTGAAGATATTTTACAATTTAGGACAATGTATGTGAAACTAATAAATGCACATGGAATCAAGTTATATATTGCATTGTATAAAAGTGCTAAAAAGTCCAAGAAGTTTTAGGTTATGGTTCCTTATAGAATAGGAAGAATCCTCTGACCTGTGTCTTGTGAAAATATTTAGCAGAAATATAATTTTATTTTATTTATATAAACATTAGGTGGGTTGCACCTGCACCTACATCTATTTGCAACTGATAAACATGAATCGATTTCTCTTCCAAATCTATTTTTAAAAGTTACACACTATAAGTATTTCATAATAAGTTTGCTGATAACTTAATCGATGACCGATTTCTTTCATTAACATTAGAAATGTAACAAACTGTATGGATATTTTCTACGTAGATGCTGATTTCTTTTATCTTTGAAATGAATTATAGATAGGTATGTCATATTAATAATTTTTGTACGACAAGTGAAGTTATTGAAGGCTTTTCTTAAACAAAAATTGGAGGAACGGATAGGTAAAATCCTTTTCAAAATTTTCTTTTGTTGTTTTAATACAATCCATGATACGAAAGATTTTGACAGACTATTTGATGCTTCAGCTATGCGATTAAAAGAAGTCCCTGTAAATTCAACAATTTCATATGAATTATTTTCCTTTTGTGTACTAATAGAAGAAGAAAAATCGTTATTATCATAAATTCTTCATGCCTGTTCCAGTGTCTACGTAGGTCTTCTCATATATTTGGTTGACACCACATGTGCTTCGACCTCTTCGAGCACCTGAATACAAGATGGATAGTCTATGACTTGCTTTCTTCTCAAACTTAGTAGCAATCTTCCTTTCATGGTTGAGAAGTAATGTACTCTCTTTCTGAAAGGAAATTAAATGTCTAACAATATGAATGAATTTTCAAAAGTATAGTGCTTGAACTAAAACTATAAATTCATATATACCTTAAATTCATTGAGAATTTTATGCTTGAGCGGCTATGGAATATAACTCCAAATTGGGTACGCGACATCATAAAAGAACATCAATGAGATTTGTAATGATCATCGTAGTCTCCGGGCTTGGATTGAACCTAAAATATAACAATGAAAATGTTTGAGAGGTTAATTCAAGAATTAACCGAAAAAAACAATCATATGTAAAAATAGATAAATCGTACCTAGACCCCTTATGTTCTACGATGAGCGACCGATAACTGTCAATTTGCTCAGGTTGTGGAGCACCCTGATCTTGTGCATGTGATGATGCATAGTAGGAATATCGGACTCAGAACTACTATCTTGAAGAAAAAGACTTGAAAGACGAAATGATAGAATGACTGATGAAGATTATTGTGATCCAGCTGGACTAGATGAAAGTAGAATACTAGATGACAGATGCGATGCATAGGGAGTCATCGAACTATATCTTGTGGGGTAGTATAACCTAATGTAGGCATGAAAGGGCCATAGCCAGATTCCTCTACCCGCCCCTTTAATTTCTATACCAGGTTATACTAACCCATGCTATAGTTTGATGACTCCATATGTGTCGCGTCCGTCATCTAGTACTCCACTTTCATCCAGTGCAGCTGGATTGCAACCATCTTCATGAGTCACTCCATCATTTTGTCTTTCAGATCTTCGCCTTCGAGAAAGTAGTTTTGAGCTCGACACCCCTACTACGCATCACTCTCATACTCAGGGTCACGATGCTCCACGACCTGAATATTTTGACAATTATCGGAGGCTCATCATCGAACTTAAAGAGTTTAGGTATGATTTATCTATTTCTACATCTTATGATTATTTTAATTTTTGAATTTAACCTCTCAAATATTTAAATTACTGTATTGATGGATTAATTTAGGCCTGGAGACTACGGAGATCATTATAGATTTCATTCACGATCTTTTATGATGTCACGTACCCAACTTGGAGTGACATTCCACAACCACTCAAGCATAAAATTCTTAATAATTTTAAGGTATATTTGAATATATTATTTTAATTCAAGAACTATTGTTCTAGTGATTCATTCAGAATGTTAAAACATTTAATTTCCTTTGTAGAAAAAGTGTACATGACTTCTCCATGATGAAAGGCAGATTGCTACTAACTTTGAGAAGAAAGCAAATCATAGACTTTCCAACATGTATTCAGTTGTTCATAGAAGAGGTGCAAAGCTCATGTTGTATGAACCAAATACATTGAAAGACATATGCAGACACTAGAACAATCATGAGGAGTTTAAGAAGTGGAACGAACTGGAAAGGAAAGCCAGAGCATCTGAGAAGGGTGTCTCCTTGCACACTGGGGTACTATCATCTTAGGGATGGTTAAAAGGAGACTGGTATTTTTCATACATCTTAAAATAATTTTTTAATTAACTCAATTTATTTTGTTTGCACAAAAATATGAGAAGAAGCTGACTCAAGATAGTAGTTCTGAGTCCGACATATTGTTGGATATGTAAAACACGTATGGGAATAGTAAATAACTATTATAATGATCGAAAGGATAAACAACAAATATTACAACAACAAGTTGTCAATATCTTGATCTTGAATTGGAACTTCAAATATGGATCTTGTATTCGGAAATACAAGAACATGAACTGCTACACTTGTGGCTTGTAGATCCGCTGAGAATCCGAACGGTTAGAGTCCTTTTAGATTCTAGTTCACACCTGAAACACTTAGCAACCAATTAGATAATCACAACACCACCGGCTGAGTCGAGAGATGGCTCTCTGTCTTTAAAACAAGATTGCCCCCGTATATAGGTGTTGGGTCCGGGGCTACGGATAAACAAGAATATGTAAGAATAAAACAGTAACAGCTAAATCAATTAAAACAGTTTCTGGATGTTGCCTTCAATATTGTGTCAACATCTGAGGCAACATTGTGATAAAACAGTTATAAACCTTTATAGAGTAAATGCAGCGAAAAAGTAAAGAGACACAAGGTTTATATTTTCAAGGGTATATATTAATATATCCCTTGATGGTCAATGACCAAAGAATTGTATAAATTATATACAATTACAAATGAATTTCTTTTTACAAGATTGAACAATAAATGTGAAAAAGAAATTACAAACAAAAATGAAGTCGTAGATGACTTCAGCCTAAAGTTAAAAAATCTAAAAAGATAAATACAACATCTTCATTGCTATTGCTTGAAATATAAGCTTGATCTAGAATCTGAGCAGCAGTAGTAATGTGGGACTAGATGTTGTTATACAACTTTAGGCTAAGTGTGTTGATTCAGTTTCTAAAGTGAATATCCGAGAGTTCTCTTGGTAATTTTTCTCGTTCAATTCTGGATATCGATACTCTGAAGTTCCCTTCTATTTATAGTGTGGAACTTCCCTTGAAATCCTCACTGGTTGGTTACGGAGGCTGAGTAAAAAAAGGCTTCATCTTGGACCGGTTCTTGCTCCTTCAAAAGCTCAACGTTCTGAACTTGGTCTTCATGTTGCTTCCTCTCCAAGCTTTGACTGTTTCTTTTATCACGTTTTAAACACAACATCATTGTTAGTTTGCCTAGGTCATTTTTTACTCACAGTAAAACAACCTGTTTTGGCCGGAAGAATAGGCAAAATAGTTATAGGGATGTTGTCAGGAATGTTGTCACAACATCGCAGGCAATATTCTTATTTTCATAAGATGTTGTCCTGAGCATTTACAGATGTTGTCATAACATCCATCCAACATCAACAATCTCCCCCTTTTTGCCTTTCTTCACAAAACTCCATACGAAGCGAAAATGACTAGGATACTGATTCCCGATGTAGTCTTTACATTCCAAGAATCAGTAGGACCAGTGTTATGCTCCCCCTTAACCTGCAGTAGCAAATTTCAAGCAGTGTTGTATCGATGATTTGATCAGATAGGAGTTATGTTCTGTTAGTCGTGACTTACTTACGGCAACTGCATGTCGATCTACTGATAACCATTCATAATAATCCACATCAGGCAAACATATATAAACAGCTTTTGAAAGCAGTCACAATGTCTGCAAGAACAGACCAAATGTCTCAAAGTAAAAAAAATACAAAAACAAATAATATTCCAAATGTCAGTAATGTCAGTATAGTCCACTATTCAAATAAACATTCATCATTGAATCAACACTCCATCAGCATAATCATCCTTGACTAGAGTAATCAAGTCACAATAGCTTCAAGCCGTTTTTTGTGATCAATCACTCTGTGCAGCACCATCTTCATCTCCATGGCTTCAGAGGTAGTTAGCAATCAATCATCTCACCTCCTCTCCCCTGCATCATTACCTACACCATTATCAGTAGTAGCTCCCCTGGCCTGCTTGCTTCCAAAGCAAAGATCATTACTGTACTTATCGCAAGCGCCCCCTCGTCTGCTCGCTTCCAAAGAAGCAAAGACGCATCAGCATCATCTCCCCTTTTTTATGAAGAAAGTAAGCCCATGTAATAGTTCCTAGCTCGCACTAGTTCTTGAATTTGTCTGTCAAGTTCAGCAATGTGCTGTCGTAGCCAGTCTCTGGACATTGGGACCTGTCCTTGAGCAATGTTGCCAGGAATGTCGGCAACATCCTTTGATGTGTTAGTGTCCCATTCATCTTTCTTCCAGGGCAGGTCAATAACCATATCCCTGCTGTTAACAACTGCTCGTTGTACTGAGTAAACCTCTAAGGCTGGACTCAGTTTTTCTCCTTTTGGAGTCTTAAAACCTTGGTTGAGCAGGATTTAAAAAATCAAGGAGGGGTATGGAAGGGCAGAGTTGATTTGTTTTTCTGCCAAGTTGACAGCATGGTTGAATATAAGTGTTCCTAAGTCAACTTTCTGATTCCTTCCAATCTTAAAAAGCAGTGATGTTTGATCAAGGGTCACTACTGTCTCGTTGAGAAAGGGTAGCCAGTTGTATATAGCAAGTTTGTGCAAAGTGGCAAACAAGGCAGTGAGTTTTGACATAGGGCTGCGATGAGCCCAAACAGTGATCAAATTCCCTGTAAGGTACTTGATCATTGAATTGAGTTCCTTCACAGTGGGGTTTGGTTGAGATTCTCTTTTACTAATAACTATCACAAGGGTGGAGTTGATGATATTAGGTGTAAAATTGTATACCTTGCTGTATAGGTACACTTTCTCAAATTTCTTTGAGGTTGTGTCCTTAACAGCAAGCATCAGATTAGCATAGAACACCCTAATCACCTTCTCACAATAAGGATTCTTACAAGATACAGAGCTTAAGATGTTTAGACTACTTAAGAAATCAACTAAACCATTTTTGGAGAATGAAGTTAGGTCAATCACCTTCTCCCCTCTAACTCCTCTATTCTTAAACCAATTCCAATTGCTGGAGCATGATTTAGTTTGAAACATGGAAGAGTAGGGAATTACCTCAGAATTTATTTCAGATTCTGTGTATAATTGTTCGGATGAGGTGGCTGCAGGTGTTGCCTCGGATGTTGGGGCAACATAGTCTGGGTCCATTTTCTCGTCTGTTGCCTTTGATGTTGAGGCAACATATTTATCAAAATTTCAGTATGTTCTATGGACCCCTTTAGGAATAAAGTTTCGTAGAGGTGTGTCATCAGACATCTCTTCTTCTTCTTCTTTTTCCTTCTCAGATTCTGCTTGTGGAGTGGAAGTTGATGGAGTTTTGGAGGAACTAGGCACACTGAAATTGGTGTCAGTGCTGCTGCTTGTGGTAGTATCAACAGGGAAAGTCGACTCTTCCCTGGATCTTTTGGCAGTTTGGTATTCACCGAGTTGGTTTTCGAAAACCCTCTTTGACCTTTGCGTCGAAAATGTCGATTTTGAGGCAAGGTTCGAGAAATCAGATGTTGCATCAACATCGATTGGGTTTTCATTATCGCCTGGGTAGCTCATCTGTAATGGCTTATCTGAACCAAGCAGGATCATAGCCTGTGTGCAGTCCTCCTCGATAGGTCTCAAGTCATTGATGGAAGTATAATGCTTGTAAACCTTGTCGTTATTTGCTGGACTAGTCGACATTGGAGAATAATCTTTGGTGTTTGTTGATTTTGGGGACACAGACATGGGAGAGGCTTTTGAAGGATTGGGCATGTTGGAGAAACTTTGGGTTTTGAGGAATGACGGTGTTGTTTGGGCTGCCATGGTTTAATGGGTTGGTAGTCGGCTGATGTGACAATTCCATGACAAAAAATGAGAGGTTTTATTATGGCAAAGTATACTTACACTTAAACTTCTTTTCCTTAAATTTAGATTGTATAGAAGAATAAAAACTCTTTACACACCTAAAATAGGATTGTCATAGCACATATCATCATTTTAAAAAATGGTCATCTAGAATTTTTGGACTTCCAGTTAAAAACAGAGACGTTTTAAATACCAAAAACATGAATAAAATAAGATAAACCAGTTTGATCAATGTACTGGAACACGATGTTGTTGATGATGTTGGCAACATTTCAAAGTTAAACAAGCATTACGAGACTCCAAGGATTTTCTGATTTGGCAGATAATATTTCCGTACATGTTCCCTATGAGACTGATCGCTGGACTAATGTAACATTTTACCATTGTCCTTAATCAACTTAGTTGAACACATACAGATTAAAAAAAATGTTGAGGAATTTTCAACCTTTTTGAACACGTGGTACTCCTGTAGAATAGGAACGATACCAATCTTAGAGCTTTGCTCTTTTTGTATACATCCAAATCTTTTAGTAGAGGCTTCGCCTTCATATCTTGTCATTTTAGAGTCATGCTTGAATCTTTTTAAAAAAAATGCAACATCACTACAACACTTATCCTGTATATTGACTCAACAGTAAATGTTACCCACAATGTTAGGATAACATTTCGGACAACATCTACCTAGTCTGTCTTATTTTCAAAGAAAACAGAGACCAAGAGATTTTTTCAAGCTAGAAAATCTCTCATCATTTAAAGGTTTGGTAAAAATGTCAGTCAGTTGAAAAAGAGTATCAACATGTTCGATTTGAACTAGCTGATTTTCCACTAAGTCTCTTAAAAATGATGTCTTATGTCTATGTGCTTTGTATGTGAATGCTGAACTGAATTTTTGGAAATATTAATAGCACTCAGATTATCACAGTACAAAATCATGGAGTTATTAGATATGCCATAGTCATCTAGCATATGTCGTAACCAAATCAGTTGAGCACAATAACTTCCGGCTGCCACATATTCAGATTCAACAGTCGAGAGTGATACACAATTTTGTTTACGACTGTACCATGAGACTAGATTATTGGCAAGATAGAAACACCCACCACTAGTGCTTTTTCTATCGTCTACATCACCAGCCCAATCCGAGTCACTATATCCTATTAGATTAGGATTAGTGTCTTTGGAGTACCAAATTCCCAAGTCACTTGTACCGGCAACGTATCGAATGATACGTTTCACAATATTAAAATGAGATACCTTGGGACTGGCTTGGAACCTGGCGCAAACACATACGCTAAACATGATATCGGGGCGACTGGCAGTAAGGTATAGAAGGCTACCTATCATAGATCGGTATAATGTTGGGTCAACATCTTGTCCAACATCGTCTTTACATACCTGTTGCGCAGAGCCCATTGGAGTCTTTATGTGTTTAGCATTTTCCAGACCAAATATCCTAACAAGATTCTTGGCGTATTTGCTTTGAGATACAAAGATCCCATCTTCATTCTGTTTAATCTGCAAGCCTAAGAAAAATGTTAGTTCTCCAATCATGCTCATCTCAAATGTTGTCGACATTGCTTCGACAAAAGACTTTACTAGTGATTATGTAGTCGAACCAAAAACAATATCATCAACATAGATTTGAGCTATTATTACATCTACACTATGTCTTTTAATGAATAATGTTCTGTCAGCTTCTCCACGGGTAAAACCAAACTCAACAAGAAAGTTAGTTAGACGACCATACCATGCACATGGTGCTTGTTTTAGTCCATACAAGGCTTTCTTGAGCTTGTACACATGATGTGGATGGTGAGGATCCTCAAATCCCTTCGGTTGTTCAACATAAACTTCTTTGTCCAAGTATCCATTGAGAAAGGCACCTTTAACGTCCATTTGGTGCAAGGTAATCTTTAGATAGCAAGTAATAGCAAGAAGTAACATTATTGACTCAATTCTAGCCACATGAGCGAAGGTCTCGTCATAGTCGATACCTTCTACTTGTGTATATCCTTGAGCAACAAGTCGAGCTTTGTTCCTGACAATCTTCCCTAACTCATCTGATTTATTTTTGAATATCCACTTGGTCCCAATAACATTTGTGTTGTTGGGTCGTGGTACCAAGTCCCAAACCTCATTTCGGGCAAATTGTTCAAGCTCTTCTTGCATGGCTTGAATCCAAAAATTATCTTTTAATGCTTCCCCAATATTTTTAGGTTCCAAAGTAGATGTAAGACAAGAGAGACTTACCTGTTGATATATGGTGGACATGCACACATACCTTACCATTTCTCGGTAATTTACTGGCTCTTTCCATATTCTACGCCTCTCCTAAAAAAATCCCCCTATCACCTGGTCGGGTGGATGGTTCCTTCTAATCCTCGATGGAGGGTCTCTTCTCACTTGATCATTCAGTTCAGTAGCAGATTCCTCCTCGATTTCGTCCCCTGTGTTCTCTTTTTGAGGTTCAGATGTTTCTTCTGATGTTGGGACAACATCTGGGACTACATCTGTTTCTTCTGTGGGTTGCTCCTCTTCAACTGTAACGAAAATGTTGTTTTCTGAAGATCTACCAGATATATCCAGCAGGTCATCGAAAATAACATTGATTGATTCTTGTATGGTCTTTGTCCGAAGATTGTATATTCGATAAGCATGGCTATTCTGAGAGTAGCCAACGAATATTCCCTTGTCATTCTTAGAGTCAAATTTGGCCAGTTTATCCCTGTCATTAAGAATATAGCACACACACCCAAAGACATGAAAGTATCGTACTGTAGGTTTCTTTCCATTTAACAGTTCATAGGGTGTCATCTTGGTCCCTGGCCTTAAATAAATTCTATTAGTTATGTGACATGCCGTGTTCAAGGCTTCTGCCCAAAACTTTTTTGACACTTGCTTAGAACTTAACATAACTCTAGCCATTTCTTGTAGAGTTCTGTTCTTTCTCTCGGCAACCCCATTTTGTTGTGGTGTTTTTGGTGCCAAAAATTCATGGAATATGCCTTTCTTTTCGCAGAATTTTGCAAAGATTTGATTTTCAAACTCCTTTCCATGATCAGATCTAATTCTGAAAATCAAAGAACAAAACAGATTTTTAATCCTAGAGTAAAGTGTTCTAAACATCTTAAAGGTTTGTGATTTTTCTTTTAAAAAATAGATCCAAGTGAATCTGGAAAAATCATCTACTATCACATAAGAATATCTCATTCCTCCTAGGCTATCTACCCCGATTGGACCCATAAGATCCATATGCAATAATTGGAAACAATGAGACGTACCTGAATGTAGTCCGTCACGTTGGACAACATTATGAGAGACTCGGGTGTGCTTTCCTTTCAAACAATCTTCACACAGTGTTTTATCTTTTAGATCCAGTCTGGGAATGCCTCTGATAGCTTCAAATGAGATCAGCTTCTCCAAGGTGTCGTAGTTGACATGTCCCAACTTTTGATGCCAAAGTGTCAGGTCACCTACCTTTGCGGAGTTGCAAAACTCTTGTCTACCGACTAGATATCAATTATCTCCCGTTCGGGTTCTTGACATGACATATTTATCTGCAGAATCTGTAACCTTGAATCCAAGCTTGTTGAATTTTACCTCGAGATCATCATAACATAGTTGGCTTATGCTAAGAAGATTAGCAACCAAACCTTCTACATGAAAAACATTTTTCAAGGCTGGTACATCCGGAACATTAAGAGTTCCTTTACCAATTATCTTACTCTTACTTCCTCCTTCAAAGGTCATGTATCCTCCATTGAATGCTCCATACTCCTTCAATAGGCTTTTGGTACCTGTCATATGACGTGAGCAGCCACTATCGAAATACCAAGACCCTGTAATGTTAGTACGCAAAGCAGTTATGCACACATTACATTTCAATTTGGGTACCCATTCCTTTTTCTTTCAGGCAGGTTGCTTTGAATGTTGTCAGTGATGTTGGGCAACATTGGTGACGACATTTTAGGCAATATCTTGAGTGCAGAGTTTTGAAGCTTGTAGCAGTAGGGCATAAGATGTCCTAACTTTTTACAGAAGCTACATACAAACTTCGATCCAATTTCAGTGATCTGAGAGTTGCTCGTATTTTCTTTGACAAATTTTATCCTCTCAGTTTGACTATGGATTCTAGAAGTATTTGTTTTGCTAGGAGATTGGTACCCAAGCCCAGCCCTTGTAGGATTATTGAAGTTTAATATTTCATCCAGTTTGGAGGTTCCTATGTTGAGCCTTTGAAAGGTGGTCTCAGCTACGTTCAATCGTGCACGAATCTTACCAAGCTCTAGGTCCTTCTTGGTAAGTACCACCTCTAATCGGTTGATTGTGCCTTTTAGATTGCTATTCTCAAGAGCCAATAATTTTGCTTTTGAGTCTAGTTGCTTTTGTAATTCCTTTATTATGTCGTCTTTGGAGTCAACTAGATCCAAATTTTTAGCCTCAGATGAAGAAATAAATCCACTAAAACAATTTACATCAGAATAGTCAAAGTATACATACCTCTCTGATGTTGAAGGCATTCCATATGTTGAGTCTGATGTTGTCGCAACATTGTCAATAACATCTTCATCATCGAACAGTGAATGTTCGAACATGGCTGCCAGCGTGGTTCTTCTTCTTGATCTCCTTCCTCCTTTTCGTTCTCATCATCACTGAGAGTTACCCACATAACCTTACCAATTTTTCTAAGGGTGTTTGCACACTCATTAGCATAGTGTGCCCAACCCGAGCATGCATGACACTGCACTCCCTCGAGTTGCTTGGGATTGAAATTGGTACTGTCGGAGTTAGATTTCCTCAGTGGATTGTGATTTCTTTGCTCAGAAGGTGACCTATTCGGTTGTTTATTGAAGAGTGGGTTTTGATGTTATTTGTATTTGGCTTTATTGCGATCAATATTGATATTTCTCACCATCGAATTAAATCGACGAGTAAGTAAGGCAACAGTTGCACCATTTCCCAGTTCCTCCAAGTTTTCTTCCTCGTTTTCCAATTCAGTTTCCGAGGTTTGTCCTTGGAGTGCCAAAGTCTTGTCTTTATATAGATCTCTTTGGCTCTTCATGTTCATCTCATATGTTTGAAAGATGATCATCAAGGCATGTAGATCCATAGTAGCAAGATTATGGGCCTCTTCAATAGCATAAATCTTAGTATTAAACCTTTTAGGAAGAGATCTGAGAGCTTTATCCACAAGTTGTGTGTTGGTTAAAGGAGAACCAAGCACTTGACACTGATTAGCAATGTCAATTAACTTTTTAAAATAGGATTTTATGTCTTCAGAGTCTTCCATCCTTAAGCGTTCGTATTGGCTCAAAATCATGCGAAGCTTTGTACGTCGTACACCTGAGGTACATTCACAATGAGTTTGTAAGGTCTCCCAAGCGTCCTTGGCCGTAGTACAATTCTGGATTAGTTTGAACATATAGAGATCTACCCATCCAAATATCGCATTGAGGGCCTTTTCATTGAAGCTCGCACAATTGATCTCTTCTGCGGTCCATTCAGATTTGGGTTTGGTAAGTACATCACCATCCTCGTCTGCTGGGTACTTGGGAATCACATAGTCTTCGAAAACTGATCTCTAAGCTCGAACATCAATGAATTTGATAAGTGAACGTAGTTGGATTTTCCAATAGGCATAGTTAGTTCCGTCAAGAATTGGAAGTCTACCAACGTTTTGTATAGCTGAGTCCATAGCCGTAATATTCAGAATCAAACACTTATTGTATCAAGTGTTGGCTCTGATACGGATAAGCAAGAATATGTAAGAATAAAACAGTAACAGCTAAAGCAATTAAAACAGTTTCTGGATGTTGCCTTCAATGTTGTGTCAACATCTGAGGCAACGTTGTGATAAAACAATTATAAACCTTTATAGAGTAAATGCAGCGGAAAAGTAAAGAGACACAAGGTTTATATTTTCAAGGGTATATATTAATATGTCCCTTGATGGTCAATGACCAAAGAATTGTATAAATTATATACAATTACAAATGAATTTCTTTTTACAAGATTGAACAATAAATGCGAAAAAGAAATTACAAACAAAAATGAAGTCGCAGATGACTTCAGCCTAAAGTTAAAAGATCTAAAAAGATAAATACAATATCTTCATTGCTATTGCTTGAAATATAAGATTGCTCTAGAATCCGAGCAGCAGTAGTAATGTGGGACTAGATGTTGTTATACAACTTTAGGCTAAGTGTGTTGATTCAGTTTCTAAGGTGAATATCCGAGAGTTTTCTTGATAATTTTTCTCGTTCAATTCTGGATATCGATACTCTGAAGTTCCCTTCTATTTATAGTGTGGAACTTCCCATGAAATCCTCACTGGTTGGTTACGGAGGCTGAGTAAAAAAAGGCTTCAGCTTGGACCGGTTCTTGCTCCTTCAAAAGCTCAACGTTCTGGACTTGGTCTTCACGCTGCTTCCTCTCCAAGCTTTAACTGTTTCTTTTACCACATTTTAAACACAACATCATTGTTAGTTTACCTAGGTCATTTTTTACTCACAGTAACACAACCTGTTTTGGCCGGAAGAATAGGCAAAATTGTTACAGGGATGTTGTCAGGAATGTTGTCACAACATCGCAGGCAACATTCTTATTTTCATAAGATGTTGTCCTGAGCATTTACAGATGTTGTCCTGAGCATTTACAGATGTTGTCACAACATCCATCCAACATCAACAATAGGCTTTACGGAAGTGTGGACAATAGTCTCCCAAGATGAAACAACAAACTATCAAATGTGCAAAGCCTACACAAATGATCCCAGCGAATAATGCGAATAATGAAGATTGTTAAGAGAAGGATTGCTTGATCTCTTTGTGGTGTTGTATGTCTTTTGTTTTATTTTTGTTCTTGTCCTTCTATAGAATGAGTCAAAGTCCTCAATTTATATGTGTGCAAGATGGCCCCTTCAAGTTCACATGTAATGGCCCTTTAAACCACCAACTAATGCAGCCAAATAATGGCTGAGTTATAAAGGAAAAACTTCCATGTTAATGCTCCATACCTCTCCATAATCAGCCAAACTTTTGGACTTCCGTCGAGCACTCATTTCCTGGGAAACGCCGCGATGCTGCAACATTAGAGCCGCGGCACCGTGGCTCTAGAGGCCAAACAAGGAATTAGCATCGCGGCACTGCAAGGGGGGAGTCGCGGCGCTCCGACGCTCCGACGCTCCGACGCTCCGACCCATACCATCTTACACTTCGCACAATCCTTCCTTCGTTTACCAACGTGGAACACTTGTTATTTATCCAATAACTATCCATCATTCTATGTCTCAAACATTTCACTTACGTACCAATATCTCTTTCATTAACGAAATTTACGATATTTGTTACTAAGATTGCGCATGTGTGGAAATGACACGTCCGACGTGCGGCGCCCCAATTGTTAGAGTCAAAGGCATGGCCACTTTATCAGTTAGATGTAAAAAATGCCTTTCTTCATTGACAACTACATTAAACTGTTTACATGTATATCCAAATCATGTGTGCCTGCTCAAGAAATCATTATATGGGCTAAAACAAGCATGGTACAAGAGGTTTGTCGACTTTGTCTCACATATTGGTTTTTTCAACAACCGTTCTGATCACTCTCTGTTTATCTACCGTCAGGGTAATAATATTGCTTATATTCTTTTAGATGTGGATAATATTATACTAACTGTCTCATCAGATGCTCTTCAGAAGTACATCATGTCACAACTGAGTTCTGAATTTGCAATGAAAGATCTAGGGCCACTACACTACTTTCTAGGTATAGATGTGACACGTCATGCAAGTGGTTTATTTCTATCCCAAAAGAAGTACGCAACTGAGATTGTTGAACGTGTTGGCATGTCCTCTTGTAAACCTTCGGCAACTCAAGTGGACACTAAATCTAAATTGAGTGCATCATCCGGCAAACCGTTTGCCGATCCAACACTCTACTGCAACTTGGCAGGGGCCCTGCAATATTTGACATTCACCAGGCCAGATATTTCTTATGTTGTGCAACAGATGTGCCTTTTCATGCATAATCCAATGGATGATCATTGACAAACTCATACTAAGGACTTTTCTGATAGTTTCCGATTTAACCACCAGACTAAACATCTCACCGCAATCCACACCAACCTGTTGTGTCTTCCCTTTACCTACAAGACGGGCTTTATGCCGCTCAAAAGCACCATCATATTTTTCTTTATGACTAAAAATCCACATAGTCCGAATTATATTAGCATTAGAGGGACGTGGTACCAATTCCCACGTCCTATTTTTAATAAGAGCATTAAATTAATCGTCCATAGCCAATTTTCAATTCGGGTCATTAAGAGCAGCCACGAGATTATGAGGCAATGGTGATTTTGGGACATGAGTAAGTATGCTATATTTTGGAGGCACTAGCGGAAGTCGGCTTTGGAGATCGTAGAGATTATATTTTGTATTCTCTTTTTAGTCCCAATTGTATCCTTCGTGACTTAATCTAGATACCGGTGTGGTGATTAGGAAGCATCCATTCAAATTAGTAGCTTGTTGAGAAAAGCAAGTCACAATCAGGTAACGAATCTTTTCCAGAAGGACTGAAAGAGGGCAACCAAATGAAAAGGGGCTGAACTGAAGGGAAAAGATAGTTCGTGTGGCCCTAGCAAAAATGAGGATTCAAACTTTAAGCTTTTGAGAACCGTCAAATCGAATTCATAACACCTGTACTAAAAAATCTTTTTAGCGATATTTCGGTGCGGGGAAGGACAACTGTGACACACGCCCGGTCTTTCGACCGACGTTATAACTTACCTTATCCTTTCCTATTTTTGTATTTACTGAGTCACTCATCTTTCCAGGCTTTTCTTTCTTAGGCTTTAGCATTTGTTTAAGATTTTCTCTTCTTTAGCTTCTTTATCCTAAGCTAATAGTCCTTGGGTTTGACAATGCCGTGTTGACTACGGGTGATGGGCCACAGGGATGGAAGTGGGGCCAGGCGTGGAACACTAAAAACTGGGCCAGAACTACAAGCGTCAACTGGGCCTAGTGTCGGTAAAACTGGCCTAGTTCGCTGGTAAGTAATTTCTGAGAATGGGCCACTATTTCGGAGCCCAAATTATTTGGGTGCATTGGGTCAGCCAAAACAGTGGCTACGGGGTGGTTTTGGTCCACTGTTTCTGGGCCCAAGTCACCCAAATAATTTGGGCTGGCCAAAACAGTGGTTGTGGGGCCCGATAGATGGTGAGTCAAATACGGGGATATGTCATCATCTATAAAATCATAGGTAAGTGGTCCGAACATAAGCAATTTTGCAAATGGGAAAGTGGTTTCATCAAAAAATATGTGACGACTCACAATCATTTTATTGGATGAGAGGTTGTAACATGTGTAACCTCGATGATTGGAAGGATTACCCAAGAAAATACAAGGAGTAGACCGGGGTTGTAATTTATTGATTGTGGTGGATGGAAAAAAAGGATAGGACAAACATCCAAATATACGTAAGTGAGAATAAGATGGGTCCCATAAGTATAGGATTTTTAATGGGGATTGATAGGACAATTTTTTGTGGGGTAGTATGTTCAATAAATGCGTAGCCATTTGTAGTGCATGATACCAAAAGAATGGAGGTAGTGTGGCATGGGCAAGGGATGTTCTAATAATGTTATTGATGGTTTGAATTTTTCATTCCGCCTTCCCATTTTGTGAGGATGTGTGTGAGCATGAAAGGCAGAAATTTAAACCATTTGAATTGCAAAAATCCCAAAAATGCCTATTATCAAACTCCCTACCATTATCACATTGAATATTTTTAACATTCCGTTCAAATTGTTTCCGGATGAATGCTCTAAAAATGAGAAATGTGAAAATGACTTGTGATTTTTTTGACAAGGGAAATGTCCACAAAAAATTAGAGTTGTCATCTAGCAATAACAAATAATATCTATGGCCCGAAGAGCTCAAAATGGGTGATGTCCAAATATCACAATGGATAATATCAAAGGGCATAAGTGTTCACGAATTAGATGAAACAAATGGCAATTAAACGTGTTTCCCAAGTGGAAATGAATGACACATATTAGAATTACGTGTTTGAGTACATGAAATAAAATTATTTTGTTTGAGAGAGGCTAAAATAGGTGCCCCCGGATGACCCAAACGTTCATGCCATAACGAAGGTGCAAAAGCAGCAAAAGTGGAAGGTAACTTGGTTCGTTGGTTTGGTGATGTAATTGGATAGAGCTCCCCTTGACTATCACATTTCATGAGAAGCGTCCCTGTCTGAAATCCTTCACGGAAAATCCAAAAGGGTAAAAACCAACAGACACCCAATTATTAGTAGTAAATTTTCTAACAGACACCATGTTTTTGATTAATTATGGAGCATGAAGGACATTCTGTAAAATTAATGGCGGGTTTGGTGGTGACAATTTAGTAGAACCATACCTCAAATTGGAATAGAATGGTCATTTTTGACATTTATACCATTATTTTTGCTCAAATTAAAATAGGACGAGAGATTACCTTGGGAGGACATCATATGTGACGTCGCTTCGAAGTTCATATACCAATTTGCATCGGGCGAATTAAGTCCAAGGGTGTGCATGGTGGACTCAATATCCGTTGGGCTTGCCACTACTGAATGGGCCTCCTGTTACTGGTTCGGCAGTGACCCAAAGCTGCGGGAATTGTTGGTTGCACTATTACGCGGTCTAAAATATTTTGGCCCAAAACTAGTTGGCATAGCCCAAGAACACTGCCAGGCCCACTGGTTTGGGTCGCCGCCCCACTGTGGTCGGGGCTGCCGCTGCTGGCTGCCGGTGTCGCTGTTCCTGCCACCGTTTCTTCTGCCACCAAAATTCTGGTTGCCGTTATTTTTACCAATTCAGATATTTTCACCCCGATTTTTACCACCGTTCCATCCTTTTTGTCCTCGATTTTATTGTAGAGGCTCAAAGTTGGTGGTAGTATCATTGGCTATCATGGCGGAATTTGAAACGGTTGCGGCCTTTTTGGCCAAACCCCCCTATTCAAGAATAAGCATTTAATGAGCTTGATAAAAAAGTGTAGAGGATTGCTTTGTCGGATAAGTGTTCCCACGCTACTATACGCATTGGTAAGACCATCAACCAATTGGAGAACCAATCGATTATTGGTAACCGGCGAACCATCATTTTTGAGTTGATCCGACAAGACTTTGAGGCGTTGACAATACGCCGATGCATTCGGAAAATCTGCCATATCAGTGGTGGAGAATTCTTGCTCCAATGTGACGGCTCAGGAATTTTTATTGTCTTGAAAAATATCCCGCAAACGATTCCAAGCCTCCATTGCAGAGAATCGGGTTCCATTATTGTGTGCAACAAATCACTAGAGATAGTTGCATAGATCCATGAAAGAACGGTGGCATCAAGAGTTTCCCAAAGTTCTTTTTCATCATCGGTTTTTAACTCTTTTCCTTTGCCAGTCACCGGCGGGATTATGTGATGAATAACCCGGTGGGAACGGCAACATATTTTAAAAAGCTCTACCCAAGTTGCATAGTGAACATTTTTTCCATCTCAAGAGTGACAAAAATATGTGTTTTGATGTTAGAAACGATAAGGGTGGGATGGTATGTGGATTTGGAGTCAGACATTGTTGACCGGAAAATGAAGAACAATAATGGAAAAAATACAAATATGCAGAAAATGTGGTGGTCGGCTGGTGGTGGAGGAAGGGGGAGGGATGGCCGAATTTTTGGAGATAAAATTATTTAGGGTAGGATCTTTTCCCTAATCTTCTGATACCATGTAAGAATAATCAGTTTATTTTTCTCCATGATATTCTTCCATAATGGTGGTAAATATACAACAAGAATAGCCATATCTAAGGCTTTAATTATGCTACTAATAACTACTAATAGGTTATGCTTAGGCTAATTATATGTCATTTAATCTATCACCTTAATTGCTAATTTACCTAGCATTTGTATTCTAAAATCAATTATAATAATTATGAATTACAATCAATTAATAATTATTCTATCACTGAGTTAGTTAACTCAATATTCAAGGACCAAAGAGAATTCTTCATTACAGTCCTATTCAATACTATAAATAATAGGCTTGCAAAACAATTACATGAGAGGTGTATGAAGTTCATCAACACTTCAACCATCTCTGTTCATTCAGTTGAAAATAAGATAATGACAAGTGTGTCTCTAGAAAACAAATTATTGACCCATAAAATAAGCCACGGGTGTTCAGAGTCAATTGTCATAGTACGATTTCAATGATCGATCTAAGAAACAAAACATCTACTTATATAAAGTTTTACCTGAACAAAATAAATTGTCCACATGCTATGACCGCCTGATGTTCGGCCAAAAATGCATATATTTAGTCATTATTTTTCCTCACTTCTTAGTACTTTTATCGTCGTTTGAGTGCTTATTACGTGTTTTGTATGTGTAGGAAGATTGTTGGACGAAAGCGATTAGAAAAAAGCTTATTTGATGCAAGTTTAGATAAGAAAAGATAGATCAAAGAATGCCCGAGCTCGCCTATCATGCTCCCCTTGCGAGTAGCTTGACGAGCCAATAAGTTTAATCACTAGCACAAAACAACGAAGCAAAGAAAAAGGCAAGGAAGTTGACGAGACAGGCTAAAATATACTTTAGAGGTCTCGTCAACATCCTCGCCTAGGCGAGCCCATAGATGAGCCAAGAAACAAGAGAAAATTTAAAACTAGCTGGGCTCGCCTATGATCCACGCAAAGCGAGAGTTCAGGCGAGTCAAGAAAAGTTTTTCAAATAATTTTTAAGTGGTTTATTTGACTCCATCAACATTCTAGGTCATATAAATACATACTAAGACATATTATTTTTTAGTATTCAACCGAAGGAAAGTAAGAAGCCGTAGTGGAGCAAGGAGAAAGATCCAGCAACGAGTTTTTTCTTTCTTCTTCCTATTTTCCATTGTTTGTTATGAATTTTAGTATCGTGTTTTCACATACTTTTATGAGTAGCTAATTCTCTATCTAGGGATTTTATGGAACCTTTTGAAGGATGAATTCTTGTTACGTTTTTATATAATTGAGCCGTTGGATTTTCTACTTGTTCAACTACATGCTTATTTCAGTTGATTGAATGGCCATCTATTAGCTATACCTATTTATTATGTGTTACTCGAGAGAGAATTCATATTTAGGTAGTTGTTGAACAATGTCACTCCCTAGGTATATTAGAGATCAATATTGTGGGTTTAAAAGTGGGTTTAGAGATTACGAAGCTTTGATGTGGTCATAGTGAGCGGTGAGAAAGTGCTAACTAAGGTTAGTTTGAGAGAATAACCCTAGAAAATTACTACAATTGATCGAGAGATAATTGTGTTAAGTTAAGTGTTCACGATCCGTAGATAATAAATCAGCGAGATTATAGATAACGTAGCGAGAAGGATTCCGATAATTGGGGAAATAATAAATATTGAATCTAACCCATTCCTCTTTAGTAGATAATTTTTATTGCTTTATAATTTATTAGTTAATTAGTTTAAATAGAAATCTTAATCGTTATATTCCATAATATTGTTTGAACTTATTTTCTTAGAAATATTGAACAGTTATAGCTAATATTAGTTCTCTGTGACTTTTAGATCGGATTATATTTGCAGCGACCACTTATCCCTTTTAGGACTAGAGTTGGGCATGATCTAATTTTGGCGCAGTTGTCGGAGAACTAACAATTTAGTTATAGTTATAAATATTGCTACGTTTTAAGTTTGAACATTATATTTTTATACATTTTTAAAAAATAGGTCTTGGCTGATTGAGTTATTTAACATCATTTTTAAGATGGCGAAAATTCCCGAAGAATGGAGGTGGATTACAATGATCCCTTTTTACAAGAACAAAGGTGATATCCAGAGTTGCAACAACTATAGGGGTATCAAGCTGCTAAGCCACACTATGAAAGTTTAGGAAAGGGTCGTGGAGATGAGGGTGAGAATAGGTGTGTCTATTTTAGAGAACCAGTTTGGATTCATGCGGGGGTGTTCGACTATAGAAGCCATTCATCTTAATAGGAGGTTGGTGGAGCAGGGAGAGGAAGAGATACTTACATATGGTTTTCATCGACCTCGAGAAGGCATACAACAAAGTCCATAGGGAGGTTCTATGGAGATGTTTGGAGGTTAGAGGTATACATGTGGCGTACACTAGGACGATCAAGGATATGTATGCTGGAGCTAAGACCAGGGAACAGACAATAGGAGGAGACTCAGAGCACTTCCCGATGATGATAGGGCTGCACCAAGGATCAACTCTTAGCCCATTCTTATTTGCCTTGGTGATGGATGGACTAACTTGAAAAATCTAAGGAGAGGTTCCATGGTGTATGTTATTCGTAGACGACATAATCCTGATTGATGAGACTCGCAGCGGAGTGAACGCTAAACTGGAGGTTTGGAGATAGACTCTGGAGTCTAAAGGGTTCAGGCTGAGTAGGACCAAGACAGAATACTTGGAGTGCAAGTTCAGTAATGGGAGTGACCTTGAGACATGCGTGGAGGTGAGGCTTGATACTTAGGTCATTCCAAATAAAGGAAGCTTCAAGTGCCTCAGGTCTATTATCCAAGGGGATGAAGAGATTGATGACGATGTCACACACTGTATTAGGGCAGTGTGGATGAAATGGAGGCTCGCATATGGAGTCTTGTGCGATAAAAATGTGCTACTAAAACTTAAAGGCAAGTTCCACAAGGCGGTGGTTAGACCGACTATATTGTATGGGGCGGAGTGTTGAACAGTCAAGACTTTGCACATCTAAAAGATGAAAGTTGCAGAGATGAGGATTCTGACATGGATGTGTGGCCATACAAGGAGGGATAAGATTAGAAATGATGATATCAGGGACAAAGTGGGAGTGGCCTCAGTGGAGGATAAGATGCGAGAAACGAGGTTGAAATGGTTTGGGCATGTGCAGATGAGAGACACAAATACCCTAATGCGGAGGTATGAGAGGTTGGCTATGGACGGGTTCATGAGGGGTAGCAGTAGGCTGAAGAAGTATTGGGGAAAGGTGCTTAGATGGGATATGGCGCAGGTGCAACTTACTGAGGACATGACCTTTGATAGGGAGTTGTCGAGGACACAGATTAGGGTAGTAGGTAGTCGAGCGTAGTCCTACTTACGCTTGCAAACTGATAGTTGTAATGTTATTACTGTAGGTCCGCTTAGCCTATCATACTAATAGACGTTGTATAGCTTTATAATCCCCTATAGTTTGATTTATTCTACTATGTGTTCTCTAGTGTAACTTGTATTTCTTATTTACCTGCGCTAGTTACTGCTTACTTTTCAGAATGCGCTATCATGGCTTATTCACTTTTGATATCAGCATTTTCATACTGACCGTTTATCTTTCTTTTCTCTTGCTTTGCTTGTGCTTATGCTCTTTCTTGAGCCGAGGGTCTCTCATAAACAGTTGTTCTACCTACCAATGTAGAGGTAAGGTTTGCGTACACTTACCCTCCCCAGACTCCACGTTGTGGGATTTCACTAGGTATGTTGTTGTTGTATAGTCCTTATGCATATTGTGGAGAAAACCACCCGAGACAAAATTATCAAAATGTTCCCGGGGTCGAGTTATATGCACCAACTCAATCTTATGTGTGGAATGTGTGTGATACGTGTGGTGGTCAAGATGGTCACTTTTATGGTGCTTATATTTTGTATCCTCCCCCAACCCCTTATTATGATGGTTCTACTTTTTCTTGTGAAGTTAATAGAAATAAAAAACCAAGGGATGCTGATATGAAGGAGATCAAGGATATGTTAAAGTGCCTTATGGAGAAAGATGATGAGAAACAGTTACATATACAAAGGCAAGAGACAACTATTCGCAAGTTGGAGGCTCAAGTGAGTCAACTGGTTGAAGCTTTTACAACTCAACAGGCTAATAATGTCGATTGTAGCCAAGAAGAGTTCAAATTAGAATACCAACAATCTAACCAATCAGAATTTGATGATGCCGATGTTGAAAAAGTGATACTAGAATCAACAAAGGACCTTACATATGCAATTTTAATTGACTCTAGTTTGTGTCAAGAATAGGGGGTCAAAAATAAGTTGAATTTTCAGTTTGAGCGCATTGGAATTCACGCAAAGCATTTTTTGACATTATGTTCGGAAGGGGATATGGAAGTTGATCTATATGAGTCAATACAAAAATTAAATGATGAGGTAGATGAGCCATATATTCGGAAATTTTCAAGGCCATATGGACAATGTGATACTCCTCAGTTAAAAGCCAAAGAGTGCATACGAAATTATTTAATTTTTGGCTCGCAATAATTTGTACTGCCCAAAGAGCAAATCATAAAAGCTGAATCAAAAATGGGGTACAATTCATAAGTTCTAAATGGAGGCAAAAACTTATTTTAGTCGTGTCGCGACGTTAAATTAGGTGCTTGTTGGAAGGCAACTCAACTTTATTATTTTTATTTATTATGTTTTTTGTAGTGTTTTTTTTTTTTGGAGTTTGAGCATGGAAATAAAGCCATTGGAATGATGCAAAAGAAAGCCACAAAGTTGGAACTAAGTGTGAGGTATCTGCACAAAGGGCCATATCATATTGGGGGAAGTTTGGGTACCCCAGACGTTGTTATTCTACGGCCTTTGGCCTACCAGGGAGTCTCTTTTACCATCTTCTATTTATATTGTACATTGGGGACAATGCACAATTTGAAGTGTGGGTGGAGGAATTGTTTGGTGATTTCTTATACTATTTTAGTTAGGGGATTAGTCTTTAGGATGAACAAGTAAGTAAGGAAAGAAAGAGCTCTAGTATTGTAAACGGTGTGACATATTTTATGTTGGGGTTTAGGGCTAAGCATGTGTATTGTTTACAGTCTTTAGATGCCTTGAGAATTTTTGTGATTTGTTTTACTCTTGAGGCTCGAGTTTTGACTTTTATTATTACCTCCTATGCTTGAATTATATTTATTGACTGTGCCCTATTGCTTTAGCTTGAGAGTCATGACTGAACTATCTGGAGTGGATCATGTACATTGTGTGAAGTGAGGTTTAGATGATAATTTGTGTTGTCTCTTATTAGTCTGTAACTTGCCCTGTGTGTGGTCAAAGCGAAGCAAATAAGTTGTGTAAAATTTAGGAGATGACATAGGCATTTCTTTGATTAGCCCTTTTATCCTTTTTGCGTACCAATGTTAACAATATCCCCCGTCAGCCCTTTTGAGCCTATAAGCCTTTTTGTTGTCACCCACATTACAAGTCTATATCTTTTTATTCTTAATTGATTCTTTTTTAACCTTTACCTCTGAAAGAACTTAATTTACAAGAATAAGCGCTAGAAAGAAGTAAGTAGGAAACATGAATAACTTTTCAGCGGAACTAATGAAAAGGAGTGAAGAAAAGAATAGTTTTATTAGATAGAAAAACATTTGATTGAAATAAAGAAGAAAGGAAAAGAAAAGAATGAAGCAGAAAAAAATGAGAAAAAGAATTAAAATTTTATTCTTAACTAGTGAAATTACTACTATGTGTTGGGCAGAAAACAAAGGAATTCGTTTGATGCATTTGTATAATAAGCAACTGAATGAAGACTATGAGAAGTATGCGCTCGAAAGTGAAAAAAATTGTCTTATATTAAAGTGCTTAGGAGGGTGGAGTCACTATTTCCCTAAATACATCCTACATGTCCCTTAGCCTACATTACAACCTATGAAAGTCCTGTTTGATCCTAGATTTGACAGGCTTATATTAGTGGAGTTCTACACTATGGGCGAGCCTATGGTACGACTCTCACGACCCAAACTGGAGGGCCACGACGGGCACCCGGATCCCGCCCGTCGGGTACCGCTAATCATACAACCAACTTCTAATCACAATTGAATAAGGACTAAGCCGAAAAAAATTATAGAAAATCTTAACCAGAAATCCAATTTTCATATATACATACCCATACCAAGGCCGACAAGGCCACACATGACAACTAACCATAGGACACCTGTCTACAAGCCTCTAAGGAATACATGACATCATAAGGACGGGACAGGACCCCGCCATACCCATATGCGTATGCAAAAATATTGTACCACAACCAGACTGAAATTCTGAAATAAATAGAGTTCTCCAATATCAGCTGAACCAACAACCTACTAGCGTGAACCGTCACCCTCTTTAACTGAACCTGCGGGCATGAAACGCAGTGTCCCCCGACAAAAGGGACGTCAGTACGACTGTTGTACTGAGTATGTCAGGCATGAATAATAGCATAACAGGAATATACCAATAACTGAAACTAAAACAACTGACCAACAGTAAATGCCTCTGAGGGCCCTAACACATATGCCTAAATGTCATGCACAATGCGGTATACATATACATCGACACCATTGGGCATCTTTCTTACCATAACAGCCTCTTTGGGCATCATTTCATGTCAGCCTTTGTGGACATATTATGTCTAAATGTCATGCATAATGTGGTAAATACATATATACTGGCCACACAAGGGCATCTTACTCCCCACAACATATATTTATATATATATATATATATATATTTGCCCTTAATCAGGCATCTTCTTTCATTAAGCCACACAGGCTTTATCATTATCATATCCCAACTGATCAGGTGGTTTGCGTATGCCATTTTCCGTCCCCAATATACGATCTCGGGTAAAACATGAATGCAATGCAAATGAAAATGCATGAATAACAATAGCACATTATGGGTGACACAATATCCTTGTACCTTATGCTAACACTGTGAACATCAACATTTTTTCCGTATGCCTCAATAAGGACTTAGGAACATATTTAGACATGCTTTTAGCATATGAATCAATAACATGAACATTCATAACTTCTAGGAGTAAAATAAATTATGGAGTAATATCACGTTTATATTTCGTTACATGGAACATGCCAAAAGAAAGAAATAATTTGACTTAACATACCTCGATTCACGATCTTGGAAATAACTATGATGGGTTCATCTCCATTTAAATCATAATCTCCAAGGCACGCTTAATAGTAGAGTAATATACATGTGCTATGCCTAAATAAGCAAGTTGTTTTTCCAATTTTTAGCTCTAATTTTTGCGAAACCAAAAGAGCATTTTGACAATGTTTGGACATTGTTTGGCGACTGAAAGACTATGTTGCTTAGACATATCTTGATGTCTAATAGATTGTTACTGGACATTTTTGAAAAATGAAAGGAGAGTACACTAAGCGAAATGTCAATTCTCAAAGTAAAATAGCCAAGGATGTGAAACTCATTAACTGTTAAAGGGACTTTACCCGTATGAAAAGTTAGGCACCTCTTTACTACAAATTGACACTTCACCATAAATACATGTATACTAATATTCTTTGGCTTCCCCCTATTAAATAGCCCACATAATAACTATTCATTAGTTTTCAATTAATTATGTGTCTTCCACTACAATCCTCAATTTAACCACTTATCATTTATACACAATTAATTCTTTATCCCAATTCACTTAAGTATTGATGACTTATAAAACCCGTATACTTAATGTCATAATTTTGTGATATGACACTAGTCCATAACCTCTTTATGCACGGACCAAATTTATTTCTGCTTCCCGTCGTCACACTTCTTACGTCCAAAATTATTTCGGGATTTTATCCTTTTATGTGCTAAAGTCTTTATTAGCATACGTGATATCACATAAAATCCCCGAGGCCCAAGTCTACTTATTACGCCTAGGTGCTCAAATCATTGTCCAAAATTCTGGGATGTTACAACGACCTTGGGAGACACATGATTTTTTTATTTGTGAGAGAGAGTGAATTCTTTCTATATGCAAGTCCTTAAAATATATTTAAATTTTATTTGAGTGTGTGTACTGATTTCTCTCTTGGTTTGATTGGTGAGGGTACATGATTCACAAAATATTGGTGAGATACTAGGTTCTTAAGTTGGCATAGAAAAGCAGGTCATGAATTAGATAAGAGGAAAGTCAATTTTCGAGGCTAGGATGTTAGAAGAGATCATTTGAAAATTTTAAATAGTCTTGGCATGAAAAGATTAAAGAAAGGTGTTTATATGCATATGCTAGTTTCTAAATGTCAATAAAAGTCATTGTCATTAGTTGTGATGCACGAGCATGCTCAAGAGTTGTTATTTTCCATGATATGAATTTTTGAACTTCTCGAGGAAGAGCAAGAGTCTAAGTGTGGGTGGTGATGTTTGGCTAAAAATGCATATATTTATTCATTATTTTGCCCACTTCTTAGTACTTTTATCGTCGTTTGAGTATAAATTATATTGCCTTGATCTTATTACATGTTTTGTATGTGTAGGAAGATTGTTGGACGAAAGCAATTGGAAAAAAACTTATTTGATGCAAGTTTAGATAAGAAAAGAAAGATCAGAAAATGCCCGAGCTCGCCTATCATGCTCGCTTTGCGAGTAGCTTGATGAGTCAATAAGTTTAATCACTAGCACAAAACAGCGAATCGAAGGAAAAGGCAAGGAAGTTGACGAGCCAGTCTAAAAATATACTTTAGAGGTCTCATCAACATCCTCGCCTAGGCGAGCCCATAGATGAGCCAAGAAACAAGAGAAAATTTAAAACTAGCTGGGCTCGCCTGTGATCCACACGAAGCGAGAGTTCAGGCGAGCCAAGAAAAGTTTTTCAAATAATTTTTAAGTGGTTTATTTGACTCCATCAACATTCTAGGTCATATAAATACATACTAAGACATATTATTTTTGAGTATTCGACTGAAGGAAAGTAAGAAGTCGTAGTGGAGCAAGGAGAAAGATCCGGCAACGAGTTTTTCCTTTCTTCTTCCTATTTTCCATTGTTTGTTATGAATTTTAGTATCATGTTTTCACATACTTTTATGAGTAGCTAATTCTCTATCTAGGGTTTTATGGAACCTTTTGTAGGATGAATTCTTGTTACGTTTTTATATAATTGAGTCGTTGGATTTTCTACTTGTTCAACTACATGCTTATTTCGGTTGATTGAATGGCCATCTATTAGCTATACCTATTTATTATGTGTTACTCGAGAGATAATTCATATTTAGGTAGTTGTTGAACAACGTCACTCCCTAGGTATATGAGAGATCAATAGTGTGGGTTTAAACGTGGGTTTAGAGATTACGAAGCTTTGACGTGGTCATAGTGAGCGGTGAGAAATTGCTAGCTAGGGTTAGTTTGAGAGAATAACCCTAGAAAATTACTACAATTGATCGAGAGATAATTGCGATAAGTTAAGTGCTCATGATCCGTAGAGAATAAATCTGCGAGATTATAGATAACGTCGCGAGAAGGATTTCGATAATTGGAAAAATCATAACCCTAGGCCTCCTTAATATTGAATCCAACCCATTCCTCTTTAGTTGATAATTTTTACTGCTTTATTATTTATTAGTTAATTAATTTTAACAAAAATCTTAATCGTTATATTCCAGAATATTGTTCAGACTTATTTTCTTAGTAATATTGAATAGTTATAGCTAACATTAGTTCTTTGTGGGATTCGATTCTGGACTTTTAGACTGGATTATATTTGCAGCGACCGCTTCTCTTTTTTAGGACTAGAGTTGGACGTGAGCACCGCCCCTAGAATTGAGTTTGGAGTTGAATATGGAAAGAGGATTTCTTATTACACTTCTTCATATATGAGGTTGAATCATACCGAATGAATATATTCTAACAATCCGCCTGGTGCATTCTGAAGATTTTTGAGAGATTTCTCTTAAGATTGTTGAGAGAAAAGTACTCCACCTTATATGAAGACCACAAAAGAAAGAAGGAAGACAAAGTAAATGTCATAAGTCGGGGAAGTATTTAAAAAAAGAAAAATTAAATGCTCCACATGAAAAAAGATTGGCCACAAAAGAACTACATGCGCTACTACGGTAGGAGCAAGCCATTGTACTATAACTTTATGAAGTTGTTGTTCTACTGTATTGGGAGTTTGATGTCGATGTTGTTTGTATTTCATGTTTAGATTTGTACACAAAAATTTATTTTTAACATAAATATCTACTGTCATATGTTATTTTAGCTATCACCTACTGTACTGGAGAATCAGATTCTTCAGTCACTTAGCAAGACATAAATTGCGTAATATAAAACATAAGATTTTTATCGTGAAAAATTTGTTGCTCAAGGAAGTGAAAAACCATGACCTACCTCAGTAGGATTTTCCCCAAAAACATTGCTAACTTAAGCAATTTTTCGTTACAAACCAATAATCAAAGGGACTATAAACTTAGTACATTTCACTCATATAATTCACCTAATTGTAGCTATCCCTTTCAATACTGATACCCTAGTCTAGAAAGATTTAAACAACCTTAACAATGAATACCTATTACAATACTTCTAGTAAACTAAATAGGTTACAACTCAAGAACAAAAGGCTCAAGCCTAACAACACAAGAACTAAGCAGTAGCTTCCTCTGAAATAGGTTTTCTCGTTGAAGAGTTTGACTCTCTCAAAGCACTCCTCACAATGACTGATATTTGTCAAGACTATATCTGTATCTGTGTGAATAGCATAAGTGACAATAGAATCAATGTGGTGCTTTATATAGGAGTAGTAATGGTCAGCTTTCTTTTGACTTCGATCTCCAATTTTTTTAAGAAATTCAATCCTATTTGACTTGGTTTCCTTATTTGTTCCGACCTTCACACGGTTCACTCCCAATTCTAAAGCTCTATCCATATATGCAAGTGTAGCGATATCTCCATGTAGAAATTGTATTCTTTGATCCACGCGTTTAATCCATAAATTCAATTTCTCAAGGAATCCTTCTTGCACTTGAAATCTGCTGCACAACTTCTGATCAACAGTCGTCTTCAATCGTCTACTAAGAACCCGGTTCTTCAATAGATGCATAATAATTATTTAACCTACTTGTCAGCATCCAGTTCCTCCAAGAGACCTGCTAAGAACCTGATTCTTATGTACTTTTAAAAAAAAAATTAATCATCGAAACTAATTTGAGCTTAGCTAACATCATCAATGTTGTGTCAAATAGTTAGTTATCCTACTTGTTGTTTTGTGTTCTTTTCCACCTTCAATTATGGTTTACGTCTTTCGAGAAGTTTAAACTTCTATCAGGATACTTCTAACATGCATTTAAACTTCTCAAAGGATGTTTCAACATAAACTTATTGATTTGATCATAATTTAAATATTAACCTATTGATTTCATCATAATTTATACATTAATCTATTGAAATTTAATGTCAATCAAGTGATTTTATGAATATTTGAACATTAACCTATTGATTTGACGATATTTGATCATTAATTGAGTGATTTTATGAATAATTAAATATTAATCAATTAATTTGATGATATCTGATCATTACTTCTTTAATACCAATTTGGGACCTAAGAAATTCGCTGATTCTTTTTTTATCCAGCACATTTATTTATTGTTAATGTTGAGGTTACTTTAACTAATGTTATGATTCTCTTGTTTTGTCCAAGACAAAGAAAGCTCTTTCCATTTTCGAATTATGATACAAAACAAAATATATTAGCCTATTGGTTAACCGATTGATTAGGTTAAACTAAAACTAATCGCAAACGTAATATGAGAATTAGTCTGCCAATCAAAGATAACAGCGTCTGTAGTCCAACGGTTAGGATAATTGCCTTCCAAGCAATAGACCCGGGTTCGACTCCCGGCAGACGCATCCAATTCTTTTTGTTCCGGATTGGATTGCCTTTTCCTTCAAACATGAATAATTTTGTACCTCGACATTCGCCCACTTGGTTACAATTCCGAGGGAAAATATATTTGTTAAATGCTCAAAAATTCTTTCTCTGCAACTAACATTCTCTGCTTCCGGAAGTGCCCGCCCCTTGAGTTTTCCCGGTTAGTACTTAGTACTCTGAGTTCTGTCAGCTCTCAAGTTTCATTTATTAGTACTAATAATACTTTTTAGTCACTTGAACTCCTTTAGAAGCTTCATTTTGCATTGCTTAATCTTCTATTTTGGCATCCTTAATTGCACTACTCAACCTGTTGGATTGTTGATTTTATTATTACCTGTTGTTTTCTTTGCTTCAATTATGTATTACTATATTATTTCTTGTTGCTAGTCTTCTTTTCTCTATTATTTTCTACATAACTGTTTTATTACTGTATTTTCTTTTATTACTAATTTTGATATGCTTTACTGAGCAGAGTTTCTATTAGAAACAACCTCTCTATCTTCATAAGGTACGGTACACTAACCTCGCCAAACCCCACTTGTCGGATTACACTGGTTATGTTATTGTTGTTGTGAAAGTTTACATTTTCTTGGGAATTGTTTGTCGCTTCGCACCTTGACGTTTTCTCCGCTCGGGAGAGGAAAGACTGGGAAGCATATCCTGCTCAAAAAATCGAATATTCTTTTCTTTGTTTTGTTTATAACAGCCAGCTTGCTACCTATCACCCGCATAAGTATCGGGTAACTCGCCTACTGAGGTTTAGGCATATAGAAAGAAATCACCAAAATAAAATTTTGGCTGGCTTTTGTTGTGTTTCAACCCCGGTCTCCTCTGTATGGTACTATTTGATAGTACTTATTACTGAGTAAGTGAGTATGAATCAGAACTTACAACTGATTTTTTCGATTTGTCATTGATTCATCATCTAGGTGGAATACTCTGCACTGCTGAACCTTTTAGACTTTCTCATCCTGATCCTCTAATTTTATTGTTCTGGTTCGAGCTAGTAGGATCAGATTAACTAGTTTTATGCTGCTATAGTCCTGTTTTCTTTGTGGTATTATTTAATATTGGTTACCGAGTCATGATTCAGAACTTACAACTAATTTCTAGACAGTTGTATGCTAATTACTCTGTCGAGGGTGCTAACACTTTGCTTATGAGTAGAGTAAATGTGCACTTGAGTAGTATAATTTCTTTCTGCTGAGAAGAGTATTAACCCTCCACTCAGTCATAGACCAAAGACATATAGAGCTGAAAATGTTAGGGCTAGGTGATTGAATTGACTTATAGGCCACTCCAGGAAATATTGGGACCTATTGCACCCTACTTGAGAATCATACCACTAGTTCATACCTATTCATGTATCTCCGTTCTTACTCTTTGGTATCATCTTTACCCTATTTTTATTTTGTCTGATTAGAAAACCAAAAATGTGTGAAGCAAGGGGCTTTAGAGGGAAAAGGGGGGGGGGGTGAGGGGCGACTTTTAATTGAAGTAGGGATAGAGCTCCTTGTAGAGAGTTAGAAACTATCAGTTCTCATAACAAGGCTTAGGCTGACGAGGTAGGGAGCGACCCCAATTCTCAACCCCGACCTACAAGTGGTATTTTAACCCACATGTTGAGAGTTTTGTTAGGTTCTTAGTAGCAATTAGCTACCTTATCTTCTTTTACTTCACATAGCTTTTCGTCTCTTGATAGCTGGAAGTTCTAGTCAGACATTTTTCAACAATCTTTTTATCTCCTAGTCATCATGAATGAGATATTAGTTTAAAACAAATTTGTTCTAAAACGCCAAATTTTGTTTAGTCTTAGGGAGAAGCAACATGGAAAGTTGTGAAGATTATAGTTTTAATAACTCCATCAAAGTCGAGATGGACATTCCTCATCTTGTAAAGGAACCATAATATGCTTTTAGACTTTTTCTTCAGCATTTGCCTCAAGTATTTTGCAGACGACATAGTATTGATCGACGAGACTGGAGGCGGAGTTAACAATAGACTGGAAATATGGAGACAGACCCTAGAATCTAAAGGCTTCAGGCTAAGCAGGCCTAAAAGAGAGTACATGAAGTGCAAGTTGAGTGTCGCATCATAGGAGGCGGATGGGGAAGTGAGGATTGTTATACAAGTCATCCCTAAGAGAGGAAGCTTCAAGTATCTTTGGTTTATAATCCAAGGAAATCGAAGAGGATGTTGCACATCGTATTGGAGCGGGGTGGATGAAATGGAGACTCACATCCGGTGTCTTATGTGATAAGAATGTGTCACTGAGACTTAAATGTAAGTTCTATAGAGTGCTTGCTAGACCAAGTATGTTGTACGGGGTGGAGTGATGACCAATCAAGAATTCACACGTTCAGAAGATAAAGGTAGCCAAAATGAGGATCTTTAGATGGATGTGTGGGCATACTAGAAGAGACAAGATTAGAAACAAAGATATACAGGACAAGGTAGGAGTAGCTGCCATGATGGACAAGATACACGAAGTGAGGCTAATATGGTTCAGGCATGTGAAGAGGAGGAGCACAGATGGCCTAGTGAGGAGGTGCGAGAGATTGGCCGTCATAGGTTTTAGGAGAGGTAGAGGTAGACCGAGGAAGAACTGGATAGATGTGATTAGATAGGACATGACACATATGCAACTCACCGAGGATATGATCCTAGATAGGAAAGCATGGAGGTCGATGATTAGGATAGACAATTAGTAAGTAGTAGAGCATTTTCTCATCACAGTGGTAGAGCAGGGTTCTAGTCTAGAGCGTCTGTCTATTCCCTTACTAGTAATATTACTATTATACTAACATTATTTATGCTTTGATTTTATTACTACTCTTGTTTCTTTTACGGGAGCGATCCTGAGACAGACGTGGAGGTGAGACTTGGTCCTCAGGTCATTCCAAAGAAAGGAAGCTTCAAGTACCTAGGGTCTATTATCCAAGGGAAGAATTGATGACGATGTCACACATCGTATTGGGGCAGGGTGGATGAAATGGAGGCTCGCATCTGGAGTTTTGTGCAACAAGAAGGTGCCACCAAAACTTAAAGGCAAGCTCTATAGGGTGGTGGTTAGACCGACTATGTTGTATGGGGCGGAGTGTTGGCCAGCCAAGACTTCACACATACAAAAGATGAAAGTTGCGGAGATGAGGATGCTGAGATGGATGTGTGGACATACAAGGAGAGATAGAATTAGAAATGAAGATATCAGAGACAAAGTGGGAATGGCCTCGGTGGAGGATAAGATGCGGGAAACGAGGTTGAGATGGTTCGGGCATGTGCAGAGGAGAGACACATATGCTCCAATGCGAAGGTGTGGCAGGTTGGCTATGGACGGGTTCAGAAGGGGTAGAGGTAGGTAGAGGTAGGCCGAAGAAATATTGGGGAGAGGTGATTAGACGGAATATGGCGCAGATGCAACTTACTGAGGACATGACCTTAGATAGGGGGTTGTGGAGGACACAGATTAGGGTAGAAGGGTAGAAGGGTAGTAGGTAGTCGAGCGTAGTCCTACTTACGCTTACAAAATGATAGTTGTAGTGTTATTATTGTAGGCTCGATTAGCCTATCACACTTATAGGCGCAATATTGCTTTATAGTCCCTTGTAGTTTGATTTTTGCTACTATGTGTTCCCTAGTGTACTTTGTTGATATTATTTATCTAAGTTAGCTACTGCTTCTTCCTGCCAGAATGAGCTACCATGGCGTATTCGATTTTGTTATCAGTATGTTCATATTGCTTTAATTTCTTGTCCGGGTCTGACCGTTTCTCTTACATTGTTGTGCTTGCTTCACTTGTGATTATGCTTTGTCTTGAGCCGAGGGTCTCCCGGAAACAACCGCTCTACTTATCAAGGTAGAGGTAAGGTCTGTGTATACTCTACCCTCCCCAGACCCCACATTGTGGAATTTCACTGGGTATGTTGTTGTTGTTGTTGTTGTTGTTTCTTTTACTTTGGTTAGACCTAATATTTGTATTGTCAGTACTTTTCTTTCTTCAATGTTTTCATCTTAGCTTTATACTCTTACATTTCTTTCATACTTTTTTCTGAAAATGGTTTTTTTAGCTAAGGGTTTATCATAAACTACCTCTCTACCCTACAAAGGTAGGGGTAAGGTCTGCGTACACCCCACCCTCTCCAGACCCCACTTGTGGGAATAAATTGTGTATGTTATTGTTGTTGTTGTTGTTGAAGCCTTTGATTTTCTCATAGTAGTGCTACAGCTACGACGTCTTGAGGCCTTAATTCTGAGACAATTTATTTATTTGCTGTATGAACTAAAACTATCTCCAATACCGTGCTATTTGGTTGCATGGACTTAATTTGCCTAAATTTCGGTTATCCTTTCTCTTGTGTATTTCTTGCATGTCCCACTGGTGGAATGTGATTCTCAGTAAAGCCAGTCATTGGTTTTACTAATTTGAGGCTTTCGCTTTTACTTTGTATTTTGATAAAAAGAAAAAGAAAAACCAAGAAAAGGTCCAAGTCTCAATACTAAAACCAACAGTTAAAACTATGACAGTTATTGGTTTTACTAATTCTTTTCCTTATTAGTGCTCTTAATGTTTGTTTCTAGATTGTGTAGCCGAGGAAGAAAATGTTTAGGTTAAAAATATCAGGTTCTGGAAAGTGGGGCATTCCGAGAATTGAACTTGGGACCTCTGCAACCGAAATCATACCACTAGAACCAAATGCCCAATTTTTTGTGTTTTGTTCTCTTCCCTGTTAGTTTCTCTTTGCTTATATGTCCTCCTTAGCTTTCTTATTTTTTATATGCATCATCTTTATATGTACTAAGCAACTTGTAGGTCACTGTGTTGTCACCACTGTGGTGATCGATTTATTTATTTCATACTTTTCTATTTGGCTATGAAATCCTAGTAAATATAAAGAGATGCTGAATTACTTATCCTAATAAATCTATAACTGTGGAGGGATCTCACCCTCTCCAAGCCTATGTCGGGTAACTTACGATGGAACGACGTACAAAGTACGAGGTGTAACAAGGAAGAAGTCAGTTTACATGTTGTATAATGAAAATGTACATTAGCTGAAAGTCTTAGTTGACTTACAATTAAAGTTCATACCGAACAGAAAATATAGAAAGCTCTAAAAATTGAGAACTATGTATATAAAAGGAAGAATTAGAGGTTGTCTGCATTGACAGTTTGGATTAAAAATATATGTTGTAGTTTGCTTGTAGAAGTTGCCTAATTTTTGTTATTTCATATATGTGTCAAAGTTGACTTTGGATCAGATCTCTGATACTGTTAAGTAATTTCTCTTAACCGCTATAGAACTGCATGCCATATAGAAAGGTACGTTCTTGGTTAAAATGTACATAATTTGTGTTGCTTCTACCTTTAGAAGTTTAATGCACTAAATAGAGCATGGGCTAGGAACTCTTGCAGATTAATACTTAAATTGTATCTGCACTTGTTTCACAAGTAGGAGTCAGATTTAAGGTTAAATATTCTTTTAAAAGGAACAGAGAATGGTAGGTTGATGGTGCATTCAATGAAAACAATATGGGCCATTTTGACTTGTCAGATTTTAAGGTTAATTTACTTAAAAGAAATTAGGAATATTGAGATGCATATTCATTCAAAAAAAGAATGGGGCATTCCGAGAATCTAACTCAGGACCTCTCGCACCCAAAGCGAGAATCATATCACTAGACCAAATGCCCAGTTGTTGATGAATGCCATTTTGACTCATGATCATTGTGTTTTTCCGAAGATCAGGAGTAACTCAATCATAAATGTCACTGCTAAGTCGCAAAAATAGGAGCTTTAGGCTTCTTATTTCACACCTACTGATCTGCATTTACTTACCTAGAATTTTTTCGTGCGCTTCTGCTGACTCCCATTAGAATAATGTTAGTAGATAAACAATGAGAGTTCTTAGACATTCCTTTCCTCTGACTTCTACTAACCTGTCAGCTAAGCGAGTATCATATCACTAGACCAAATGCCCTGTTGTTATGTTCTATTCTCTTCCTTATGTAATTTCTCCGTGCTTATGATTCCTTCCTTAGTTTGCTTATTTTTTTCTATGCATAATGGATATATACATTGAACATTCTCTAGGTCTCTGTATTGTTACAACTCTGATAATCAATTTGTTTATTTCATAGTTTTCTATTTGGCCATGAAAAATTACTAGTCTACTGAAACTGGTAAAAGATGATTTTATAAAAGTCAACAGCCAAGCACAAAGACACTGCTTGTGAGTTACAATATCTGAGATCCCCTATATAAAAAAATTAAAACAAAAAGAAGGGATCTCAACCATACAAAAAAGAGACTCCATTCCTGTAGAGAGTTTATGAACTCTAAACATGCTGTCTTCATCTTTTACTCTTAACATTCCTCGTTTAACATGAAGAAGCGCTGGATATAATGACATATGCAAGCTGTTGAAATTAGTTGTATCTTAATTGAAAATACATCCTTACTTAAGTTAGGTGGCAAACAGTCTGTTGACTTTTGTTGATTTACACTTTTATAGCACAAAAGAAAAAGCAAAATTAATAAAGAGGAAAAAGGATAACTAAATTCCACTGATTAATTCCTGTTTTTATTTTAGTGTCATAGTTGGTTTTGGATCTAATATCTGATACTAGTAAGCTAATTTCAGTTAACCCCTGTTGATCTGTAGTTCAAACATACGACATTTATTTTTCTCCTACCATTAGAAGTTCAATTCTAAACAAGGCACTGGGTAGGAATTCTTTCAGATAAAACTATCTTCCCTTGTATCTGTAGTTGTTTCATAAAGGGGAGTCAGATTTAAGGCTAAGATTTCTTTTAAAAGAAAGGGGGCATTTTGATTATCATATTTTAAAGTTATTTTTTTAGAATAAAAAGGAAAAGTGAGATGTTTTTTAAATAAATAAATAAAAAAAGAATGGGGCATTCCGAGAATCGAACTCGGGACCTCTCGCACCCAAAGCGAGAATCATACCACTAGACCAAATGCCCAGTTGTTGAAGAATGTCATTTTGACTCATGATCAATGTATTTTTCCAACGTTTAGCAATAACTTGACTATAAATGCCATAAAGGGCAAAGAGCAGAGCGGTGCACTAAGCTCCCTCTATGCGCGGGGTCTGGGGAAGGGCCGGACCACAAGGGTCTGTTGTACGCAACCTTACCTTGCATTTCTGCTATAGGCTGTTTCCACGGCTTGAACACATGACCTCCTGATCACATGGCAACAACTTTACCTGTTACTCCAAGGAATGCCATGTTCATTGCAAATATATAACCTTTCGGCTTCTTATTCCATACTTGTTGATCGGCATTTCCTTACTGGGAATCTTTTTTAAGAACTTATGTTGACTTCCATTAGAATAATATTTAGTGGATAAACAGAGTGTTTTGAACTCTTGTTTAGCACCCTTCCCTCTGATGTTCACCTTTTTCTGATTCCTAAAGAGCCATCAGCTTTGATTGTTTGTGGTTCATAATATTTACATTCCTTTTTATCATACTCAATCCTTTTGGCCATGTCACAAGGAACTATAATTGGAGAAGTTTAATGCTTCATGTTTTAACCCCATAATTTGTGTTGAAGTCACATCTTAAGTAGAGGATACCAAGCTTAGGAATATAAAGAAGAAACTTGAGCTTTCCTTTTTGTGTTCTCTAATTTTCTGATTATTTGGATACGTTCTTGATTGATCTAGTGTGTTCTTCTTGTTTGTTTTTTAGTCTGCTTGCTCATGTATGTAAGTTTTGTCACAAAACAACATGAACCTTGTGATGTTCATACTTCATTGCTCATATAAACATTAAATGATTCATCGGCTGGGTTAGCAATCTTCCTTCTGATCAATAATTTTAGTTATCATTGTTGACATCCATGATCCATGAAAATGAACCTTGTTGATGAATCTTTGCCGAAGTACAATATATTAGCTAATTGTCACTTCTCGGATTTCCTACTTCCTCTAATTGAAAATAAAGCCAAAACTGCGAAGACGAAACCATATGCTCATTGTCACTTCTCATTTTGCCTGCTCTTTGAAATAAACCAAGGTAAAGCTGTAAAGCAATAAACCTTCAAAACCTTCACTTATCATAGTTGAGATTCTCCTTGTGTTGTTCTGTCAACACAGTATTTGGGATCACTTGAGAGTTCTATGTTGTATTTTTGACTTACAGATCTGCTAAGTGGTAAACTGGCAGGTGAACATGTTTAGCGGAGTCAAGATTTATTATTTGTCTTTTAGATCCAGATGAGTTCACCTTAGGTGTTCTCTTCTGCATTACTATTTGGATTAAGAATATATGTTGTAGTTTGCTTGTCAAAGTTGCTGACTTTTTATTATTTTATAAACTAATGAATTGTATCCAGTTTAACTGTGTTGTACATACATGACTCTGAGGGAAATTCTATCCCTGTATCATGAATGTCTGATTAGATTTCTGCAGTTTTCGGAACACCAGTCTCAAAATGTAGATTGTTCTAAGGAGCTATTAACTAAGAACCCTACCTTATCCTTGGAAATACCTTATTGCTGTCAGAATTTCAGGTGTGAAAAGAGTAACTCAAAAATGGGGGCATTCCGAGAATCGAACTCGGGACCTCTCGCACCCAAAGCGAGAATCATACCACTAGACCAAATGCCCAGTTGTTGATAGCTTGAAGTTTCACATTGCACTCAAGGGTGTGGCCTAGTGGTCAATGAAGTGGGTTGAGAACCATGAGGTCTCAGGTTTAGATTCCAGCAGAGAAAAAAATACTAGGTGATTTCTTCTCATCTATCCTAGCCTTGGTGGACAGTTATTTGGTACATATTGCTAGTGGGAGGTGGCAAGTATCCCGTGGAATTAGTCGAGGTGCGCGCAATCTTGGCCCGAACACCACAGTTATAAAAACAAATTCACATTTTGTTGTCTAGAAGAATAAATAACCCAATTCTTTGTTTTTATTGGGGGGGGGGGGGGGGCGAGGACGAATCATCAGAGATTATTTATAAAAAGCCGAGTATTCAAATTTACAGTAGTTACAAAGACATAGCCAACAAATTGACCTACAAATTGCGACAAAGGACTTGTTACAAGAACCTATATATGTTCTTCGAATGAGCTGGTTCACTTTTTGCTGTTCATTTCCACTTCCCTTCTTGACTTGCAAAGGGGTGAATGATGAAGTTGTACTATTCTCCTTATGAAGCAGTTGATATACTGATTCTGGATAGGTTGTTTTTTCTTTTAAAATGACTTCTTTGGCTAGTGGTGACCATATTATAATGTTCGCAAGACACCTTGTTGAAAATAGACGAGGTAGAGACTGAATATATTGTTAGACTTTTGCTTCAGCATCTGCCTCAAACATACTTAATTAGAAGCTGAAGCCTTTGGATTTTCTCATAATACTCCTCCAGCTATAGTTCCTAGTGTTCTAAGTTCTGAGCCAAGATTATTTTCTTGCTATGAATTAAAACTGTTTCACAACATCATACCATTTTTTATGCATGAACTTCATTTGTTTGAATTTTGGTTTGTTTGATCCTTTCTCTTGTGTATTTAACTGATTAAATATGGTTCCCATTAAAGACAATCATTGGTTTTACTAATTTGAGTCTTGAGGGTGTAGTTAGTTAAAGTGTTCTTGACAAAATGGTTGTGGTTTCTTTGTCTTAACTATTAATTAGTACTATTACTTTTTCTCACAGATGGTATAACTGAGCAAGAAAATGTTGTGTTAAAATGTCAAGTTCCAAAAAAGTGGGGCATTCCGAGAATTGAACTCGGGACCTCTTGCAGCCTAAGCGAGAATCATACCACTAGACCAAATGCCCTGTTGTTGAATTCAATTTCTTTCCTATATAATTCATTTTGTTTTATGCATATCTAGCTTGCTTAATCGAATGCCCTCATCATCTATTCAGAATAAGATTCCATATTCCATATTATATCCTCGGTCATCTCTATACTCTCTTCCTTTTCATGTTTTTGGGAACACATGTTTTGTGCATAATCTAGCTCCGGGGATAGATAAATTAGCCCCTCGCTCTCTTAAATGTGTATTTCTTGGTTATTCTTGAGTTCAAAAGGGGTATTGTTGCTTCTCACCTGATCTCCGTCGATATGTTATGTTTGCTGATGTCACATTTTTTGAGTCTCAACCTTACTTTAGGTCTCCTTCTGATCATCCTAATATCTATGAGGTCTTACATATACCTCAGGTTTTACCTACACCGACCTTTGAGGAATCTACAGTTACTTCTACATCTCCAATCATAGTGCCACCACTTCTGACTTATCATCGTCGACCGCATCCAGCATCTGACCCCATATCAGGCCCAGATGATTCATATCATGCGTTAGACCCTGCGCCTACTGCGGACTTGTCTCCTCCTGATCAACCGATTGCACTTCAAAAAGGTAACAGGTCCACTCATAATACTAACCCATATTATACCTTTTTAAGTTATCATCGTCTATCATCATCCTATTATGCCTTTGTATCATCATTGTCCTCTATCCTCATTCCTATGTCTACAGGTGAAGCCCCTTCTCATCCTGGATGGCGACGGGCTAAGATTGACAAGATGTCTGTTTTACACATGACTGGTACTTGGGAGCTTGCTCCTCTCCCTTCAGGTAAATCTACTGTTGGTTGTCGTTGGGTTTATACAATCAAAATTGATCCGGATGGCCAAGTTGATCGGCTTAAGGCCCGCCTTGTTGCGAAGGGGTATACACAAATATTTGGGCTTGATTATAGTGAAATCTTCTCTCCCGTGGCTAAAATAGCATATGTTCGTCTTTTTCTATCCATGGTTGTTGTCCGCCACTGGCCTCTTTATCAGTTGGACATTAATAATGCTTTTCTCCAT